>OX463814.1:38104382-38704382 GCA_949825045.1 Argyresthia goedartella
TCTGCACCCTAGATGCTAACAGGTCACGTTGTGTTACTGTCGCAGTTAATTGGTTAAATTAAACACTCAACTAACTCTCTAGACCGTTAATTAAATGCCGACGTTTAACCAAGTCACTAAAATTCCGTCAGACAAGTCAGTGAACGAAACGTTTAACGGGTGGTCTAAACGTTCCTAGGCAACAAAAATATACAATATAAATATTTTTTTTATTTGTACTTAAGTTTATGTTTTAAGTATTTTGTTTATTAACTGAACCAAGCTTAACCTAATTAACAATAAACGTATAATCGAAATAAAATAAATAATCCGCAAAGTGCATCGTCAATAAATATTTTTGTTGGTCTTACATGTTCAACCTAACACGAAGGATATAGGAGCCTTCGCATCGCTCACCCCCTTTACCCTTCACCTAAGCTACCGCAATGTTTTGCCATGATATAAGCTGTGCAAACCAGCTGTTGCCGTGACGTCATCTTTTTTTCCATCACGCTGGCTTTCAGTAAGACAGATTGTTAAACGTTTTCGACGATGCTTTATTTAAATGAAAATGTTAGTGACTTGGTTAAACGTCGGCATTTAATTAACGGTCTAGAGAGTTACTTAAGTGTCTGATTTAACCAACCAACTGCGACATTACCATAACCAGATGGGTGGTTGAAGGTGTAAATAGCCGATTCAAGAGAGACTAAGATATTTTGGCATGAATTTTTCAACCGCGCCCTTCCCCATATTATGTATGATTTATAAATAGCAGCGACTATGCTGAATGCCTTTTCCAAGTAATTTACTGATGCTATACACGCAGAACAATTTGTAAACTCAATTTATCGAAGACTTTACTTGTCAAATACAGATGCAGAACTTACTACGACACAGAATTTGAACAGGCGCGGTGCTCTATTTGTGCCTATTGATGGGGTAGCTATCTCATTCCCACAACTACCCTTGGAGGAGTTGCTAGTATTTGCTTGTTTGCTAGTATTTGCTTGTGGCACATACCAAATTCGCCAGGCACGTCATTCCTTTGTCGGCGAACACTTCCATTTTCACGGCGTGTGAAATACGTTAGAAGTGAGCCGGGATCAAGTGCGTGTTTAAGAGGGTGTACGTCCCAATCTGATCCGAGCTAAAATCAAGTCTCGTCATATTTCATTAAAGATAAACTTTGAATATATATAATAATTGCTTTTTTTTCATGGAATTGAATCCATAATAACTGCATCAACATTCTATTGTCCTGAGTCCAACTTCATAGTTGGACTCAGGACAATATTTCACACTTATTCATACAAAACAAGCAATGGATTCAACATGATGGACAATGATGGAACAACATGACATTGTCACTTTAATGATCAACTCGTGACGAATTTTTCGTGAATGATTTATTTCCGTAATAATGTTTATTTCTTGTGTTTTAAGAAGAAATAATAGTTGGATTGAGACTTACACGTGATATGTTACTCCGCCATTCTTGGAGTTCACACTCCCGCTTCTATTTTTGCACGTAAGTATTGCACAGGTCGGCATTTTCGAAAAACAGCGGAAATGAATTCATAACTGCGGTCGCCCGGCTACTGAGAATTTTTAATTAATAGACAATCGGGGCTATATTTTTTTGCACGTGCAACGCCCCTCAACCTATCTCTCAATATCTGTGGTTATATCTCTTACATCTAAGACGAAAATACCAACGACGAGCCAAATACGGGAAGTAAGGTACGAGTTGCGCGACGCGTCGGGGCATCCCCCTACTCACCTACACGCCCAGCGCACACACACACACACTCACACGGCTACAATACTTTCACAAACACAAGCACTTTTGCCGACTGGCATCGGCGGGAGTCATCGCCGTGCCGGTGCCGGTGCCGGTAAGTAGAAAAGCGTGACATATGTTTTGATACATTTTGCTTCGCCGGCAGCCGGTGCCATTGCCGTTACTGTTGCCGGGCCGGCGTATGGATAAACGGCTAATCACAGACATAATTAACCAGTTGCCTTGTTACATGTTAACAATGCATGCAAGATCGTTATAACTCCTATGGTATATTCAACCTAAGGTGGGTCAACGGAAATTCAATTTTGTCGACTGTACCTTGAGTATAATATTCGTGTTCCAGTTGTCCAGCGACTTGTAGCACAGGTCCGGCGAGGCGCGAGCCAGCACCGGAGCGGTGGGGAGAAGGTGGTTGCTGCGACAGCTCTTGCAGCTGGACTGGCCTTTCACTGTGAACATAAACATTAATATAAAGGCATCATACAATGCGACCTCTTTGGAGCTGCGGTTGTGGCTCTGCCTGCCATGCAAGAGGTATCGGGGTCGATCCCCGGCTGGAGATAAAGATAAAAAAACCGGTCAAGTGCGAGTCTAAATCGCGCACGAAGGGTTCCGTACCACCGTTCAATGGAAGCGATGGTGTGGAGTGAATAGTTTGGATTTTACACGGCAAAGTATTGTTTACAAAGTTATTGGTGTGGTTACTTTCACACTTCATGTACGTAACCAGGTGCATCAATAAGTTTGTATGTGGTATTGAAAGAATTGTTGTATGGGAGCCCCCTTAAATATTTCTTTTATCCTGTTTTTTAGTATTTGTTGTTATAGCGGCAATATAAATACATATTCTGTGAAAATTTCAACTCTCTAGCTAGCTAGGTTCTTGAGATACAGCCTGGTGACAGACGGACGGACAGCGGAGTCTTAGTAATAGGGTCCCGTTTGGAACCCTTCGGGTACGGAACCCTAAAAACTACGTGTTGGATGTTTATGTGTATTTGACATCGATGCTTCTGGTTCCCATGATACAGGGAATCCTAGTGTGGGGCTTTTCTTGTAATTGGGATCCACAAAATCAAGTTCCATACCCGTATTTTGTTTATAACCCATCAAATCATTTTATATTGAAGTTTTATGTATGATGTAAGTCAGACATTCATAGAATTTAACAATAAACTTAGACAAAAATTATCAATTTGAAGAACTAACTAACTGGACTAGTAATATTTATTTTTTATTTTTAGGGTTAAGTAGGAAAAAACGAAACCATTATAGGATCACTCGGCCACTCGTCCTGCCGCGTGTAATAGTATATTAAACGACCAATTTCTGGACCGTTTAAGTTGTTTAGTACACTTATGTACATATGTGACCCAAAGACGTTCGTGTTACCATAAAAAATATTTGACAAATTTGGGGTGCACTCTTGGAGTGCAAATCCGAAAAAAAAAAAAAAAACTGGATCGTTTGTCGTATAGTGTGTATCACATGAAAGGTTTGTTGCTTGTTGACTAAGGACCTCTACTTGCTACAATCCTGGCATACATCTCTCACTTCCTCAACATTAATAAGTCTCTACAAGCTCGCTCTAATTTGCTCCGTCACTAATAAGCCCGTCGCGAATTTGGTCTTTGTAGGACCTTTTTTGCGATCCCGTCCGAAAGCTTGATTCACCGATATTTTTCGATTATAGACTATCCCATTGAATTATCTCACTCACCATTTCTCTGCCAATTATAGTTGTGCTGTATCTCATGTCGCATTCCCCTCCATAGTTTCGTGAGGATGAGGCAGTAGGCAAATGACATCACGAAGAATGGCACCAACAGGAGTGCCACATCCAGGCCTAGGTTAAACGTCCTCTCTAGTTCTGCACTCATCCACACTTCGCGGCATTTGAAGGCTGGAACAAATGAAATGAGAATTAATAAGCACACACTATGCAGATAAATGGCCCGAAATCTGCGGGGTCAAATAAAACTAATTAATTTAGGCCGACTAACTAGTCGGTGAGATAACCATAAACTCGATGTAACTTTGACAACTTTATATAATTGAAAAAAAACGATGCGTGCCGTGCGTGCGTGCCTTCCAACCGATACTCAGTTTATTCTTCTGTAATAAGTAATAAGTGTATTTGAAAGATCATAATTTGGCCAGGTTTCTATCGAGAACCTGGAAATTAACGTCTTGAGAATGATTTGTTGCTCCTCAGCACTACCTGGGGGGACGTGAATAGCTGTAGGAACCAAGTATTTCCTTCGGACGTGAGCAACTGCCTCTCGATACTCAGTTTAACAATCCATCTGTTTTATATCTGACAGATTAGGTTTGCATTAGTTTCGATAGAATTTTATGAAGAAAAAATTTACTCTTATTTTAACCTTATTCACGATCTACCTCACTGACCATTCTGATTCCTCTTATTTTTTTATCGTTCAAAGCTATGTGCTTTGTCAGAGAAAAATACTATAAATCAGTTTCTCTTTCCCCGATCCGCCGCGTGTGAATAATACTAGATGGTTTACCACGGGATTAAACAATCCTTTTAAAGCGAGACTGTTTGTTTTTATTCCAGAGTTGAGCGAAAGATTTTAGAGTTGAATCCGAAGTAGAAACCTAAGCGCAATGAAGTATTTAAAGTACCTCACTCGAGCTTAAAATAGTTTTACTCCTAAGGTCGCCGCTATGCCGTTTATCACACTCTATGGGAAAATGAGTACCTAAGTTATGATAAGAATAGTAGTCGACAAGTTACGAATAAGAATAGTTTTTTTACATACAATTGGAAACAATTAAGATGTTATAATCAGAAGTTGATAGGCCACAACACAAATTCCAAAACTAATTTCGCTCTTTTTGCATTTTTCCACAAGATGAAATTTTTGTATGCTTTCACATATTTTTACAGGATTTTGTAAGTTTGGCTATCGAAAGCTGTACCCAGTGATTTTTATAGCGGTCATCCCACTGAAAATATCACTACGGCGATTATTGATGTCTCAGATTAACGATACTCTATGGTTGATGCTGTCTGTGTACTTACACCCACATTGTCATTCGTATGTCATCATAACAAATCATCTTTTCATGATTTTTAAATTAATTAAAATTTAACACGCAGTAAACTACTTCTTTGTATCTTGGACTGCACTATACAATAAAAAAGTGAGTTAAGAGCAGTTCTACTCATTGTTTTCAAAAAGTCTTAAATCAGCAATCACATAGAAATTTGCTTGTAACTGAATTTGGATGCTTCTTATATGAAGCTTGAATTTATTAATTCAAATATATTTTAATTTCTACACATAGGTAACAACGAATACTATAAGTATGGTCACTTTATACCTTGAAATAGTAACCATGCTGATATTTCTACAGATGTTTCATAGTAAGTAGAAGTTGTGTTTACTTCTAGTATACTATTAGATCTCTAGTGGACTTGTCATATCGCTCTAACCATAGCTAACTGTAGCGGGTCATACTCCAACTGCATATTTTTTATCGTTTTACTGTATTATTTCCAGTGGGTTCATTTGATTCAATGCTGGTTTGGTTTCGCTGTATTTAATTTTAAATGACCGCAGCAAATATGCCACAGAACACGCCATCAAATTTCTTTGTATTATTAATTTCAGATTTAACATGGAGTATGTATTTATAAAATATATGTAGATATTATAATGATGGCTAATTTTATAGCTAGAGAATGAAGGAAAAAATAACACTGAGCTGACTGACTGGTGGAGCGGTACCAGAAGAAGATGAAGATGATACTGACGTGACGTTATCTGATAGCTCGTATAGCTACTTACAGCTTGATTTTTTCTTTGGCCAATCACCAACTAAAAAGTATCTCCTAATACTGTGTAATTTTAATTAGATTTAATTTAATTTAATTTAATTATATAAAAGGAAAGTTCTCTTTCTAAAACAGAAATGATGAGCCATACTTTAAAACCATGTCTATCTTACAACAAAAAAACAGTTCAAATGCAAGTTAGAATCGCGCACAGATTCCCGTACCTCCGTACAATATTAGGAATAGTGTAGAGTGAATAGTTTGGATTTTACATAGCAAAATGTTGTTTACAGAGTTAAAGGTGCGGGTAATTTCATACTCCTTGTACGTAACCAGGTGCATTTATAAGTTTCTATGTAGTTTACAGATAAATAAAAACCTTCGCATTTCGGTGTAGGTTTTTCTGAATTTTGGCTTCTATATTTTGTATATTTTTCATAATTTAAGAGTCTGTAGTTTCGGATATAAGGAGGTAATGGTATATTTTTGCACTTTTTAGATCGTAGCTCCTAAAATACAAAACATAGATACAAATAAAAGTTTATATAAGCTTTTAACGATACCCTACATGACTTATTACGGTGTTTGCTAGGGTTTCGTGCCAAAAGGGTGCCAAACGGGACCCTATTACTAAGCCTCCGCTATCCTTCGGTCTGTCCGTCCGTCCGTCCGTCACCGGGCATTATTGGATCAACCTAAAAAGGAAGAGAGCTGAAATTCAAATAAACAAATCAAATAAACATTATCACTAACATAATTGTTAGAGTCAAGCAGATGAATCAAACTATTATTATATAACATTGAATGTAATGTCATTGTTAGCTTATATCTAAGATTATTTTCAGCTTGTGGCAGGCTTTTACTGTAAACATAACAATTTTATTAACATTCAGTGAGAAAAGTGTTTCAAAATATTTAATTAGGTCCCATTTGTTTACCTCACCATAATATTCATGTTTGGGAATAGGTTTCCAAACATGATTCATTCATTCATTCAGGTGTCAGATCAAGTGTCTTTGTTATTTTTTGCATAACATCATGAAAACTGGAGATTGGTAAACATTTATATGACTGAGTGTCCCAATTTATTCAATAATGTGCCTAAGTCGTCGGATACTTATTTTAAGGCTCTTGGTTGAAGCTGGTCTCTACGGCTGTTGCAAGGAACGTAGGCAGTCACACAAATAATTGGCCACCAAAGAGTCATAGCGCTCCTGATTACTATGAGACAGTTTTAGCAGCTCATCCATGGCCAGGGAGTACTCCTTAATGGCCTCTTGAGATTTTTCATAGCGGGCAGTAATAGATCTCAAGCAGCCATTGACTGACAAGTTAAGACTCAAGATTTTGCAGGTCTTTCTCGTAATTCTTTAACTCGTAATTCTTTATTGCACTCACATGACTGTAAAAATAGCTTATGATATAAAAGAAGTGTACAAAGGCGAGCTTATCTCTAAATAAGAGATTTCTTCCAGCGAACCATGTTGGATAGGAGACGGAGATGATAGGTAAGGGAAAGAATTGCGCGTACAATTAAGACTATATTCTAATATAATACATATTACACATACATAAAACCCTATTGCTAAGAAATATAGACTACATACACAGTTACATAAATACAGCATATCAATAAATATCTTACAAATATACTAATACTAATACATTATATAGTTAAATAGTAAGTGAAAGATAGTGCTTCTTTAGTCGGTTCTTAAAGATATTCAGTGATGGACTGTCCCTGATGGTGCAGGGAAGTTCATTCCACAGCCGTATAGCGCAGATTCTAAACCCGTGCTCGTAGGTTGCAGTGGAGCGTTGTGGGGCTTTAAGCATAGTAGCCATGTGAGTTCTCCGAGGCCTGCATGAAGAAAGAAATTCGAAGCGATCAGGAAGTTAGGGTACCGAGGGTTCCACAAAATATTGTAGAGCAGGCATAGGATATGAGAGTCCCGTCGAAGACGAATCGGAAGCCAATTCAACTCCCTGCGATGTTGAGAAACGTGATCATATTTTCGCAGTCCGAAGATGAACGTTTTGAAGTCGTTCGAGTTTGTTCAGTTGCTCTTCATTTGCGCTTACCCAGCAAACATCAGCATAGTCAATGAGGGGAAGTAAAAGAGACTGGGCGAGAATAATTTTGGTCTGACGAGGAAGAAAGTTCTGAAGTCTCCTGAGAGAGTGAAAGGTAGCGTAAACTCGCCTGCTGACGTCGCTGATATGCGTTGACCAGGTTAACTGGTTATCAAAAACAACACCCAGGTTTTTCGCTGTGTCGCTATACATGATTACGGTACCGTTATAAGATACAGGAGGGACAGACTGTTGCTTCAACAAACATAGTGAGTGTCTGGTACCTATAATCATGGCCTGGGACTTGTTTGGGTTAACCAGTAGCCCAAATGACGAGGCCCATCCTCTAATACCCTCTAAATCAGCGTTTAACGCCTCCACAGCGGAGTTTACATTATCGGGAGAGAAGTGGCGATAGATTTGTAAGTCATCCGCGTTAAGATGATAAGATATTATTTTGTTTGATTAATTTCTAACTCTGCCATACACGTTTTAAATTTTTCGAAAGTTTCAATTTAACTCTTATTATTCCGACTTTTATTGGGAATTTTATGAAATTTTAAGTTTTTTGATGTTTTAGTGATGTGTTTTTTAATTTTAACATATCTTTTTGATGCGTTTTTGCTGCATGTTGAAGCAGTGCCCACCACTGAGTCTTCATGAGTCAAATCAATCACTGCACTGGACACATCTCTACATGCAACAGAAACTAGGCCGGCCAAATTACCCGCTAACATCAATTCCTCAAATAAATTTTGGGATTTTAGTGCTGCTGAACCATGAGACTCCTCTTCTAAAATTTGGATTGCAGCAGTATGATATTTCCATGATTTAGTATTTACATCTAGCGACCGTTATATGGATAAGAAAAGAAAGGAGAGAGCGGCCGTGAGGGCCCAGAAATCGATGAACAAATTAGGACCCATGTTTATTGCATCATCAGAACTATTCTGCTTCAATGAAACGACAGCCTTGTTTGACCCGCTAATAACTGTAAATAAGAAAAAAAACCCTGTTTCAAGATCTTCCAATTGAGTATATTTTGGCGGAAAACGTCAATGTATTACCAACCGTTTCAGTTTAAAATATAATTTATGACAAAAAACGCAATTCCGTTAAAGTGTCGCTTACAATTTGTTTTTTGGTGAAAGTTGTTTATGTTATGATGTACTATCATTCCCCAAAATATGATCAGCAAATGAAATGTCACCCTGTTTACATGTACACCCTGCGTATACTTGAATGTGGATTTAAAGAATAATATTCTCATATAAGTATAAATACACAGTAATTAAAGATTATTTAAAGCCGCGTTTTGGCAGGTTCATATTTTATTAGCGAGACTCTAACAGCCTTGCATAAAATGTTTTCCATATGTTGATAAAACTGCAAAAATAACCTTCATAAAATCTTATTGCTACCATTTACTAGCCTTACTAGGTACCTATAATTTATAATCGGTTTTAGAACATTAACATCGCGCCTTCAATGTCAAGTTGTTTAGATGTATACTTCTGAAAGTTTCCGCTGACATTAGGACTCAAATATTAGTTTATTATTACAGCCCTTAAAGTTTGGTTAAAGTACGACACCTAAGTATTTAAGTAAGTAAGTAGAGAGAGAAATTACCAACTATTAGTAAAAGCTGTTATTACTTCTTGCTAAGATGCTTGTCATTTTCATGCATTTATACCCACAAAAAGGTTTAGAGGTTTTGGGCGTTAGTGTGTGTGTGTGTGTGTGTGTGAGTGTGTGAATTACCCTTGCGGTCTTTTGAATTAAATAGCCATAACTTCAGCAGCAGAGCAGTTCTTAGATAAATTTTACGGTTGTAGACCACCAGGAGTCGCTGGAGCAACCAGGATGATTGAGGGCTACTCAGAAACTATCAAGCCATTTTCGATGTAGTTTTTTGCATTCAACAAGTAAAACAAATTTTTGTCACAAGGTTTCATTAATGTGTGTTTTAGATTTGTTTTTGTGTGGTGTGTTTTAAATTTCAAAGGATATGGCTAAAAGACTGTCTCAGCAATGTAAAAAGACCATTCACAAGCCAATAGCATTTAAATATTGTTTTATAAATTATCGCGTCACTATTTAGTTTGTAAAACCTGTAGGAAATAATTAAATAATTAATAGTTGTTAGTTTATTTTCAATGATTCCGTGATTTTTGCCGTCGTCGGTAAAAGCTAGAGGTAGATGGAGGAGGTTATAATAACGAAACAATTACAGTTACTGTTAAAAACAAAGTTGGTGGCGTGAGGGCATTGGCGTCGGGATCCTGCGGTCCTAAATTATGAAACCGTGTTAGCGGCTTAACGCAAGCTTGATACTTTACACAATTTGGACCACAATCATTTCCTATAGTTTTAAAACTGTTTCACTCAGACGTCATTTCGTTGGTCCCAGTCGCTCGTGCGTTTTGCTTTTCTTTGGATTACTACGTCTAAGTAGCCTACTTCAACGTTTGACCCTTGCTTGTTTGCCGGTGTAATCGTGTGTAGGTACACACGATTACACCTGTTGACGTTTCTCTATTTTACTTGGACTTGATTGCTTCCTTGCGAACTTGTTTGACTCAACAACCGCGCCTTGATTTAGCATGAGGTGCATTAACTGTGGTTTACCCACGCATTGATTGCGGAGGCACATTACGTCATCTTTGCCTCTTCTGATTCTCGGTATCTTGGCACGATGGATGAAATTCGAGGTAAGGCATGTGTAAGAAACTAAAAAGGTAACAGTAGATAAAACATTATCATCATGCATGACCTCTTTGCTGGATAAGTCGCAGCACTGGTGCTGTTTAGAGGAAATACCGGATATTAAGATTCCATTGATTGATTACAGATTCAGATACATCACTGGCCTAAATAAAGGTACCTGAAAAGATATATTGCTACTAGGGGAAGTTCTACCGTGCCGAGGCCGTGAGTCACAAGAACACGGGCGCTAAACGGCATGGCAAGTGTGAGGAATGTCATTCCACCTCTAACATCACAGAGCCTCGTGCGTTTTTACAGCAGAATGTCTAATGTGTAATAATGTGATGTCCCCTCTCGCCCCCCGCCATGTATTTGTGAAAGCACCATGCGTAAACCGTGAACTTGTGAAAGCGCTAAAACGGTACGGCGACGTGTTGTGCCGTATGTATGTGAAAAGGCACTTACTCCGTATCGTCTTGAAAATTATCGAGTACTTAATACCAACCAAAAAAACACACACTACACAATACTTATACAGATCTTCTTATTGTCTAACTGAAAAGTTGGAAGGAAGGGACTCTGTCTAATGCTGATCTGCATGGCACATAATCGCTGACTTGTGATGCCGGTGAAATCTCTCGATGATTCCATTACATTGAAGATGGTATGCCGTTGTTATCTTATGTTGTGAGCCTTTGAGTGTTGCGAGTACCTTGAACAAGTGTGGTTCAAACTGAAGGTCTCTGTTTGGGGGCGGGAGATCGATCCCGACAGGAGTGCTTTTGCTGTCATTTCGGTCGAGGGAATAACCTAAGACCATCGGGTAAATCAATCGATGGCCGTGAGTGCATATCGCTAACCTTCAGGCACGGTAAACAAGTTCTCTGCTCCATTCGGGAGAATCTTTGCGCTTCCCTGGCCAAACAAAACTATGAGCAATAATTTTGGCTGCAGTATTGGCCCAGGTTGCCTGAAGGAATGGATAGACTCGAAGACTTGGCGACTCATGAAATCTACGACGCACAGTCTTGGTGTCAGAGTAATTGTGTCGCAGACCAAAAGTGTCGAAGTGCCAGGTAAATTCATCTTTTCAAGTCAATGAGCAAACAGCCTTCCTAGATTAATCGGAAAAGCTCCGGGTCATTTGTCTGCGCTAAATCTAACTGCTCGTAGTCAATGGCTGCGACTTCTTCAATCCTGAAGAGTGTGTCTACAAAGACAAAGTCAAAGTAAGATATTTATTTACTGTAGATATTTACATATACTTAGCAAACGTCAGTTTTTGCCCCTTCTATACATAGTCAGGTCATAAGTTCTGTCACATGTGCAATATGAAATAATTTAGACATGTTTATTATTTATGTAAACATTTATATAGCAAAATGAACTTAATAAAACATAGATTCTTATGGTGATAAAATTTATTCAAAATGATCCCCGCGATTTTGAATACAGGCCTTTATTCTGCGCGGCCAGTCGTCTATCGCAGCACGAACGAGGTCCATGTCAATATCGGCGGCTGCCTTAATCAAGGATGCCTTGAGTGACTCCAAATCAGGATGAGGCTTTGAGCAGGCCTTTTACTCCAAGTGTTGCCATATCTTGTAATCTAACGGACTCAAATCTGGACTGGAAGAGGGCCAGTCTTCGTGCCGGATGAAGTCGATTTCACGCGCCGCCAGCCAGTCTTGTGTGCTTTTCGCTCTATGAGCTGGCGCAGAATCTTGTTGGAATACCCAGTGCCTGTTATTAAACATGATATGAGAAACAGGTTCCACAAGGTTCTTGAGGACTGTATTTTGATACACAATTGCATTCGTTTTTTCTTTTCTAAAAAGTACACATTTTTATTTTCATGAAAAATTCGAAATTCGAATTCAATAAACTTTTTTGTGGCCAGCGTTCTAAATTCAAAAGTTTTTATTGTGTGACAGAACTTATGACCTGACTGTGTACAATGGACCACTGTGGGAGAAGTAGGGCGTGGAAACTCCCACAGATTGATGTTTAGATCTCTTTTGAAAACCAGTTGTGCTTAACTAATACAAATATGAAAAATGTAATTATTATGATTAATAAGCAGGAATAAATAATTACAAAATTATAAACAGCAGGTCTGTGTTTAGCTAGATTAAGTTCATACAGTCCCGTCATTAAAGTTATCTTGAATATTGTAATATCCCTTTTTCGACAAAGTTCCTTTAACATGCTTTTTCAATTGCTCAAATGGCAGTTTCAAAATCTCCAGAGGTATCTTATTGTAGTAGAGAATGCACTGACCCTTGAAAGAATTGCTAACCTTCGTGAGTCTAAGCCGGGGCGCATATAATCTGTTATTATTTCTTAGGTTAACATAAGAGCTATCGCTAAGTTTGGAAAATGTAGTAAGGTTCTTGGGTACAGACATTATATTTTCAAAAATAAATTGACTAGCTACAGTTAGTATGTCAATTTCTTTAACAAGCTCTCTTAAGGTGTCTGTTCGTTTTAAATTATAATTTATTCGAATAGCTTTTTTCTGTAAAATAAAAATAGTTTGAATGTCCGCTGCTTTCCCCCACAACAAGATACCATAGGACATCACACTATGAAAGAAACTAAAATACAGGGTGGCCCGGGAAATCGTGGATCAAACGAAACCAGGAGGTAGAGGGGTTCATTATGAACATAAAATTTCTCTACGGTATGGCCTTTATCAGACACCATATAAAATTGTGGCGATTTTGAGTTTTTTTTTAAAAAAACGGTCTCTTTAGGTAACTTAATGAAAAAAAAAAAAGTTACTTAATTTGATAGTTTTTTGTGTGTTTTTCGTGGCTAGGATAAAAATAAATTCAAATGGAGTTTTTTAACAACTGTAGGTGCATAAACTTGTAAGTAATGGCTTCATAAATAAAAAAAAAAACCTTCACGAAAAATCTATTCATACTTTGAAGTCGCACTGTTAAAAAAAATGTACTACTAAAAGTTTACCTTTTACTAAAAAAATATTCCTGTTTAATCTACTTTCTAACGAGGTACAACACATGGTCATTAATAGTTAAGTTATTTTACGAAATAGGTTTTAAGTGCAAAGTCTACCTTATAGTTAAATTTACATTTAACGAAAACTCAATTTTTGCTCGTACAAAGCCCATAGATTTTATCTTTCTCTCTTTTGCAGTAAGTAAAAAAAGGACAAAAGAATCACAAACAATGGATAAACTGGTTTGGGCAGTATTGTAAGAATTGTATTACTTAAACACAACCAATTTTTAAAAGAGATTTTTTATAAATATCAATCTGTGGGACTTTCATAATCGCTCGAATATCTCTTTTCTATAAAATAAAAATAGTTTGTATATCCGCAGCTTTCCCACATAACAAGATACCATAGGACAAGACACATTGAACATTACTAAAATATACTAGCCTAGATGTAGCCATATCCGTGCTTTGTCTGATGTTCCTAACAGCGTAAGCCGTAGAACTTAATTTACCAGCTAATTTATCTATGTGGGGTCTTCACTGCAATTTGCTATCAATGTATATTCAAGAAACTTCGTATCATTTACTAATTCTAACGTGCTGTTGTCTAACACTAAACTGGTATCAATTTGCCTGACATTTGTAAGTGAGAATTTGATACACTTGGTTTTACCAGCGTTTAATAATAAATTATTAACTGTGAACCAATTCAAGGTTAAAGACCATTAACATCATCAAAATCTCCTTTTTGTTTTTAAATTTTGAAGACCATCGAAGTATCATCATCAAACAACACTATGTCAGTCAAATTCTCCACCATAAAATGCAGATCGTTAATATATACCAGGAATAAGAAAGGGCCTAATATGGAACTTTGTGGGACGCTAATTTTTACACCTGATCCATCAAATTTGATGCCATTAATTTCTGCCCTTTGAATTCTATTGCTTAGGTGTGAACTTAATAGATCCAACGCCTTATTTCTAACTCCGTAATGATTTAATTTAATTAATAGCATATTAGGATCAACACAATTAAACGCCTTCGATAGGTCGCATAAAACTCCGATAGCATCCTTTGCGGCCTTCTATGCAGAATAAATATGAGATATAAGGGTAATACCTGCATCCGTAATCGATTTACCCCTAGTAAAACCGTATTGTTTGCCGTGGAGTTGTTTTGTACGGATGAAGTGTGAGAGAATTTGATTGAGTATAATCTTTTCAAATATTTTATTTAGTGTTAGAAGAACAGATATTGGTCTAAAATTTGAAGGATCACGCTTATCTCCCGACTTCAACAGAGGTATCAGTTTACTGTGTTTCATGGTGTCTGGGAAAGTTCCATAGTCAGTACATTTATTGAATATATAATCTAAGTGTGGGGCTATACCTAGAATTACTGAACCAATGACTTTGACTGTTTATTTCATTCATTTTTTTATTTCTATTAATTCATATTTCATTTATCAATAACGTAAGTTACATGTCGATAGAATATTAAATTAAATAAAATCATAACAAAAAGTAAAAATTTCAATAGATAAATTATATTAAATATAATGTCAAATTATGTCAAGTAAGTAATAGATTAAAATTTAAAATAAATTCATATTCATTCACATGCACAGAACAATAGAATAATTAAATTAAATAACATCATAACAAAAAGTAAAGGATCAATAGAATAATTAAATAAAATAACATCGTAACAAAAAGTAAAAAATCAATCGATAAATTTAATTATATTTATTGTCAAATTATGTCAAGTAAGTAATAGATAAAAATTTAAAATAAATTAATTTACATCGAAATAAATTAAGTGTCAAGAAATTCCTCAAATTTGTAGAAGGCTTGGTCAACAAGCCAACGCTTCAGGTGCGATTTAAAAATAGTGGGGGTGGGTGCAACAGTTATGTTGCCAGGAAGACGGTTATACACTGCTTGACCCATGACGTGAGTCATCTTCGATGACTTTTCCAATACCTTACTGACGCTAGTGTTATTTCTTAATAAAATCGCTGCTTCATAGGGAGATGAATTTAAACAATCTGTTGCGAGTAAGGGTACATTGGTGAAGAATGTTTCAAAAGCTCGAGCAACATCAGCGCTGGATTTAACAACATCATCACCTATCTTTAGGCAGAAATAATTGTCCCTTGGTATTACTTTGCCAGTTTCACGGTTTATTATTTGCCAAACTGTTTTCATTCTATTATTTGCATTTTGTATTTTTCTATTAATGTGTTTTTGAAGTTTACAAACCAACTTGAAAGTTTTGGAATATGTTTAACATAGTCATGAAATTTTCGATCAGAGTAATAGGTTTTTTGTTCATAAAGGTCATATAAGATAACTCTACTTTTACGAATTACAAACGTTGCCCTGTCATTAAATTTAGATTTACCGTTGAAGTCACAGACTTTCTTTAATTTAAAACCATTATTTAATTCTGTTTGAATAATGTTGAAGAAGTCTGAGTAGATTCTGTTTGGGTTCTGTTCATTAAAATCCGGTACTGGCAAATTTATATCTAAGTTTTTCGTATATGTCTCTAGTCTATGGGGATGTAATGGACCTATAAAATGATGGACCAGTCTTATCCTTAATAGCAATTGGGAATTAAACTGTTTGACCACTGTGGTCGGAAGGTAAGCAGTTAATTTATTTAATTTACACTTTTAGTTAATTACATTTTTACTTGTGAATGCACAGTCACAAAAAACGTTATCTAACGTAACAGTGTCTTTTCCGGTTATGTACTGGAAATTCTAAGTCAACTTGGCTATTAAGACTAAGTAGCGGAATTAACTTGGGGTTAGAGTGGATTAGAGAGAAGATAAGAGTTTATGAGAGGACGTTGGTCAGTATAAATTGAGAAAACACGTCCTTCTAGCATGTGTTTGAAGTACTCGATATTCCTTTGTAACGGTGTTGGTTTCCTTGAAAAGAAAACAAGATGTTGCCATGAGTTTACATCTCGCTGTTGCAGGACTTCTCCAATCGCTGTACTGGATGCTTCAGTAACCAAAAAGATCTCGGTTTTTAATTGTGAATGCCCCAATAACGCTGCGTTACTGAGCGCTATCCTGCAGTTGTTGAATGCGCTGCTCAGTTCATCATTCTATTCTATTAGGTGTGAGCCTTTCTCTTTGAGTAAATCATTAAGTGGAACTTTATTCTCAGCCAAGTGAGAAATGAATAAGTGTGGAAGAAGTTAATCATTCCAAGAAACCTTCGTAGCTCTTTAACATTCTTGGGTTACGGCAAACTTCTTATGACATGTTCTCTTTCCTTGAAGGGTTTTATTCCTCGAGCCGAGACTTGATAGCCAAGGAAAGTCAGCTCTGGGGCACTAAAGGCGCATTTTGATTAATTGATGATGATGTCATATTGGTCTAGTCGACTGAGCAACTGACGGAGATGTTGTTTATGGTTAGCTCGGGTCGGTGAGAATAGAAGAACGTCATCGAGATGAGAATAGGTACCTTCCAAGCCTATGGTTACCTTACCAATGAACCTTTGGAATGTTTGGCCCGCGTTTCGTTAGCCAAACGTTATCATCGGAAACTCGAAAAGGCCAAAAGGTCGGCACCTTTTGATCTCTGACTTCTCAATGTGCGGAGGGTAGATTGGAATTTGGTTGTAACCTTTATAAGAATATCATTTTTGGAGAACACGGTACATCCAGATATGTTATCGTTGAAGTCCTGGATGTGTTTAATCGGGTACTTGTCTGGTATTGTTCTGGCGCTCAGAGAATGGAAGTCGCTACAGGGACGCCAGGCATTATCTTTTTTAGATTTTAGGTGTATTGGTGACGAACAGGGACTCTTCGATGGACGCGCCATGTGGTTCTTCAACATCTCGTCGAACTCACGCTTTGCGATCTGTAGTTTGTCTGTTGGAAGTCTTCGTGGCCGGGCTGTGACAGGAGGCCCAGGCGGGGTCTTGATTTAGTGCATCGTTCTATGACTGCATATGCTGGGTGTTCTTAATTTTCTGCGTGTTCATTAGTCTCCCAGTAAGCGATGAAAATGATTATCTGAAACATCTGTAGCCCTTGTCTTGACTGACGACATTTCATCAGGAGATTTGACTTGCGTACCTGATACAGATAGTGATGTTAAGCCGTCTATCAAGCGTTGGTGTCGAAAGTCATCCAGTAGGTTGTAATGGCTGAGGAAGTCTGCACCGATGATCGCTTTCGCCACGTCGGCAACTACGAATCTCCAAGAGAACTCTCGCCATAGGCCAAAGTCAAGACAGAGGTTACCAAAACCGTACGTGTGGATAACTGAGCCATTGGCAGCGTACAGTTTGTAGTCGGTCTTTGAGCGGCTCTTCTTGATGGCGTTGCGCGGGAACAAGCAGAGGTCCGAGCCAATGTCGACGAGAAATTTTATTTTGGACTTACAATCAGTGGCGAAAAGGCGGCTTGTGGCTGTTGGATAATCGCTAGCCGCTACTGTCCACCGCCCCAGGAATTTTCCGCTTAAAAGTTGCAAGGCAAAGTACATTTTTGTGCATTTCAATGCGTCGTGTAAAAGCTTCTTGATTTGTCGACTGACCACCGCTGTTTGCCTGGCCATGTCCTAGACCAGGTTGCTGTCGTTAGATCTGGCGCAGGCTACTTGAAGTGTTGATGGGGCGAGCTCAAAAATTTTGTCGGCGAGGACCGCTATTTTATCCACCGGCAAGTCGGTTTGAGACGCCACGATAGTTTGAATATTGTGCGAAAGGCGGGTTGACCAGATGGTTCTTAAAAACTCTTCTGGTACATCTGGGCCGGCAAGGCTCTGCAGGTGGTGCAGGAACTGGAATGGTTTCCTGTCTCCTAGCTCTTCGTGAACAAGAAGCTTCTTGACCTTGTGCTCGCGTGATGCCGATAGACGCTTTATTATCTCCGTCTTAAGCTTCTCATACTTCTAGGTCGCCGGAGGTGATGCTATTATATCTATTACCTCGACGGTGTTTTGGTTGCCTAGGTTTGTAATGACATGATACAATTTTGTACTGACCTCCGTAAGGCGACTTAACGCTAATTGTGCCTCTAATTGTGTGAACCACACGTCAGGTCGAACTAAATTGCTCACTAAATGCGGCCCTGCGTCGCTGGCAGTCGATTGCTACGTGGACGTGTGCTGTCCTTGGGGTCCGGCATTCTTTCGTCAGGAATGTCTGTGTTGAGTCTTTTTCGGGTCACCGGTGTGGGATATTTGGGTCTTTATGTCTGTAAACACTTGACTCGTATTTAACAATAATTTAAGCGAGACGACTATACATTTAGCGGTGTGGCTGAGCAACGTACTCGCGCGGCGGAGGTAAAGTGAATACTGATGCGCGTGCGCAAGCTAGTTTTGCACAGCGCGTCTGGGTGAATAGAAAATAGCCTGGAATGTGCTGTAGTCAGGGTCTGGCTCAGAAACGTAGATATAAATTGTGAGTGGAGTATCCACATAAATAGTTACATACAGGTACATACATTGCTTCTGGCCCCACACTAGGATACCCAGTGTAGTGAGAACCAGAAACAGCAACGTCACTCACATATAAACATCCAAGACTTATTTTTTTTTTCTTTAACCCCAGCCGAGGATCGAAACCGGGACTTCTCGTATGGTAGGCAGAGCCACAACTGCTGCGCCACAGAAGTCCTCCAATCCCAAGTAGTCAATGGACGCTTTAAACGTAACAGGCAACGTTTTTTAAATAACTTCTGCCCATCTGATGGAAGATGTTAAAATAGCTACAACACTAATCAATAATTTCCATGAAAATCCTAACTGCAGTGATATAATTTAACGCGTGGCTTGTTTTATGGACCAGCCTAATAAACTAAGTACCTTTGCTAGGTAAAATCATCTTAATAAGCAAAGATATTTTTTTTCTAGAGTGGGTGGCAACTTGCGCCAATTGGCGACTTTTCCGATTTTGGAATACAATTAATTATTATTGTCAGCATTAGGCCTTTCAAATCGCTAAATATAACGTACGATCATGAGATCATAGATCACAGACTTTACAGGGAATAGATTGTCGTTTCACATATTTTTTTCTAGATAAGATGGGCAGGTAAAGTTGTGTTATCATACATCTTATGATGAAGTCACAGAGGTCAAATTAATGTCATTGTGTTTTATTAAAATATTTTTAAATATATTTACTTAAATAATAATCTGATAAATAGAAACTGTGCAGAAAACAGGTTTCTCGAAATGGTTTTGAGATTTCCCTTCCTGTCGAGAAAGTTAACAACCCCAATTGTATACCGATCTCTCTAGCCCGTAGTAATAAACTTTGCAGTCGTTAGTCATGCTCTGCGTGTTGCCCATACGATGACGTCATCCATAAATGAGTCAACCCCTTCAAGGTAGTCGAGTATTTGTCGCAATTTTGCGTGAAATACCTCCGAAGCAGAATTAATGCCATACGTAAAATTGTTCTGATGGCAGACATAAAAATTGGTACTTCCCAAATGGTGTACCAAAAGTACAGAGGTTTGCATATGCTTCTTCGGGTTCGACCATCCAGAACTGTCACTTAAATGTCAGGGTGTATAAAAATATCGCGAGAAAATTTAGATTTTTATTTGTAAGTTAATAATCGGAATCCCAGGCTTAATGACTCTTATACTAAAGAATCACTGAGAGCAAAGACGATCTGGAAAAATTAAAAACCTCCTCCCTGCTTACCAGCTCTGGTCTGACTACAGAAAAGCCCTCCAAGCGGAATCCCAGAGTAGTTATTTTAGGCTTGCCTTCATCACTTAGCGAGAAAGATCTCCTCGATTTCCTTTTCAAACAGAACCTAGCAGACAAATTGCCAGATTTAGCCCAGGAGACCCTCATGACCAAAGTTAGGCTCAGCCACAAATCAGGCAATAAGGATGCTCCAACTTGCAATTACGTCATTGAAGTCCCTGCCCTCATTCGCAAGTCCCTCATCAATCAGCAAAGAGTCTACATTAACTGGTCATCATATCCTGTGCGAGACTTCACACTGGTAACGAGGTGTTTTAAATGTCATCAATACGGACACGCTGCCAAATCGTGCCGAGAGACAACATCAGCATGCGGTCACTGCGGAGAGCTAAATCACGCTTACTATGAATGCACTGAATGCAAAACCGAATCGCCGAAATGTGCTACATGTGTACGATTTAAAAAACCTAGTGATCATAAGACAGGCGACGTAAACTGCACAGCCTGGAATGCTGCCGAAAATAGGTACATAAACTCTATAGACTATGTGGGCGCCTAAGAGCGCCATTTATCTAAATAATCTTTAGCTCTAGTTTATTTTTTATCGCATCTTGCTTGTTATTTCTTTTAATTTATCTGAATAATGTCGCCAAGTCATGTGAAGTGGAAGAGAGTAAATTACATCTTGTAGAATATCCAAACATAATTTCAATTAAAATTCTTAAAAGAGTGTAACTGTTTAAAAATCATAATTAATAATATCATGCATATCTTAACATCTGCTCTTTGCGTGGTTTCTTATCTGCCCACACACTACCGATACACCAGAGCGGCCCATGCTTGGACCATTTTATGCTGAAGTCCGGCCTTCCATCTGTTACACTTGTTAATAACTCGACCATCACAGACCACCGAGCCGTCCTGCTTTCATTAAAAATAAAACTTAACAAGCACATTACTAACAACACAACTACTATAATAAATATGAATAATTTGGAGAGTCATCTTCGGCGCATTGACTTTGACCCAGTTTATTCAACTACCGATGTAAACATATATTTGCCATACTTCGTAGATAGTCTTCAGCTAGCAATCAAAAGTTCCACAAAGACTACACATCTGAGTAGTAAAAACATTAATACTAAGCCGTGGATCATGACTGGGCTTATTCTTTGCATTAGGCATAGCGATAAAATGATCATGAAAGCCAAATCATCTCCGCGGATTCTAGTTTCCAGGTTTCGTATAAAAGATACAGAAACTTTTTCAATGCGCTTCTTAAAAACGTAAAGAGCGGTTACGAAAAAAGAGAGCTTGCCAAAGCTGGTAAGGACTCCAAACTAATATGGCAGCATATTAAAAATTTTACTAATTTGTCAAAGCAGCGTGAATCA
Organism: Argyresthia goedartella; assembly: GCA_949825045.1. NCBI lineage: Eukaryota > Metazoa > Arthropoda > Insecta > Lepidoptera > Argyresthiidae > Argyresthia > Argyresthia goedartella. Next base: position 38,125,811 of record OX463814.1, read on the forward strand.
TCTTCAGGTCTTTTGCAAGCTCACTCTACGCCACTCATGGCTGCGAATGAAGTAAATGACTTTTTGTCAATATAGGAAATAATTTAGCGGAATAGATAGGTCTTCAACAGCCTTCCCGACCTACTTAATCGACACAATTGCCCCGTCACCCAAATCCGAAGTCTTTTGTCCTCCTAGATATTGACAAAGATTAAGTAAATAGGTGTATCATTAGGCTGAAGAATAAATGCGTGGTAGGTTGGGATAACATATCAAATATTATTCTTAATAAATTTAATCACATTCTAGAACCCCCGGTAACTCACATTCTACAAATATGTCTCTCCAACGGAATCTTCCCGCAGCTTCTCAAAAAGGCCATTATGGTCCCAATATATACATTTGGATGCAAAGCAACAGTCACTAACTACAGACATATTTCTCTACTTCCAGCAATTTCAAAAGTTTTTGAAAAGTTTATTAATGATAGACATATGAAGTTTCTTCTTGAAAACTCCATCCTATTAGACAGGCAATTCGGATTTAGGCCCAACATTTCAACGGCAGACGCAGTTCATCAAGTTACGGATTACCTAACAAAGAGACTAGACAGGGGTAAACGCACAATTGGAATCTTCCTAGATCTGGCTAAGGCGTTTGATACAGTATCAGTTCCCATCCTATTAGGTAAACTGGAATGTATAGGAGTGAGAGGCAACCAACTAAACTTATTTGCAGACTATCTATTGGACGCTCCCATCAAGTTAAAATAGACAATGTTATCAGCTCTGAGCAAGGGAATGGGGTGTATGGGGTTCCCCAGTGAAGTATCCTGGGTCCGGCCCTTTTTTTGATATATATCGATGATCTATTTAAGCTAAACCTATACTCTGGAATAATTGTATCCTACGCCGATGACACGGCATTACTTTTCTCCGGATACTCCTGGAAGGAAGTTTACGAGTCTGCGCAAAAATTATATAACTGTGTAAACACTTTCTGATAACGCTTAATGCAGATAAAACCAAATTTATTAACTTTACACTTCGGAATACCAACAAACGTTGCATATCACTCCTACGTGCTCATTTTTTTTTCAGAAAAATAGCAGCAAGTGTCAATGCCCCTCTATTTTACATACAGAAAATATTAAATATCTGGGTATGATCATCGACTCCACTCTATCTTTCCACCAGCACATTCTCTCTTAAACGAGTAAAGTTCGTAAGCTGGTATATGTTTTCAAAAAACTGAGAATTTTAGCAGATCCGCAACTTAGTAAACAAGTTTACTTTGCCTTATGCCATTATTTATTGCCAGGCACTTGTATTTCATCATGGGGAGGAGCTCCCAAAACTATCATGCTTCCATTAGAACGAACTCAAAGAACAGTATTAAAAGTTGCTACTTTTCGGCCCTTCCTCTTTCCTACACATCTCCTATATCAATCATGCGAAGTTCTCTCTGTCCGGCAATTATTCATAATGAGCATAATACTTGAACAACACACGCTGCTCCCGTTCAGCAGTGATTACAATAACATGAGACGTAATAATCTAGTTTGTCGTGGTATTCGAGTAAATCTCTCGTTCACACGAAGATTTTTCGCCTTTCTCGGCTCATTTCTCTACAACAGACTAAATTCAAAATTGTGTATGTTTCCCCTGAAACACTCAAGCTGCAAAACCAAGCTGCATGAGTACTAGTAGTGTCTGACGTATAACGACACTGAGATTTTACTGAAGATCTTAAGCTAAGTAGTAAATTAAGTATTTATAAGTATTAGTTTAATCATAAGTTTAATATTTTAAAATTGCTACCTACTGACATTTTTTTCGTATTGTAATAATGCTATTCTTACTTTTATCTCTGTTATAATTAAGTCACTATTATTGAATTCTTGTAATTACCGTTTTTATTGAATAAACTTTATAATTATTATTATTAAAGAATATACTTGTTTGTTTTTAAATTCTTTTTCCTTATCTCGAAAATTTACATTAAGAGCGAGCGAGCGAAGTAACGCACCGGGATGTCTACAACAAAACGGGCATTTAAACCTCGTGACGCACTACCGAAAGTAATAAAGATTTTGACTCCGCAGGGACCCATCCCATCATACTCGTTGGTGTCCGTCAGACTTCGAGCTGTTGATAGGGCATTTGGGAATCATAATGCACACGGCGCCACTGAAAATGAAATCATCAGTCATGCGGGACACAAGATGTGAATCAAAGTAAACTAGTTACTAATTCGCATCAAGAATCATTTCCTTTTAAGTAGGTCCGTAAGGAGATATGTACGGTTTTATTGCCAATACTTGACGGCTGGTATATCGTTGTACTATGACATACTATAAGCTAGGCGATTTCTTTGCATGTTAAGTTTCTATAAAATCTATTAATGAGATTAGCTTGAATTTCCATGTCGTAGAAGCTTATCCATTAATAATCAAGGCTAAATCGGCTTTCAAAAAGAATGAGTTCCTGTTGTGAGTAAAATAGCCATAGTAATGTAAGTGCCTGCCTGAATATTTGTTGCAAATTTTTTGACGTTTCGTTATTAAAATATATATATATATGTATCTGGCCCACACTAGGATACACTGTGTATTGAGAACAAGAAACAGTGACGTCACACACATATAAACAATAAACACCTGAGATTTGTTTATTTTTCCCCAGCAGGGATTCAAACCCGGGACCACTCGCTTGGGAGGGACCAGTTTCTGAAAGAGTGGTCAAATGTTACAGGAGATTAATCGAAGATTTATTTAAGATTGACTGAAATGCGATTAACAAGTTGCCGCAACTAATTTTCGTTTCGGAAACCGGATTGGAGCTTAGAATCGTAAAGCAACGCCACAGAGGTAATCTTTGACGGATTTCATACCTTTTGAATGCTCATGAAGTTACTCAACAAATTTTTGTAGGTACTAAATCACCGTCTTTTGCCGAATCCGTAGCAAATTTATGCATGTATTGCATTGTAAAGTGTCTCTGCCGACCTGTATCGGAAAAGACGAGATTCTATGTTTGTTTTTGTTTATACGTTGAATTTTAAGATACTTATTTTAAGATTTTTTGTTTCTAGGCGATGATAGAATAGAATAGAAGTCCATGTATTTACTGTATCACGCACAGGCTATAAAAGTAGATAACAAAGCAGGCGTCAAGAGTGACGTCGTTGCTTTGTGCGCATGCCGCAATAGCAAAAGGGCGCAGACTCAGCATAATACCACAGCAATCCCTTTGACGCTGGATTTCTGTCTAAACCCAGGATTACATAGTTTGTGATGGTATCATGATTCTGATATACTTTCCCCGTGGGACATAATTTTTAATAAAGTTTAGTGTAATAACTGTAAAGGAGATGGGAATATCGTTGTATAGACTACTGAACCAGAAATGTACAAAGGCTTCTCAAAAGATAATAGCATTTCAATATTAAGTCATAAATTACTACGAAGAACGCAATGGCCGCCGAATCAGCCATCGCAGAAGTTGAACTTGAACTTCAACTTCAAAAAAAAAACTTACGAACACTTTTTTCACGTCATTTGAATCTGTATAATGCAAGAATAATTCTCCAAGTTAAAATCATAAAAACCCGACTTTCAGTTCAACCCCTATTTTAACCTCCCCGCTCAGGACGCAAATGAGTCTGTGTACATGAAAACTCCTCATCAAAACTTTTGCTGCATGGAACCACAAACCAAACCGTCATGTGTCGATTTTTTAAATAATATCATAATAACAATCAATAATTTCATTTTAGTTAGGTTAGGACTGACGTGAGTGACGTAATGTTTGTTTGACAGTTGACTTCACTCATATACTTGGCACTCTGTGGTTGACATGACTGCCATTATTTTTTTTGTGGTAGGCAAATAAATTTATCCCATTACGTCTCTAGTGGCGTTAAATTTTGGCGGGTAAAACTTTAGCTTTATTTTTTAAATAGATGCAATGAATAAAATCAAAAATTATTTAAATAGGTTTCTTAAAATGGTCTATATTTTCAAAATAAATTATTCAAAATATATACTATACACACAGAAAAATGCATGGCTAATTCATCAACGAAAAGTGTCAATTTGAAGTAAACAATCGAATGTCGGAATCGAACATATATTCGGAATCGAACAAACATAATATTGTTGTATATTATACAACAATATTATGTTTGTTTGTGGTATAATTAACTAGAAAACTGAACATTTCTGGCTAAGCTTAGCTTAGGCTTAGCTAGCAGTAACTCGCCAAACTACACGAAATTGACAAGAAAGTCCAGCTTTTCGCTTAAAATATAAATAATTTATTATTTGCCTTATATAGTAGGGCGACCAGATTCTGGGAAAAGTATTGACTCGGTTACTTCCACCGGTAAGAGAGGTCCACAAATTTGCTCTTGAATCTGTTATACTCCATGAATTAGTTAGGAGTAAAAAGTTGTCAGTGTCTTATGGACCGACCAAATAAAAAGTCCAATGATCATTTGGTTTAGTTCATTCATCATAGGCGTAAATTATTCGATTTCAAAGCTTAGCTCTCAACAGTCTTTTGAAAAGAGGCCTTTACTGTTTGTAAGAAGGCCTTTACTGTTTTTTGTAATTAACTGAATCAAGGCAGATTTTACAACCCCCTGGTGGATATAGTCGGTTCGTTAACAGGTTGACAATGATGATGTGGATCTGATCGACTTACCATCACCCCTCATGCTCTGCAGGGTAGACACATACAGTATCGGCGAGTTGAGCGCCAATGACAGTAACCACACCATTGCGATCATCTTGTACGCATGGCACTGTGTCTGCCAGCGTCGCGACTTGAGAGGCCGACAGATCGCGAAGTACCGCTCGAGGGAAATGGCGACTAGGGTCCACACGTCCACGGAGACTGAGACAGCTGGAACAAATGAATTAATGGTAACATTTGTGACGATTCGTTTATACATTACCTACTAACCATAATGTAAAAGTAAGAACAATAACAAAGTAACAATGATAATCTCTTAAAGTCCCCACACAAATGTAATACCCCCACATACATATGCCACATACTCGTAGAAACGCAGGCACGAAGCGTTTGAGAAAAATATTTGTAAGAAAATGCACTACACGTAAATTAAAAGGCCAGGAAAATTAACGAACAGTGAAATTTGCGAAAAGAAAAATAACAAGAGCCATATATAATATATAATAACAAAAACCATATTTTAGTTTGTATTATAGTGTTTTCCAAGACCTACCACAGAATGGGGCGCAATTAGATATATTCTATTCATTTAAGCACGAATATGGACGAGACTAAAATTAAACCCAACTTCATCTAAGTACACTAGAATAGAAGCAGCTCTATCGAAAGCCACAAACAAAAGGTCAAATTAAATAAAAATAACATTTACATTCAGGCACATACATTGCTTCTAGCCCCACACTAGGATACCCAGTGTCGTAAGAACTACAAACAGAGACTTCACACACTTATAAACATCCAAGATCTGGAGTTTTTCTTTTATTCGTCCCAAGCCGGCATTCGAACCCGGAAACTCTCGCTTGAGAAACCCAGCCTTGACCGCAACACCACAGAAGTCATCGTAGAGACCAAACAACGACCAATGGAGACGTAGACGCTAGAGACCAAAGGCTAAATAAATAAATTCAATAATGGATTGAGAAAAAATGTATAAAGTCAACAAAGTAGAACTTGTGGTCATATTTTTTTTTCTACGGAAAAATATAATTAACCTCATTTTGGGCTTCGCTTCAGTCGGGTGAGGAAAAAAGAACCACGAAACTCAGAAACCAATAAATAAATAAATAAAATTGCCTGTACGGTCGGAAGACTTTGGCCTGTTCACATGGACGAAGACTATTTGAAAAAAGCAGACGCCTGTTTCGTTTGCAGAGTTAATATTTATATAATATTTTTATTGATTTATTAACTCTCTCTTTTAATAATAACTTTATTTATTCAATATTTACTTTTATTATAATCTGCCCCGTTAAGAAGGATTTCAAAATCATTGCGCTTTTAAAAAAGCCTTCAACTGTTGGTCCATATCATATTCTTAACTCTTCTTCTGTGGATATAAAGATAGAGAAATAGAAAGCAATGTTATAAATTACCCACTAATGAGGGGTTAAGAAAATTTTACCTTTCATCACAAATGGCAACATCATCTAAGAAGTTCAAATTTAGAAAGTTCTGGAAGCGAAAATGCGATAGCATGACATGGTGCACTTAAATTTAATTGCAGTTTATGAATGCTAGCCAATGATCACGAAGTCAATAAACAACGGAATCTAGGGGTTGTTACATGATAATCTCCAATGAAACACTTTTTAACCACGTCAAATGTGACGTCGACATATTTTTGTTGTAGTTTTGAAACTACTTTAGTAGGGATTTTTAAGCAAGGTTTTTTATGTTATATTTTTTATGAACTCCAACAACAGGAGTGTTGACAGATATTTAACATATTCTCCTAGATTTTTCGTGATAAAGCTGTTTTTTTACGAGTCCATGGCTGTTTTTAATAGAGAGAATAATTATTTGCGGAATAATAGTCCTCCATTTTATGCAATTCAGCTCTCTCGGTTCAACCTGTATTGTAAATACAACATAAATCTGAATAAAATCTCAGGAAAGAGGCAAAAGATGAACTGTAAACAATCTATAAATAGTGTATTTACTGAACTGGTATAGGTTCACAGTTCAAAATGGTTCACAGTTAATCATTCATTGTTAAACGCTGGTAATACCAAATGTAACAAATTCTCACTTCCAAATGTCAGGCAAGATGAGACCAGTTTAGTGTTAGAATGCAACACGTTAGATGTATGCAACATGTAGTAAATGATACAAAGTTTCTTGGAATATCTATTGATAACAAATTGTAGTGGGGACCCCACATAGATAAATTAGCTGATAAATTAAGTTCTGCGGCTTACGCTGTTAGGAACATCAGACAAAGCACGGATATGGCTACATCTAGGCTAGTATATTTTAGTAATGTTCAAAGTGTCTTGTCCTATGGTATCTTGTTATGGGGAAAAGTTGCGGATATACAAACTATTTTTATTTTATAGAAAAGAGATATTCGAGCGATTATGAAACTCCCACAGATTGATATTTAGATCTCTTTTAAAAATTAGTTGTGTTTAAGTAATACAATTCTTAGAATTTTAGGTATGATATTAATTAAGCAGGAATAAATAATTACAAAATTATTAACAGCAAGGTCTGTGTTGAGCTAGATTAACCCCATACAGTCCTGTCATTTAAGTAATCTCGAACATTGTAATATCCCTTTTTCGACAAAGTTGCTTTAACATGCTTTTTAAATTGCTCAAATGGCAAATTCAAAATCTCCAGAGGTATCTTATTATAGTAGAGAATGCACTGACCCTTGAAAGAATTGCTAACCTTCACGAGTCTAAATCGGGGCGCACACAGTCTGTGATGATTTCTAAGGTTAACATTACAGCTATCGCTATGTTTGGAAAATGTTGTAAGGTTACTTTATATTTTCTAAATTAAATTGACTAGCTTAAAAAGAAAGAAAGAAAAAAAAAGTAAAAATATTTATTCACAATAAATCCTTATTCCATATTGGTGGATCCCTGTCTCTCTAACTAGTTTAAAGTGTATCTAGGGAAACAGTTCTTCCCGATTATAGTCACAATGTTTGTGAAATTAATAAAGTAGTTAAGCATGTACATTAATTACAAAAACAAAAAGATTTTATATAGTAGACAGAAAATTTAAAAATTATAATATTTAACCAGAATGATCAAGTGTAGTGTAGGTGTAGTTTTTAGTGTAGGTGTGTGTGTTAGGCTTGTAGTGAGTGCAGTGTGGTGAATGTAAGTGTAATATACTTATCTTATATAAATTATCTTAATGGTTTTAGTACGCAGAGTCCATTAGGCTTTCGGTGCCCTCATAATCGTGGGATCTCAGCCAGGTGTAGACTCTGTTTTTTAAAGTGTAGTTTCTTTCTTTTGTGATATTTAATTTATTGTGTATAGTACTGTACAAGCGAGGTGTTACATAGTTGTAGTGCCTACGCGCAAAAGCACTTATGGCACGTGGAACTGGAAATCGATAAATCCTCTTGGTACTTACAGGTAAGAGCGGGACTGTACGACTATGATATCGCCTAATACATTTTAATATAAAGGTCTGCCTGATGGTAAGCACATTGGATTCTTTATACACAAGCGTGGTGGGGTACCGCCAGGTCGCGTACAGAAGAACTTTAAGCACGGCACGCTGGGCGCGCTCGGCCTCTAGTAGAATAGTTTTGCGAACACCTCCCCAAGCACAGATGCAGTACTCAATCACGCAGTGGCATAAGGCGCTATAAGTCTGTAACAGCAGAGTTCTGTTTGCATATAAACGGAGGTGCTTGAATACAAATATGAGCTTACGTATCCTTTTAGCTGTCGCTGTAATGTGCGGACCCCAGTGTAGGTTATCATCTACAACGACACCAATGTACTTTATGCTGGGCACCCTCAAGAGAGTTTCACAGCCGCACATAACACCTTCCACTAATTCTCTGTTGCATGGATACGTGTGTATAGTAAGCTTGAAGTTTTGTTCTGGACTTCCAGCAGCAGTTTTACTGAAGCACAAATATTTGGTCTTCATCATATTAAGCGATAACAGACTGTCCTCCAGCCAACATGTGACCTTTGCTAGTCCTGTCTCAGCTAGACGTTTCACTTTGGTCCAATTTGTCTCATGGAAGAGAATGACCATATCGTCAGCAAAAATTATCAGGTCAGCTCCTATAATATCCAGTTTACAGAGTTCATTGATGTATACCAAAAATAGGGTCGGCCCCAGCGTACTGCCTTGTGGTACACCATACATGCATGAGGCACTCCCACTCAAGAGCTTTTCTATGCGCACAGCTTGTTTGCGGTTAGTTAGGTAGTCAGTAAACCATCTTAAGGGTGAGCCGGCACACCCATATTCTCTAAGCGCGCTAGTAGGATAGGAATTCACACTGTGTCGAACGCTTTTTTTAGTCGAGGAATACGCTCACACATTTTTCACCTCTGTCGACGTGTTCAGTTACAAGCGACGTCAGCTTCATCACCGCATCCTCTGTACTCTTTCCCGACCTGAACCCGAATTGGTTGCCTGACAGTAGATTTTTTGATTCCAGATAGCTGACCAATCTTTTATTCATTACCTTCTCAACTATTTTAGAAATCGTCGTTAACAAGGTTATGGGCATATAGTTGGTTGGCAATTTTCTATCCCCCGCTTTGAAAATTGGGCAGACTATTCCTTTTTTTTAAATAGTAGGAAAGGTACCGTTAGCCAGGCTCAAATTGCACATGTGTGATAGTGGTGAAGCCAATAGATGACAAAATGTTTTAATTATAGTAGTAGGTATGTTATCCCAGCCAGGCGCACTATTCGTTTTTAGCGTTGCTATAGTTTGCAATATTTCCGTTGGGTCAGTAGGATACAGCATCATAGAATTTGCTGGTGTAATTCTAGAGGACGCTAGGTATGCAAGATCCGCTTCAGTTTTATTAAGCCTATTAAGGGTGCCCTTTGCCAGTTTGTAGCCTATTGTGGTAAAGTAGTTATTGACTTCCTCCAGCGACTCTACATTTAGTACAGTTACAGTTAGTATGTCTGTGGCATCCGCCACTCTTAACTATTACTTATATCTATTCTAATAATTATATACATAATATATTGATATCTGTCTAACTACTTACTTACCTAGGATATTGCGCCCGACGATAGCAGGCGCAGTCAGATACCGGTTTAGCCCGTTCGCCGGCAGCGAGCGACCTCCACTCACCTTCGCCAGTCGAAACACATACACGACGCGGAGCGCATGCCGCCGCTCGGCCTCCCGCTCAGATTCGTAGTTCTCTTTCGCTCAAACCTATTTATTAGCTGCTTGCCGTGCTTATAATATTGTTTCCCGCTTCATCTATTGTGCATACCTGTGCTTGTTAAAGATTGTTACATAATTGCTTGCAACCTTCGCAATAAACTTGGTGTGCGTGTGAACGGCTCTTTCATTCACAATCTTAGCCCACTTTACTGGTGACCCCGAACTGGACACAAGATGAGCAACAACGATCAACAACAGGTCGCGGGAGCGGTCAACTCTGCTGCACTCCCACCGGATGTCTGCCGCGTCGGGATAAAGGTGCCGCCGTTCTGGTCGGAGAAACCCGCCATTTGGTTCGCGCAAATCGAAGGACAATTTGCGATTTGCAACATTAAGGTAGATGAAACCAAATATTATTACGTCATGGCCCATCTCGAACCACGGTACGCAACCGAAGTAGAGGACATAATCACTTCCCCCCCTGAAACCAATAAGTACGAGAAGCTTAAAACTGAATTGATTAAGAGACTAACATTATCTAAAGACAAGAAAGTACAACAATTACTGAGTCACGAAGAAATGGGTGACAGAAAGCCGTCACAATTCCTACGACAGCTCAAAAGCCTAGCAGGTACCAATACGCCGGAGGATTTTTTGCGCGTAATATGGACCAGCCGCCTCCCCAGCAACATGCAAGCTATCATCGCAGCACATCCTGAAGCCACACTCGAGCAGCTTGCAGACATAGCTGACAAAATCAATGACTCAGTTTCTGGCAACCCACAAGTGGCATCAACATCTTCTACTATAGGAAGTACTTTGGACACCATGGCGCAACAAATTGCAGAACTGACAGAACAAGTGCAGGCACTGGCAGCTCACAACCAGGGACGATCTACATCTCGAACCACGAAAAATTCAGGATCACAGAAAAGGTTTTCAACTTGCTGGTTCCATTACAAGTTTGGAAATAAAGCGAAGAGATGTCAGAAGCCATGCGACTATAAGCCGGAAAACTACCAGGGCAGTCGATAATGGCGACAGACGACTGCCTCAACTCACCTGGTCGCTTATTTGTAACTGATCGCAATTCCAAAACGCAGTTTCTCGTTGATACAGGCAGCGACATCTGTGTTTTTCCACGGTCATCAATCAAGGAGCGCCGCCCTAAATCAAATTACCAATTGGCCGCAGCCAACGGATCTATTATAGAAACATATGGATATATAAACTTGTCCCTCGACTTCAACCTACGACGCAAATTCACGTGGCGCTTTGTGGTAGCAGACGTCACGAAACCTATTATTGGCGTAGACTTCTTGTCGTTTTATAACCTGATGGTAGACTGCAGAAATCAACACCTCATTGATAACACTACCACAATTTCAACAAAAGCATCACCAGCCCGTCCCTTGGATTTGGATGACATACATTCAGTGAAGATTATGTCCGGAAGCACACGTTACCACCAAATACTCAATGAATTTCCAGAGATAACGAGACCAGCTGGGGCGCAACGTGTTATGCATCATAACACAGTACATCACATACGCACCACCCCCGGCCCCCCAGTATCTTGCTCTCCTAGACGATTGGCTCCGGAAAAACTAAAAATCGCCAAAGATGAATTCCAAGCCATGTTACAAAATGGAACAGCGAGACCTTCAAACAGCCCGTGGGCGTCTCCTCTGCACCTTGCACCAAAAAAGGATAATAAGTGGAGACCATGTGGGGACTATCGAATGTTGAATGCTCGCACAATTCCAGACAAATATCCGATCCGTCACATCCACGACTTCACTCAGACAATATCAGGAAGTACGATATTCAGCACTATTGATTTAGTAAAAGCGTACAACCAAATACCTGTAAATGAACAGGATATTACAAAGACGGCTATTACAACACCATTTGGATTGTACGAATTTCCTTATATGACTTTCGGCCTCCGAAACGCGGGTCAGACATTCCAGAGATTCGTCGACGAAATGACCAGAGGGCTAGATTTTTGTTTCGCATACTTGGACGATTATCTCATCTTCTCACCGGACGCAAAGACGCACGAAAGCCACTTACGTCAAATATTCAAGAGGATGAAAGATTATGGAATGCTGATAAATACCGCCAAATGCATCTTTGGAGAATCAGAGGTTACCTTTCTTGGATATACAATATCCACAAGAGGGATAAAACCTCTAGACAGTAAGGTCCAAGCCATTAAAGACTTCCCTACCCCCAAAACAGTAAAAGAATTGAGAAGATTTCTGGGAATGATAAATTTTTACAGACGATTAATTCCCGCAGCCGCTCACATACAAGGCCCACTCAACTCACTGCTAGGTGGATCAGTTAAAGGCAACCACCCCATTACATTATCAGGAGAAACCTTAAAATCATTCGAGGACTGCAAACAAAGTCTGTGTGAAGCAACTCTCCTAGCACACCCGGATTGCCGAGCGAAAATAAGCTTGACGACGGACGCCTCCAATACAGCCATCGGAGCAGTACTACAACAGTACAAAGGAAGATCCTGCACGCCGAGACAGTATAGATACATGGACTACATAGCTCAGTTCACTACCGATATAAGGCACATTTCTGGAAAAGACAATATCGTGGCCGACACTTTATCGCGGGTTGAAGAACTAGAGTCACCGATTGATTACAGCCGTCTAGCAAAAGCACAGGAATCCGACACGGAACTGAAAACACTACGTCATGATGACAACTCACTACGACTAGAAAAGCTCAGACTTCCAGGAACAAACATAGAGGTATATTGTGACGTCAGCTCAGACAATCCAAGACCTTTCATAACAAAAGCTCTGCGAAGACAAGTATTTGAAAATCTACATTCACTCAGCCACCCAGGCGCTAACGCTACCGCAAAACTAGTAGCACAACGTTACGTGTGGCCTGGAGTGAGAAAAGACTGCCGAGAATGGACCAGAACTTGTTTGCCCTGTCAACGCGCCAAGATTACTCGCCATGTGTCAGCACCATTAGGCACATACGAGTTACCGCGTGCGAGGTTCATGAATATACACATCGACCTTATCGGACCCCTACCCATCTCACAAGGACATCGCTACTGTCTAACAGCTATCGACAGATTTACGAGATGGCCAGAAGTGATACCTATACCAGATATAACAGCAGAAACAGTGGCAAAAGCTTTATTATCAGGCTGGATTGCGAGATTTGGCTGCCCAGCAGTCATCGTAACAGACAGAGGGAGACAATTCGACTCCGCTTTATTTGGACACCTCAGTAAGATCACGGGATTCGACCACAAGAAAACCACTGCTTATCACCCAGCTTGTAACGGCATGATAGAAAGATTACATCGACAATTAAAATCAGCAATCATGTGCCACAGTACTGGAGATTGGACAGAAAGTCTGCCGCTGGTTTTATTGGGAATCAGAAGCGCTTACAAGGAGGATCTGAAAAGTTCTTCGGCGGAACTCGTATATGGAGAACCCCTCCGCCTACCCGGCGAATTCTTCCAAACTTCCATAGAGGGGACAACAGACATTACGGAGTACACCGGCCGCTTACCGTCGTTTGCCGAAAAATTACTACCGTCACCGGCCTCACGCCACAGTAAGCAAGATACATTCGTCTACAAAGATTTGGCGACTACTTCTCACGTATTTGTAAGAGAAGATGCATTAAGAAAGGCTTTACAGCCCGCTTATACAGGACCACATGAAGTACTGGAAAGAAAAGATAAGGTATTTAAAATCCGCATCAAAGGAAAAACGGTGACAATATCAATTGACCGCTTAAAACCAGCGTATGTCATGACAGACACCAATGACACCGGAGACGACCAATCCGAAAAAAGGATATCAAAGCCTTTGACAAAGACTACTAGATCAGGCCGTCAAGTTCGGCCTCCAAATTACTATCGCCCGTAGTAACGGTCTCCGCGGGGGAGTCATGTGGCATCCGCCACTCTTAACTATTACTTATATCTATTCTAATAATTATATACATAATATATTGATATCTGTCTAACTACTTACTTACCTAGGATATTGCGCCCGACGATAGCAGGCGCAGTCAGATACCGGTTTAGCCCGTTCGCCGGCAGCGAGCGACCTCCACTCACCTTCGCCAGTCGAAACACATACACGACGCGGAGCGCATGCCGCCGCTCGGCCTCCCGCTCAGATTCGTAGTTCTCTTTCGCTCAAACCTATTTATTAGCTGCTTGCCGTGCTTATAATATTGTTTCCCGCTTCATCTATTGTGCATACCTGTGCTTGTTAAAGATTGTTACATAATTGCTTGCAACCTTCGCAATAAACTTGGTGTGCGTGTGAACGGCTCTTTCATTCACAATCTTAGCCCACTTTATGTCTATTTCTTTAAAAAGCTCTCTTAAGGAGTCTGTTCGTTTTAAATTATAAATTGCTCGAATAGCTCTTTTCTGTAAAATAAAAAAAAGTTTGAATATCCGCTGCTTTACCCCACAGCAAGATACCATAGGACATCACACTATGAAAGGAAATAAAATATACTAGCTTAGATGTAGCCACATCCGTGCTTTGTCTGATGTTCCTAACAGCGTAAGCCGCAGAACTTAATTTGCCAGCTAATTTATCTATGTGGGGTCCTCACTGCAATTTGCTATCAATGATGCACACCTACATTACAAGCAGTAAAATTAAACATTTATTCCCATATTTCAGATATAGCAAGGAAAATACATCGTTTATGGGGCACTGTATACGCTGCTGTAAAAAAACACCAGAGGGTACCTATATTAAACCTTTCAGAATGCAAATTCATAATTCACAGCAAACAGACTTTGTAAAAAAGCTTATTATAAGTAAGATGATTAGTTGCGTGAATGCGTGGGCTTAACATTAGGGTTTGTATTACTATTGTGTTTTTTTTCTTACTATAATTTCTTCACTAAAGTTATATTTCCCTAAATAATTTTGAATGACTACACTATAGATTGAATTGATTGAATGATTACACTATAGACTATATCGTAGTAACTGTATACATACAAGATTAAGTACATTGTTATATCACTATTAATCGAAAGATGTGTTTGCTGAGAGTTTCTAACTGCCTCTTCTCTACAGCTATGACACAATCCGATGCGGCAGTAGCTTCACATTTGACGTCAAAAATGAAAGTAAATTCTTACTTTGATTAAATAGGTTGTTTTGTTTGGAAGGAAGAAGTACTCTCCCTCTCAAAAAATATAATGTGATTCCACGTGAAGTGCTCTTCCTCTCGAAACCTGGACCCAGATATCCGCATTATCACACAACCTGGACCCAGATATCCGCATTTCTCAAAACCTGGACCCGGTTTTCCGATTTATTACACATCCTGAACCAGATTACCACTCTTCTACAAAACCTGGTTCTATAATAAATGAAAGGGAGAAATTAAAATTAGTCTGATTTATTTACACATGTTTTCCTACATGTATAAAGTTATCCTACCTACCTATTTGCAAGAAAATCTAATGACTGACCTCTGGGTGTCGTTCGGCATAGGTCGGCGTCGAAGTGTAATCCGGATCCAGGTTTTGTGGAAGAGCGGTTATCCGGTTCAGGATGTGTAATAAATCGGAAAACCGGGTCCAGGTTTTGAGAAATGCTTGTAAATAGGTAGGAAGGATAACATGTAGGAAAACATGTGTAAATAAATCAGACTAATTCTAATTTCTCCCGTTAATTTATTTTAGAACCTACTCTCAAAATTTCCTTTATTAAGCTTCCGTTACGGGAAGTTATTCACACCAACCCTTCGTAAAGTGACAGTATTATTCTTCAGCGTTACTCGGGTAAGTTGAGCTCGGGTAACTGGCTTCTTAGTTCTTCTTACTTTCGAGGTTTGAAATGAAAGACCACAGAAATGACAGATGAAAGACCACATTCTCTGTTTTTCGGTTTTCAGGAAAACTGTTTTGTTTCCAATTTCGAAACTTCAAAACATGTTTGCATTTTGAATTTTTATATTACTATCTCCAGAGTGCCAGTGAGAGCAATAGATAAAGACTATATGAAGCGTATAAAAGATCAAATAGCATGTTGTCAAAAACTAATGTCTTAAAGATATAAATAGAAGCAATTTTCATAATTGAGGTACAATTATGAAAATTGTTTCTATTTATATCTTTGACTCATTAGTTTTTGACAACATGCTATTTGATCTTTTATTCGCTTGTACCTCAATTATGAAAATTGCTTCTATTTATATCTTCCTACGAACACAGCTAGAAATTACGTCTATTACATAACTCGTTTGCAAGGCTGGACTATCTATGAGACGAAAATAAATGAGTGCAAGGTTTAGGCCCGATAAAACGAATTTGGTGAGGGATTTTAGTGAAAACCCTTTTTTTAATATATTAAGCGTATAAATAGATCAAATAGCATGTTGTCAAAAACTAATGTGTCACAGATATAAACAAAAGCAATTTTCATAGTTGAGTTATTCCAACGAACAAAGCTTGAAATTAGTCCATTACATGAGTCGTTCGCAAGGCATTTGGTGATTCATTTTAGTGAAAACCCTACAACCTAAAAGTCATAGGAAAAAAAAACAAAAATAACTGTCATAACGTACACAATCAAGAAATAAAAATAAAAATGGGCGGGCCATCTAATTAGAACAACGAAAGAAAAATGGGAAAAAGATGTCACAGAATGGTATCATAGGGAAAGGAAAGTGCGAGAGGTAGAGCATTCTGAAGATGGGAAGATGACTTCAAGGAGACAGCTGGTGTACACTGCAGGAGAAAAGCCCCCGACCGTGAACTTTGGAAGAGACTGGGGGAGGGGAGGCCTATGCTGGAAGGCAAACAAACCTTACTACTACTGATGTCCTATAGATTATCTCTGGAGATTTTGAAATTGCCATTTGAGCAATTTATAAAGCATGTTAAAGCGACTTTGTCGAAAAAGGGATATTACAATGTTCGAGATTACTTAAATGACAGGACTGTATGGGTTTAATCTAGTTCGACACAGACCTCGCTGTTAATAATTTTGTAATTATTTATTATTGCCTGCTTATTAAATAAAAAAAATATATATTAGTTAAGCACAACCCATTTTTAAAAGAGATCTAAAAATCAATCTGTGGGAGTTTCTACTCCCTTCTTCTCCCACAGTGGTACAATATAGAGAAGAGGCAAAAAATGACGTTTTCTAAGTATATGTAAATATCTACAGTAATAAAGTACTTTGACTTTAACTTTGATTATTAAGTACCTTATGTTTTCAAAATACTATTGAAATTTAAAATTGAATCTTACAAAACACGTAGTAGTCCTATAATTTGTGATTTGGGTGTTCCATTTTTTTTCTTAAACGATTGTTTAAATCAAATTTAATCAATTATCTTTTATTTTCGGTAGATCTTTAATAATATTCTTAGAATACGTCATTAAGCTATACTAAATATAACTGAACTATACTAAAATCTGGAAAAGAAGGCTACTTTGAATTTCAAACTCTTGAATATTCACCAGGCATTCCGCACAGCCGCAATAATGATCTTTCTCCCTTTCGTATTAAGCGTTACAGATGAGAAAATAAACAATAAATAGACGATAATTTAACTTGCCACGTTAATTTAAATTCTGACTTGAATACAATGGATAAAACAAGCGAAAAAATGTAGATCTTGTCTGTCTGCAAAAATCACGTGAAAGAGTCTCGCCCTCCCGGGAAAAATCTCGCTCTACGCTCCATTTTCGATTTTTTATATTGTCCCAACCACAGGCCATTAATCTAGGTAGACGCTGCAAATATACCTTATTATACTTTGCGTGTCGTATTGGTGCATTGCACCACCTCTCAATCGCTCTTATGACTCTAAGATAATTTGCTATGACTGTTCTAACTGACAGTGACGGAATGACTGAGTTGTTTATTTTGGTTAGGTTCGACGTGTGATAATTCCCTAAATACGAGGTGTGATAATTAAAAAAAAAACGGTCAAGCGCGGGTTGAACTCGCGCACGAAGGGTTCCGTACCACCGTACAATGGCAGGGATGGTGTGGAGTGAATAGTTTGGATTTTACATAACTATCAAAATGTTCTTTACAAAGTTATTGGTGCCGCTACTTTTACAGTCTATATACGTAACCAGGTGCATTCATAAGTTTGTATGTGGTTAACAGATAAATAAATTATTGTATACTTTTTTTTAGTATTTGTTGTTATAGCGGCAACAGATATATATCATCTATGATAACTTCAACTGTCTACTATTACGGATACAGTCTGACGGACGGACGGACGTACAGTGGAGTCTTAGTAATAGGGCCCCGTTTTACCCTTTGGGTACGGAACCCTGAAAAAAACTAATTTGCTCGTAAAATTATAGAATGTTATCGTCAACGCTTAGCGGCTAAGGTTTTCAAGTTGCTATTTTTCAGATGTCTAGTCGCTTTCAGTTTTTCGGCTAAAACGACTATTTATAGTCGTGCCCAGTTTTTCATGCAATTCAGTTATTTTGACAGGAAAAACTAGTATTTTGTCAATCAAAAACTGGATCCTATGTACGGTCATATGTTTAAATACTAATTTTCAAATAAACATCGCGTCGCACCCTTTTTCCATACTGGGTGGCAAAATCACAGCTGTACCCACATTCAGTCAGCTTTTCGATCTTCTACTTCTTCTTGTGCCTCTCCACTACTAGAGGTTGGCGGTCAGCTCTCCATACTCATCTCTGTTCTTTGCCTAGTGCGTGAGCTGTTCTACGCTGGCCAATCCAGCCATTCCCTGATGTAGCGGAGCCACGATTTCCTTCTTCTGCCAGCGCGTCTTTTCCCTCTACCTTGCCCATTACGATAATCCGAAGGAGTCGATATCGTTTGTGTCTCAGCACATGTCCCAAGTAACTTATTTTTGTCTACTTTATGGTCAATGTAAGGTCTCGGGAAGATTTGGCGCGTCGCAGAACTTCTTCGTTCGAGACTTTATAGACCTAGATTATCTTCAGCATCCTCCGGAAACACCGCATTTTAAATGCGTCAAGTTTTTTGCAGGTCGTCCCCTTCGAGATCCAGGCTTCGCAACCATATATACATAATTCTAAGCTATTCTATAATCCATGTTTGCAAAGTAAATACTGCTTATGTAACGTTGTGACTTTGTGATGGGGGTCAAATTTATAGAATATGTAACGGACTAACAGATAAAGGTTTTTTAAAAGCGTTTTTTTTCCCACTGCTGGGTAAAGGCCTCCCCATTGCAAGCCGGCGCAGAGGAAGGCCCAGAAGGAGATGGCGGGACGGCCTGGACACGTTCCAACCAGAGTGGGTCAATCTAGTTCTGACTAGAGATGTGTGGGCTCGAAAAGCGTACTTACTGATTAAAAAACGATTTTATCAGGGCAGATTCAATTTAAAATAAAGTTGTTAATAAACATGTTAATAAATAAGAGGAAAAAATTATAACACGACAAAATAATTAAATTCTGATTAATTCAATTGAGTTAATTTGATTAAGAGTGCACGACAATATCTATTAATTCAATAGTAAAACTCGACACCGGAAACTCTTTTATTACATACACATTTACGAAATTAACGTGTTATGCTCCATTCATTCCTTTATTTTTGTAAGTTACTAATTCGGTCAGTGAATGCTATAGAAGTCCTCAATGAAAAATTAAGTGTGAATAGCATTCCAGGATTGTGCCGTTCGGATGCGAAGCACCCTGACGGCCTGACCTTGGTTCCTTGGCAGAGAGGGCGTTCTTTTTTGTGGGACGCGACAGACATGGAAGGCTGCAAAAGTAGCAGCCTTCCATGTTGCGTTGACTGCGGCCTCCGCTGGTGCCGCGGCCACATCTGCCGCTAGACACAAGTGTCTATAATATGCCGCTGTCACAACGAACTATATTTTTTACCGCTGGCGGTTGAGAAGACTGGTGCATGGGGGGCTTTTTTTATTTTTATCTACACACGTATCATAAACCCTCTTTACTGCGTACAAAAACCGCACGTTACGATCAGCATAATGTCAAACTACTTGGTAAAAACTCATTTGTTATCTGAAAAATTACACATTATGACCATAATGTGTAATTTTTCTACATATTATGACATTCAAATTTTGAACGTCGAAGCCCGCCTGCTTGCCGCCCCTAGTTTGTCTGTAAAGTTGGTACTGACATTCAAATTTCGAACGCCGACGCCCGCCTGCGTGAAGTTGGTACTACAGAACAAGCTAAACAACTGCAGAGCCACAATGCCGGTCAAACATGCGGTTCCTGAACACATCAAAGAGAGCTTATGATATGTGTGTAGATAAACTAGTGCATGTAACTGTACATAATTAGGCATTAAAACTCTCGTGTGATATTATTATGAAACTCATTCTCGAGTATTAATGCCCTCCATTATGTAGCAGTCACATAAACTACTATTTTATTTATTTTTATTGAATATAAATGAAAAAATTATCTTATTCAACGTCAAAATTATACTTACTTATATCTACAAGTAATTTTTTTCCATAAAAAAAGACTACACCGTTTCGGAGGGTGGGCCTCGTGGTTAAGAAGAAAC
Source organism: Argyresthia goedartella (assembly GCA_949825045.1). NCBI lineage: Eukaryota > Metazoa > Arthropoda > Insecta > Lepidoptera > Argyresthiidae > Argyresthia > Argyresthia goedartella. The sequence goes on from OX463814.1 coordinate 38,146,231, forward strand.
GGCAAGAAACTCCCCCATACCTTCTTTTTAAAAAAAATACTTCACTACAGGTAATACTGGTTTCGGTCTAAGAAAATTCGCCGGCGAGTGATAGACGTGATCCATCACCCCTTGTCGATTTTCTGTGCGCTGAGATGGTATGGACCATGCAGTTTTGTCATCTAAGTATTCCTTAATACTATAATAGGCCTTTCTTATTAGCTCATTTTTAACATAGTTTTTTAACCTCTTTTCAGGAAGGATCAATGATTGTTGTGGTATTTTATTGTAGAAGCGAATACAGTGCTCCATGAATGATGTGCATACTTTACTTTGTCTAAATAATGCTATTTCTATTTCTAGTCTTAATTTTATGGCTATCACCTACAGTTCTAAATAAAGCTATGTTTTTTCTTACATGCATGATATTCGGGGTAAACTGTTTATTAGGCAGTTGGGACGCCGCCTCAGGGGCTAAGGTTTTGACTACCGCTCTGGGACATTTCTCATATCATTTCTCATATCATTTCTCATATCATTTCTCATACCACTCTGGAGGATATCACTGCCTATGCAACGTGGTAATGCTGCCAGCATTATTGGAACCTTTGGCATGGAATTGTCCCGAGGCGGTTTATTCGGTTAATTTTATGTTTTGACGTTTTATAATTTTTTATTGATCTTTAGATGTATTGTGATTTTCATCATTATAAAGAGTTAACGGTTGTGTCGGTTAAAGTCTGTAAATAAAATATGATGGTATTAAAGTGTTTTAATTTGTGTCGTTCTATTTGGTGTTTAAAAATGTATGTATATAGGTTCATAATGCGTAGTGTTTTATCTGTTTGTATAATTTACGTATCATTATAATTTTGCAGCCTCCATGAAAAAAAAAGCCAAATTGCGAGTTCGCCGTGTGAAAATAACAGTAGCCACTATTAGTTCAATTCACCCTTAATTTATCATTCAAACCTTGTACCGCTAGACCTTGATCCTGGGCTATCGTTAGGACTTATTGTGAGGGCACTAGGCAATTATACGAATTGTTCACATCTTTTGTGATGCAAATCCATTCCACAATCGATACAGACTACAAACGTAATATCATTAGTAAAAAGTCTACGACATTCATCCTGCCTTCGAGAGTTTCATATTCATCCATGATCTCAGCCCTAAAGGAGCGAAAACTTTACTGCACAGTGAATGTATTCAACAGTGACCGATAATAGATATACAGTCGATTCGTCTAACCGAATGATCAGATACCCAAAAAAACCGGTCAAATGCAAGACGAACTCGCGCACGAAGGGTTCCGTACCACCGTACAATGGTAGAGATGGTGGGGAGTGAATAGTTTGGATTTTACATAGCAAAATGTTGTTTTCAAAGTTATTGGTGCGTCTACTTTCAAACTCCATGTACGTAACCAGGTGCATTCATAAGTTTGTGTGTGGTATTGAAAGAATTGTTGAATGGGAGCCCCCTTAAATATTTATTATATTCTGTTTTTTAGTATTTGTTGTTATAGCGGCAATAGAAATAAATAGCAATAGAAATCTGTGAAATGTCATCTGTCTTACTATCATGGTTCATGAGATACTGGTGACAGACGGACGGGCGGACGGACGGAAAGCGGAGACTTAGTAATAGGGTCCCGTTTTGCACCCTACGGGTACGGAACCCTACGAAACGGCTTTATGAGCCAAATCAGTTCAGTTCTCTAATTTGGCGTTAGGCAAGGAGCTGGCTCCTTGGCCCCAAACTAACATAGCTCCTATATGCGCTAACAACAATAACTACAACAATATAGCGTCACTCCTTTTTTCATACAGGGTGCAAAGGCATAGTTGTGACCACATCCAGCAAGTTATTCAATGCTCCATGTATGTTGTGACGATCTCTGAGGCGCAGCGGTTGTGGCTCAGTCTAACATGCGAGAGGTCCCGGGTTCGATCCCCGGCCGGGGATAAAGAAAAAAATCCCCAGGTCTTGAATGTTTAAGTGAGAGTGACGTCGCTGTTTCTGGTTTCCTCGGCACAGGGTATCCTAGTGTGGGGTCAGAAGCAATGTGCGTGTATATGGCAGGCAGTATCCCTGCCTACGAAGCCAAGGGTTCCGGGTTCGAGTCCCCGTGGGGGCAAATACTTGTTTGATGAGAACGTATTTGTGTAGCCTAGTCATGGTTGTTTATCTATCTTAGTATAATATTTATCTATGTAAGTGTGTTAGATACAGGGAATCCTTATTTGGGGCTAGATCAATAAATGTGTAAATAGTGTCCAAGGTATTATTATTATTATATTACTTTAATGTTGTTAGGAAAATTATCCACCATTTTAAGTTAGAGTTACGTATTGAAGAAATCTCGTATTAAGACCTCGATCAACACCGAATGACAAATAGGATAGGATACGGATAGGTCACTTGAAAAGTTGTTCAGAAAAACAATTATTTGTTGAACGAGCAAAGTTTAAATACCCGTCCCAACCCTCGGACCATTCCTCATGCCGACCTTCCGAATAACTTGATAAAATAAATATCTTGATTCAATAAAACTCTGCTTGGCAACCCTTTGAGTTAAGTCATTGTTTTTCAATTAAATATCCAAACTTATTTAATTTAAAACCAACTTACACCTACAAGTACATAATTAATAGTTAAATCTGAAGTTGCTGCACAGATTTATCAACTTTGTTCGTATCTCTTTCATTCTAATTGCGATGCGAAACGCGGCAACTTCAGCTCTAATTACTTTTTGTTACAAATAATAATTAAAAAAGAGTCGAAAATCGTCGTCCTGAAAAATCCAATACCGACCGCTATTATCTGTCTCCAACTGTCCAATATCATGCCATCGCAATCGCAATATCTTTGAAAGGTAATTGCGATCGTTACTACATTGCAATTAACTGTACTCTGACGTTGGTAAATATCATCTGGACTTCAATTTCAAAGCTTTCGGGATAGATGCTGGAGATATTGTTTAAAGGGCAGTTTTAAAACCACCTCTGAGGCTTTGCCTACCATGCGGGGGGTCCTGAGTTCGATCCCCGGCAGGGGTTAAAAGAAAATAAACCCTAGGTCTTGGATGTTCATATGTGTTTGATGTCGCAGTTTCCGGTTCCCACGACACAGGGTATCCTAGTGTGGGGTCAGAAGGATTGTATGTGCCTGTATATAAATGTTTATGTTATTTTCTGTGTTTATATTTATATGTTTATGACGTCGCTGTTTCTCATTCCCACAGCACATGGTATCCTAGTGTGGGGCCACAAGCAATGTATGTGCCTTTATATAAATTATTTGCAAATAAATTTATTATTTACGACGACCCGAATGGCCGAGTCGGCAGTGACGCTGCCTACGAAACCAAGGGTCCCGGGTTCGAGTCCCGGTGGGGGCAAATGTTTGTTTGATGAGAACGGTTTGTACCCTAGTCATGGTTGTTTATCTATCTAAGTATAATATTTCTCTATATAAGTATATATATCGTTGTCTTGTACCCAAGATACAGGGAATTCTAGTTTGGGGCTAGATCAATGTGTGTAAAAGGTAATCCTAGGTATTATTATTATTATTTATTAAATTTTCTTATTATTATTGTCTTGTTTATATATTTAACCTTGTCCGGGTGTCGACTCACCTTGCAAATAGGGAACAAGCTTGCACATGACTGCCCCGAAGAGGAACCTCCTGTAGACCTGACCCACCAGTGTGAAGGGCAGGCAGAACACGCCCAGCAGGAAATCTGACACCGCCTGTAGGGAAAGGGTTCTGAATTAGAGCAATCCAGGCAGTACAATCACCATCTGGTTCAGCCTACAAAAAAATGTTTTGTGGAAATTATTCATTCTACAAAATTCAATACAATAACCATTACAATACACCAGACGTACAATAGGACGACGTCTAAGGAACGGAGTGTAAGGTGATCAAGTATCCCCTAGCCAGTAATTCGAATCTGATGAATAACTCTTCCTTGAAATTGATCTTCTTCACAATAAGGTGCTGCTTTGTGTCCTCTATAGCCCATCTCTTCGTGTTGATTACTTCGACACCTTTGAATCCCTTCTTAATAATTTGACCCCAATTTATGACGACACTCTCATTCTTGTGAATTTCAACAGCTGTCTCCTCAAAAAGAATTCCCGTTCTGCCAAACTCAGGTCCATAGTTGATTCATTCAATCTCAATATCTTGCCACTTGTGGCCACTTATTTCCAGCCGCATTGTTGTCCCTCTCTTCTAGGCATCATAATCGTCTCCAACTTGGATAAGGTGGCAACTTTACGGTCATAACAACATTATGGTCATAATGTATCAATATTAAGATAAGAAATGAGTTTTTAACAAGTAGTATAACATTATGCTGGTCGTAAACGTGCGGTTTTTGGTTGCAGTAAAGAGAGTTTTTGATACGTGTGTAGATAAAGTATTATAAAGGTCGCTAGTAATCATTGGCATAGTAATTTAAACAAAAGGTAAGACATTATTAAAAACCGACTTAAAAAAATACTGTTTGTTACAGAGTCTTCATTAATTTAAAACTTCCCTTTATTTCTCCATGATCCTATCATTAGATCCTGCCTGATTGAATTGATGTCTACATAGTTGAGAAGCTCTCCTAACACCTGGAACTCTATGTCACCATCATTTCCAATTCGACATTATGCACTATGACGAGCTTACCCTGATAAAGTTTGTCGTGTAGCGACAAGAACCTAAACAGAACCTAACAAGAAACAACAACCAGGATAAAATTTAGAAATGATAGTTTATTATGCGTATTTACAGTGACTATTTTTATAAAAATGAAAGGAAGATGAGGATGAATGAGGTGAGACAGGTTTCTTAAAAAATACAGGTATCAAGAAAAAAAAATGAAGCGGAGGACTCGGAGAGTAGGAGGCAGAAGAAGCAGCAGACGTCTGGCGAACCGGTCAGTAGAGGCAGGCAACACGGTAAGTAGCTGCAGTAGGCAGGAGGCGTAGCAGCCTTACTCCAGTAGAGGCAGTAGGCAGGTGAAGTACCAGCCGTCTGGCGAGCCGGTCAGTAGAGGCAGGCAACACGGTAGGCAACAGTAGGCAGGAGGCGTAGCAACCGTCTGGCGAGCCGTTCAGTAGAGGCATGCCGCACAATAAGTAGGCAGCAGTAGGCAGGAGGCGTAGCAGCAGAGGCTCGCAGGATCCCGGGGCAGTGCGGCCCCGGGATAAGGCCTTTAGGTGATGCTTCTTGTTCAAAAGCTGAAGTGAGACTCCCGAATTTCAGAAATGTTCCGCTCTTATACCCTTTTTGGAGAGTTCTAAAAATTATTTAAATTAAAAGCAATTTTTGTGAATGGGCAAGAGGGAAAAAGTATTTTTGTAAAAGTATTGAAGCAAACATATCAGACCGCTAACGAGTTTGAATGGACATTGCTATGACAACCAGATAAACAACAACATCGCAATATGTCAGATTTTGGTTTCAGGCTCGTAATAGAGAAATCAAAAAGATCACATAGCCAAAATTACATAACAGCGATAGATAAAAAAGGAGCGCACCAGCGCGCACGAAGCCCGAGATTGCAGAGTTTCGGGGAAAGCCAAATACAAGGTCACCAAAGGTAAACCCCTCCGACATCGATTAAACAGTGCTGATAGTATGAAAATACGAAGTGAAAATGATTTGTTATTGTGTTATTATGGTTTAAAACGTTACAGGGTCCTATGAAAATAAAGGTGATACGAAATATCCAGAGATATATGAGATGAATGCCGACCATCAACGCAGACTGGAAAATGGCATGTAAGTAGCATAACACTACAAGTTATCATACCGCAAACTGTAGGATACCTAGTATGGAGCAGTTCCGGTGAACATCTGTGGTCTTCATCAACAGTTCCAATTCAAAAAATGATAATATCTAATATTTGAAGAGTTCCCTCGATTTCTCTAGGATGCCATCATCAGACCTTCTACTGGTGCCAATTGGACCAATCGGTCCGTCTATAAATAATAGTATAAACTAGGCGCGGTGAAGAAAGGAGCAGGGCGAAAAACAAGAACTGGCATTTATTTTTGACATTTCACTGAAATCGACCAATTCTCTAGATTAGTACAGGGACAACTCCCTATGTAGATCTGTTTAGTGTAATGTTAAAATCATGTGATTTTAACATTACCCTATCATGGATTTGATCAAATCTCTTAGGGCTTCGGCCCAGTCCCTGATTTTTTCATATCCCTGCGACAAACATACACGAAAACGAGGCTATTATTCGGGGGATAATAAAACGACCCGATAAAAAACTAACTGGCGAATTACCATAAACAGCGGAAAATCCTGATATAGGCGAAAAAATACTGAATTGCGCGACAAAATTACTGATAAGCGCGACAAAATTACTGATATGCATTGCAAAGTTACTGATATGCGCGAAATAATTACTAAATGATTTAGCCACAGCTAATTAGCTAAATAAAGACTGTCTGGGCGAAGTTTTAGGTCAGGGTAGGTGAAGGATAAAGGGGGTGAACGGAAGCCCCATTTATCCTTCATGTTAGGTTATAAGAACAACAAAATCCAACGCTAGGTTTGAATTTTATGTCACTTGAATTAAGGTTTTCAAGTTGCTGTTTTGAGATTTCTAGTCACACAGTTCTGTTTTTTGTCAGACGAAGTTATTATTTCTAGTCGCGCTCATTTTTTTAGTAATTCAGACGGGCAAAACCAGTATATTTCCCATGCAAAATCTGGATTGACAGATTTCCATTAAATACTACCACCCCTATGACTCTTATGACAGTCAATTCCAAAAATGTTACCCGAATAATATACGGTATACGATACGATTCGTATAGTCGATATAATAATAATACGCAATTTGTTAACATGGATGACATCAATCTAGTTTTTATTTTATTTCAGAACCAACTACTAGACCGATATATGATATTCAAAAAATTGGACGAAGCTGGAGGTCTACTATATATATTTTAAATCGGTTCATAAATTATATCAATTACAAGGTAACGACGTTACACAAAATCGGATGAATTGACTACCTCCTCCTTTTTTAAGTCGGTTAAAAAGGAACCTTACAGGAAGACGTAAATAAATGACTGGGCAAAGCTCTCTATTTTTAAACGGGTGCTAATTAAACAGACTTCTTTTTAATAGCATTATTCGCGTCTAAAAATGTACATTGCCTTCTAAATTACTAAGTCAGCCACAATTAACGAGCGTCTGAATTATGCTAGCTCAGCCACTAGTTATCTTCTAAGTAAGACACTCTAAATACAACTCAGCATGGTGATTATTTTTAGCATCTAAATTTGTAACATGCATTCAAGCAGTAAACTTCTAAAATATGTATATGCGACATCAAAAAATATATACTATTAGCTTCTATTTTTTTAACTCGGTACGTTTAAAATGTAACTCATCCTACATTAAGTGATCGTCAAAGATTTGCTAAAATTGTCATCAAATAGTAAATTATGGACGGGTGCTAATTAAACAGACTTCTTTTTAATAGCATTATTCGCCTCTAAAAATCTACATTGCCTTCTAAATTCAGCCACAATTAACGAGCGTCTGAGTGATACTATCTTAGCCACTAGTTATCTTCTATGTAAGCCACTCTAAATAAAACTCAGCGTGGTGGTTATTTTTTAGCATTTTAATTTGATTTGATTTAATTGTTATATGACATCAAATAAGATTTTCGTATAAGTACTTAAAATGATCTGTCGCAGGCAATTTGTTTGATTCCGCATTTTACAAACGGCGTCGTCCGTTTACAAACGCGCGCTGCTATGTAATATGCCGAAGGCAAATTGACACTCCTTTATGTTTTAAGAATTTATTGTTGTTCTTACATGTTCAACCTAACACGAAGGGTAAATGGGGCTTCGCTTCGCTCACCCCCTTTACCCTTCACCTAAGCTACCGCAGTGTTTTGCCCTGATAATTTGCTATATTAATTTCAATTTGTCAATTTGCCTTCGGCATATTACATAGCAGCGCGCGTTTGTAAACGGACGACGCCGTTTATAAAATGCGGAATCATACAATTTGCCTGCCACATATCTAATCCCACATTAATTGATGGTCAAACTTTTGCTAAAATTGCCATCAAATAGTAAGTTATGGCTACTAATATTACCCAATATTACAAAAAAAATATCTTCCGATTCCTCGTCAGAACAGTACAAAGGTACTTCATTTTCACGTTTAGACGTCATAACTAATTAAACTCATCGAAAACTTTAATTTAATTACAGACGAAACAATTGCAATACGAACGCACGAACGACAATAAACAAATACACGTGATTTGACTAACTCGTCGGTACATGAATCGAATGGCGCTCTCTGATTGGTGCAAACGGCCGGTCGCTGTCGTCTCGCGAACTCGCGCCAAATCTTGCAGTGGCTATTTTCACGACAAAAGAATATGATGTATTATTTTACATGCTAAGTTATAATAAATGATATTGTCTATAGGAGCTTAAATTATATTTTTTTGAGGACCTTGTGTTGAAGCTGTGAAACGTAAAATGGTGATGAGATGTAAAATCCGTGGCTGAGTTAGTAAATTAGGTGGCAATGTATAAATAAGAAGGACAAATTAAAACAATTGTTAATCTTTACTTGATGCTTTCTTTAGAATAATGAGTTGGTATTGTAAAAAAGACGAATTAGTTTATTAGAGGCTATCTCATTTTCCCGTTGCTTAGTTATAAAATGAGAAGTTTGATCACGTGGCTAATAAATAAATCTGCGGCTGGACTTATAATTTCCCTTTTTACACGGCTTATGTTTAAACGATTATCAAAAACGCACCTATTTTACTACCAATAAATTCGAAATTACTAATACTACTAATATACTATACACTAATATACTATATACTAATAACTGGATAAATGCCCACCAAATTGTGTTTGGATAAATGATCACCAAACTTCTTTTTATGTTTTGTGTACTTAAGTTTATGTTTTAATATTTTTTTTTGTTCTTACATGTTCAACCTATCACGAAGGATAAAGGGGGCTTCGCTTCGCTCACCCCCTTTACCCTTAACCTAAGCTACCGCAGTATTTTGCCCTGATATTTTTTGCAACTTTTGGTGTGCATTTATCCATTTTGGGTAGGAAAAAAAAAATTTGGTGATCATTATAACACCGTCATCACTTCCCTAGCTGGTTTTAAGACGTAATTAACAATATCAAAATTACCTTTGGATACAACTTTACTCCTATACTCAAATGTTAATTTAATGTAAACATCAGACTTGGTATTTTTGTTATTTTTACAAACAGCTTCTTTTATATTTTCAACCGATTAAAAAAAAATAGAAGGTTCTTAATTCGTCTGTTTTTTTGTGTGTTTGTTACGCGATTACTCCGTCAATTGTACACATAAACTACGGAGTACCACAGGGTAGTGTCCTTGGTCCTACTCTTTTTCTTATTTATATTAATGACTTGATAGTCTCACACTCCAAGACGCATCATTTTTTACCTTCGCCGACGACAATGCCATTATATTCCATGGTAAGACATGGCAAGGTGTAAGAGAAACATCTGAGGAGGGACTGAAAGAGGTGGCGACATGGCTTGATAATAACTTGCTAACACTCAATAAAGACAAAACAAAATACATAACTTTTAGCATCAACAAAACATGTCAGCCAAATACAGAATTTAACTTACACATAAACCTGGAAAGATGTGGTAACAAGCACTTGTGCGGATGTCAAGCATTGGCAAGGACTCATACCATTAAATACCTAGGATCATACTACATAAAAACCTCAAATGGAGAACACATATAGAGAACATAATAGTAATAACACGAAAACTAATATATATCTTTCAAAATCTAAGACACGTATCAGATACAGACCTCCTTAGGACCATATACTATAGTCTGAGTGAATCAGTCTTAACATATTGCATAACTGTTTGGGGTGGAAGTTACAGTACCGACCTTCTACCTCTAGAACGAGCCCAATGATCACTTCTCAAAGTAATGACTTTTCGTCCATATCGCTTTCCAACAGCCGAGATTTACAAATCACTTGATCTACTAAACATAAGACAACTATACATAAGTAGACTACTGATAAAACACCATGCTTCCACACTATATAACCCAACCCTAAATGAAGGGAGAAGTCTTAAGGATAAGATTGTGACTACGAGATTGTTCCGAACAGCTTTTGCCCAGCATTCACACTCATTTCTAGGTCCATACCTATACAATAAAGTTAAAAGTAAACAAAATAGATAATATGTATGTGAATAGAGATCTTAAAAATAAATAAAACATAAATATATATAATTAAATGTAATACTGAGTTATCTTGATATAGTTATTACTGATGTTGCTTAGTGCGAATAATACTTAAGTACAGAAACATAAGATATTGTTAAAATAATAATAATATATAATTGTATAAGATAATATTTAAGACGGAAACGCTGTTCCATACAATACAGGTCTTCCTAGTATATGGATCAACGAGACATTATTTACAATGCCATAAACATCATTTTATCTAGGGCGTATTAAAGAAAACTTACATATTTCTATTTGTGTAAAAGTTAACAAAATGTCAGCAAAGTGACGCATCACGATAATTATAAATACATATTCATATAAAAATATTTATATTATATAAAATTGGCATAGAGATTTTGTTGTGTTTATTACAAATGTGTCACTGTCAAGTTGTAGAATATACAATTAAAAATATGTAAGTCTTATATTCTCTCACTTCCTTTTTCTATCTGTCAAATATTCGAGAACATACAAAATCAAAATGTTAAATTTAGTTTTAGGTCAGAACTCATTCTATCTGGTAAAAAAGAATTAGTTTAAGCATTTAAGGCACGATATGTTGGAATTAGTGTGATATCGGGGCGAACTGGTGGGTCAAAGTAAATAAAGGATTAGAAGGGTGAGAGCAGAAGTATCTTTCGGGATTTCATAACAATTTCTTCGAATCTTAAATTTTATTTATTTTGACGCTTTTAAAATAGGTTAATAAATGGCACTTTATATAGCTTTTTATTGCTTACATTCGTGTCAAATAGGTGTAACAGATTTGTACATTGTTCAGGTAATGGCAATGTTAAATTAAATCGAAAGATTATTCACTGGAAACTTATTTTTGTCTTCACAGACAAATTATATCCAATGAATTTATCTTACTAAAATGCCAATTAAATTTATTTAGGTATTTTTGTTCATTATTTTGGGCCTTGCAATACATTTTCAATCTAGACTGTAACAAAAAAACAACCTTAGAATGTAATCTAAGAACAAAGAATGTATGTGTTTCCCAATGAAGCAGGACCCCTGAATTTAATTTAGTCGGGATAACGGTGAACCCTCTGTTCTTTTTAAAGTTAAATTCAATGTTCAGTTTGCAATTTTCGCAAAATTTGCTTGATACTTACACGGGAATCAAAACCTATAGGGTACTTCCCGTTGAGCTAGATCCTGAAGGTCATTATATAAAATCTGGCGTGCGTATCAGGGCCGATAAAGTACTTGTTGGCAAAATTATTAATGCCTATAAAAATACTTAGATTCTTGGTAAAAGAAGAGCTGGTGCATTAAAGACGAGTGGACGAAGGAATTTAAAGGCATTGTTAAAAAAACATTATGTTATAAAGCATATTATAGGTTAGATGATTACATAACTGACATAGAGGTATGGAGCTCTGATTTTCCAGCGCAGCACAAGAACCACGAACACAATTGTAACATAAGAACTTTAAAAAAATAAACGTAGAAAAGAAAAGCAGGCCGTGTTGCAGTGTACGAGTTTCTTGCGACGCTTCTTCTCCGCTGCCGTAACACGTTCCGAAGCGGTAGTAATTTTTCTTGCATCATATAGATTCAAGTGACGTTCAAATAGTGTTCGTAAGAATCTGTTTTGAAATAAATATTTTGAAGTTTGAAGTTAAATAAAATAAACCTAAACCAATCCCTTACCCCAAATATGCCTCCCAAAATGTATTTTAATTTTTCTACCAAAACTGTAATCTACATTAATTTCTGTAAAATATTCACATATAAATTAATTTACAATTGAAGTAACACTCTTTGTGGGATAAAGCGGTGATTAAGGGGGTGACACCGGGAAGAATCGTGTTCAGCGGGCTCTAATTAGTCTAAAAGAACTGTCGAAGAGTTTCAGTTTCAATAAATGCCGGTAACACAAGGAAGACGAAGCGTTTCGAGATTTTTCCGCTCGTCTACCGCGCCTATTACCGACTGTAAATTGTTGGAGAAATGAGACCAAAGTCAATCACTAATAGGTATGTCGTTAACTTTCAGAATGACATGTTTATAAAACGACTATATAACTATATACATATTTATAAAACGGCTTGACAAATTTTGAAGGAGAGATGAGAAATAGCTATGAATTATCATTATATGCAAAATAGTAAGAGTATTTCTTTATGTTTTAGTAAGTCCAAACCATAACCACATCGATACAGTTTAATATTATGTCAAACTGACTTTAAATTATGTTATGAGCGACCGGCACTTCGCAGGAGTTTTCGATCAATTTGAGTCTGTGAATAAGGTTCACTTTTGTTTTAAAGCTGAAATGAATTTCCTTTGACGTAAACATAAAATTGGTATTAGGGACTGCGTTGCCACCAGCAGGCAAACTGCTCAAGTGTTTGACGTGGTTTTGGAAGTATCTGCTTTATTCAGCGTTTGTTCACCTGGAACTCCAACCCCAAACCCCTCCGTCCATCAATCGTATCAACAACAACAAAACCTAGCGTCAAGCCTTTTCCCACACGGGGAGACAGAGGCACAATAGTGCCCACGTTTAAATATTAAACACTCCAATTTGCGTGCCGAAGTTTTTCCCTCGACATTAGAAAGTATCAGGTGTTTGTGAAAGTTGACATTAGTTTTATCATATTTTTATTGCTCTATATCTATCACTTTAAAAGTTATTTACCCTAAATTGCCCTACCAAAGTGCGTGACGTTCTAGTAAACGTGCCTTGATACTAACACAAAAATGGACTACAGTTAAAATCCAGCTGAGCTATTTTTCTGTTTATATTCATGTCTTGAACCATTGCTTCGTCTACCAGCTGCGCCCTTAAAGGTTGGCAGTCCCCGAATACTAATGACACGATTATATTCTTGAATGCTGCTTTGCGTGATTTATGTAATTTACAAAACAGTGTTCTAAACTAAACAAAACACGACCTCCTGAGAACGTTGCCTTATTAGAGCGCTATCAAAAGTTTTAAAAGCTCCTATCAGCATAATCATTGAATTACAAAAGGATTACAAAAGAAAGGTAAGGCCATCCAACGAAACTAAAATAGCTTCAAGCCTTTAGCCTGGCACGTTTTGCCAGTTATGCAATACAAATTTTGCATGACAAGAGTCTAGCTCATCGCCGCAGCTATAGAGATACATACAAGAACCATTATCATCACATACTGATAAATAAATCAAGGGTGGCAAAAGCTCAGATTTCAATCTTTATTAAACACTACTTTTTGCGTTCGTGAAACCTTATCTGTATAAAGTCCTCATGTTCATATAATACAAATGTGTTAATGTGCTGTAATTTCAACTCCTATGGCAGTGGTTCCTGACCTGGGGGTAATTACCTCTGTGGGGGTAAAAATGATATTTTGCGGGGGTAATGAAACGGTTACGAAGGGGAATATGGAAGGGGAATCCGGGGTGAGTTCATTATGGGATCAATGACCCCTCCCTGAGCTGGGATGCGCCTCGCTAGATCATCGACAAGTGATCATTTTTCTCTGAAATTTCCGGGCCGATCGGCGCTGGCCCTCTTAATAGGTCTCATTTGATATCTAGACATGTAAAATTATACAATACAAATTGAGGGTCAGTTTAAAATGCTATTGTGCGGTCAACAGATTGGTTTGGCTCCGAAGAAAATTTTTAAAAACATATTAGAATTATCCATAGGTATGTTTTCAAAATATGTACTAGTTAAGCAGAAACTTTCATCAAAGCAGCGTTCGCTTCCTAGGCAGCTGCCTAGGAAGCGAACGCCATTTGTTTATAATGAAATAATTTTTACACCCTCATGCATAACTGTAAAAATGGGAGCTAATTTCGAAAGAAGTGAGATCTTAATATGTGCCAAGTTTTGTAGGTAATCCTGATATTCAGTTCTGTCAAAAAGTCTCTCTTAGACGTTGCATAAATTCAGATATATATAGATTTGTAAAATAGTTGTCTAGTACCCAAGATACAGGGAATCCTAGTTTGGGGCTAAATCAATGTGTGTAAATAGTGTCCAAGGTAGTATTATTATTATTATTATTATAATTGACCAAGCCATGTCTTTTGACCGTATAACACGGTTATTTTTTGATAAGCAGGTATTTAATCAACACTTACCAAATTCAGTAAATAGATGTTCGTAACAGTCCTCATTCTTCTGTTGCTGGTCAGTGTTGCTATCACCATGCAGTTTCCCGATATTGACAGCAAAAATATCAGGAAATACGGCGGCAATATGAACCTCCACTCATACGCATTGCTGGACACATTTTTCACGACACTCGTGTTTCTCACTACCATGAAACTAGTTACACTTGAGCTGATATCGCTCATCACATAGAGAGAACTGTAGTTGAGAAAAGAAAGCACTGCACTGGTGTTTGCCTCCATCTTGATTTACCTCTGAGGTTGGTCTTCTACAGTGGTTTAGGACCTGAAATAAAAAATAAAATAAATGGAAATTATATACAACCTGATCGTATTTAATATCTACATGATATAAAAATCAAAGAATATCTTAACGTGGTTGTGAATTTTCTTGGAGAAACCTCAACACAAAATGAAACAATAGTTGAAAATATAACAATATCCTCGTAAATTGAGATTCTAATAAAGTGAGAAAATCACGAACCCTGAGATTGAGTGGGCGAAGTCATTCAACTAAGTAAATGGGGGCATCTCAACAACAAACACTTGCCGCATTATTCGCTAGAAAACAATTTTGTTGTCCCCAGGAAACAATTTGATAGAATTGACTGAGGAAATATTAGTTACAAGAATGAAAGATTGGTGTTTGGTTGCGCTGTAACTTATCCCGATACCTTTGAAAGGTATTGAGATTGTGATTGTGACTGCAATTTAAAATAGGAATTGTGTAACGCTTGCTTATCACGCAGGAGGTGCAGGTTCGAATCCCGGTGATGACCATGAACCAATGAGTATCACCCATGAGATAAGTAATTTATTTTAAGTACATTATACGGACGTTTTAACGGAGATGGAAAATATCGTGAGGAAATCTTCATGACTCCATAGCTGTGTCGATTGGCTTGCCCCCTGGAAAAGGCGTGACGCTATGTTATGTTACGTATAACGCATTGTATACATTTTTCAGGGATGACACTGTCACTATTTCATTTTATAAAGGGCCGATGCATTACAATAATAAGTGATTGCATGCATAATAATAATAAGTGGTTGTAAGTCACGTCAAAAATCTGCGTATAGAACAAGATGTTTTCCCTGAAAAGATCAATACCACAATTAAAATAAAAAATATAACAGAGAAAATATATCCTTCTATAGAGCAGTCGCACTCGTTTCCGTGTTTTCCAAAGTAGTCGAAAAATATATTTATAATGTCCTTAAAACGTCTATTTTGAAAGCAAATACGTTTCAAAAATGGTTTCGAAAAAATAGATCAATAGATTAAGCTATTTATGACTTCCTCTTTTGTACTTGTATGGCGTCCGAGGTAATGTTCTTGATGTTTTTTAAATGCAATCTGTGCAACCGTCTGCGACTGACTCGAATGTCAAAAATACGTAAAACAACTCAGACAAAAATTATTATTTATTCAGATTTAAGAACAGTTAGGTAGTGTTTTGGCATCACTGCTATTTATCATTAATATACAATCCAATCCAATTATCTCGTTCGCTGATGATACAATCGAAATATTACCACTTGTGAATCAGACATAATTAAATTCCTTGAAAAATATCATTGATACTTGATAAATATCATCGCATACACGCGTCCACGAACACCATCCTCGTGGCTGTGAGGCAGTGGCCAGTCAGTCCATTGCATAGAACGTGGGAAGGGTATCTACCACACTCCGTGTTCAGATACCTAGTATTACTAAGTATTCTTAAAAAAATTACTATTTTTTATTTCATTTATATTTTATTCCATAATGTTCATTAATCTAATCTAATTTTATTTTATATTATTTAATTTAATTGTAATTAATATTGAACTATTTACGTCTGGAAAATTAATGAAAAATAATAATAATTGAACGGTTTGGACGAAATAATCTTGTAATAAATTTAAATAAAACCAATATCATGATATTGCGAAAAAATGCGATACAATAAAAATTAAGTTGACATACAGTACAAAAGAAATTGACGAAAATATTGTTAAAAAATTACTCCTACTTTATATGATAAACACCTATTGATAATGTCTGCACAACGTTGAGGACATTTTCGTGAGCACTATTTATGCTCCCTAAGGTCTAGTCACACTGCGTTGCTATCACCATATCACGCTTATGTGGCATCGACTTTCAAATATAATATTATATTCTGGGGCAACTCAACGGAGGATATGAACAGGCGTTCATTGCGCGAAAGAGAAACAAGCAGGCATATATGACGACCACAGTGCATAAAATTGAAAATTCTAACTATACCATTGTTATTGACCGAGCGAGCGAAGCGATAAAGCGTTTCTGTTTCAGGATTGGGAAAAAATTATGATTTCGCATGTCCGGATGTTATACTCTACAGACCGCATCTCTCGACTGATTGTCATGATTATTTTTGAGCAGGTGCGATAATTTAATAGTTTATTTTAGTTGATTCAGTTTTTGAAAAATTTTCAGACTAGCGGAGTTGTTGGGGTTTTAAAATTTCAAAAAACCGCTAATGCAGTCCAACGAGCTTAACGGATTTTAACAAATGGTGTCAAATTATAGAGACCATGAGAGTAACATGCTGTATCATTTTAGTGAAAAGTCAATAGGTTGGGTTTAATACCGCAAAATATACAAAGTTATTGGGGCGGCTACTTTCATTCCTTTTAATTTTATTTCCTTTGTGTTTTTATAAAATTTTCAATTGTTCTTAAATGAAGCTCTCTTTGTACATTTCTTTTTGGAAAATAAAATATTTGTACGAAAAACAAAAAGGTCCTCACCGAGGGGAACGGGCGCTTACTCGGATACGAGTAAGATTTAGCCATACTACACCGACCTTGCTTAGTGCTTAATAAAAAGTGTAAATATACCTATTGCTGAAATTTGTTATGTTTTGTATTATCCTTGACAGTTGGTCATCTGTATTTTAAATTAATATTCATACACATTACGGGAGAGCGTGGTAAGAACTATATCTTATTTATGAACAACTACTGTCAGATAATTTGTAGAGATGTATTATAATTATACCTGGAGCCAGAGTATTATAGAAAAATACCTCAGAACATCACAGCTAGGAACTAGTAATTAAAACTTTCAGAGAAAACATGACCATTGGAATATCTCGTGTATTAGGAAGGTATATACTCACTTTAAACTCAACATTTTCTGGTATCCATTAGTAATAGAAAAACACACATTGAAACTCTCAACTCCATCAAAGTTTCGGAAAAATTTACTCTAGGTTAATTTGCAACACAACACTGAAACTCTTAAACTTTAAGCCTTAACATAAAAAAAAACTTACTATTTGATCTAACACGTTA
Organism: Argyresthia goedartella; assembly: GCA_949825045.1. Lineage (NCBI taxonomy): Eukaryota > Metazoa > Arthropoda > Insecta > Lepidoptera > Argyresthiidae > Argyresthia > Argyresthia goedartella. The sequence goes on from OX463814.1 coordinate 38,163,988, forward strand.
GAAAAACTAGTGTTAATACGAAAATTCCTAAACATTTACACCTTTAAAGTTCATACACCAATAACACTTTTAAAACACGGGTTTCTGAAAGCATTCGACGAGAGCGCTGAAAGCGAGAACAAAGTTTGAGGGGTCGGAGCTGGGGGCAACCTCTCCTCGCTAGCGCTTGTGTAGGACTGAATGAGACAGGGATGCATGAAGGGATGAGTCTCGGTGCGAGGCTGGGAATATGCCGAGTGGGTGTCTGCTTGATACTGTGATAAAGGAATTATTTGGTGTTTGATTTCTGATTTAGTTATTTATCTGGGTCAAAGTATGTTTTTCTGAGAATAAAGGCTAGTAAAACAAAGACATTGTCAATCAATTACTCTAGTTTGCGTGACCGGCATTAACCCTGCGTTAACCCAGCATTGTTTATTTTTTGTGAAATCTGGGAAAAAATTGGGCCAAAAGAATAAGGTATTCCTCTCACGACGGTGGACAGTTGACGGGCCGTCAGAAAGAAACGAAGAGCAATTGAACAAACTCGAGCGACTTCGAAACCTCGGGATTCGGTTTATCTTCGGGTTGCGCAAGTATGATTATGTTTCGCTGTATCGCAAGGAGTTGAAGTGGCTCCCGATACGTCTTCGGCCGGATACTTACATCCTCAATCTCCTGTAAAATATTTTACGTAACCCTCGCCATCGTTCCTTTCTTCGAGAACGTTTTTCTTTCCTTTCTTCCAGCAGGCTTCGGAGACTGTTTCCATGCTCACCCTATCACAGCATAGCACCGTGTCCTCCGGGCACGGGTTTTCTATCCGGGCCATCCACTCAACATTTTTAAAAGTCGAGATAAGGAACACTACCTTTCTCTTCAAGTATAGGTATAAGTATGAATGTATTCTTATTTTATTTACATACTTTATATATATTATTATTATTATTATTATATTTTTATGAATTTTTCATTTCACTCTTGTAATAAAGAGGTTCTGATACACGGGCTTACGCCAAGTGCTTATCTACTAAAGATCACGGTCCTTGCCCATGAATTTCCGTACAATTCTACATGTATTTAGTATTGTTGCTTTTTGAAGAAGTATGTGTGTGGATCTGGGTATATTTAGTGTTTTGAGACTAGTGTGTAATGTGTATGGGATGACTCCTGTGGATGAGATGACTATTGGGATGGTTTTGACAGATTGTACCTGCCATTGTGTTTTAATTTCAATGGCAAGGTCTGTGTATTTTGTGTTTTTTTCTGTAAACGTTGTGGTAAGGTTGTGTGTATTTGGTATGGCTATATCTATGAGAAATACTGTTTTGTTTTGTTTATCGTGGAGAGTTATGTCAGGCCTGTTGAAATGAATAGTTTTGTCTGTAATTATAGTTCTGTCCCAGTAGAGTTTAAAGTCTGTTGATTCTAAAACTGTTTGAGGTGTGTATTTATAGTAGGCTGTTTTTTGTGCAATCAATTTGTATCTGAATGCGAGGTGTTGGTGTATGATGGCTGCAACTTGGTCGTGGCGATGTTTATAATCTGATTGTGCGAGTGATCTGCAGGCTCCTGTGATATGCTGTATTGTTTCTGAACTATTTTGGCACTGTCTGCACATGTCGCTTGCCATTGTGCGGTCGTGTATGATATGTTTTCTGTAGTTACGAGTATCTATAACCTGGTCCTGTATGGCTAACATAAATCCCTCCGTTTCCGGGAACAGCTCGCCTTTCTTAAGCCACGCGTTCGACGCAGTTTTGTCGACGTTAGGGTTGGCTAAGTCTAAGCGGTGTCTGCCGTGGAGGGATTTTCGTGTCCAGATGTCGATTTTCTGTTGCGGTTTGATGATAGTTTCATTTATCTGAGCTTGATGGTCTTGTAGGTTAAGTGGAGTATGTTTAAAGTGGGACTGAGCGACGGCATTGTGCAGGGTTGAGTGCGATGATTTTGCGTGAAAGAACCTTCTTAGTGTGGTGATTTGTTTGTTGTGTAAATTTTTTAAGTCTATAATTCCCCTTCCTCCTTCAATTTAAGGTAGTGTGAGTCTTTGTATGCAAGAGCGTGGATGGTGTTTTCTGTATTTAATCATAAGTGTGTTGATGGTGCGTTGGTGTTTTATTAAGTCTGATTGGGACCAGTTGATTATACCGAATGAATATGTGAGGATTGGGATGGCGTATGTGTTTAATGCTTTGACGGTATTTCGAGCGTTCAACTGTGTTTTAAGTATGCTATGTATCCGTTTCCTAAACTTCTGTGTGATTGTTTTTTTTGTCTCCCTTTGATGTATCTGTTGCGTTTGATAGTAACCTAAGTATTTATATCCTATCTCGTTATCCACTGGATCTATTTGATCTCCGTTCTCTAATATGTATGTATTGCTCTCAACTTTTCCTCTATGAACTGATTGTATTTTGCACTTATCTATTCCGAACTCCATCTGTATGTCATTAGAAAACTATTGTGTTAGATCTGCAAGTTTATGTATTTCTGTTAAGTTACTTCCATATATTATTATATATTAAGTTTATTATACTTATACAGCTTTATATGTATTATGCCCTCCAAATATTTGGGTACCAAAAATCTTGTCTCTCAATACTACTAGACAAAGTATTCTGCTTTTGGGGTCGTACAACAAACACGGGCGTGTGTGCTTTAGTAAAGCAAAGTAAGTAAATATAACTTGGCAGAAATGAAATACGATACGAACGAGATGAGTGTGAAGAGGAGATAGAAAAGCAAATTAAGAAAAATTCGGCGCTAAAAGAAGAGCTCAGTGAGTTGGACATCCAATGCCAGGATCTCAGTGCCCAGAGAGATGAACTACAACACCAAGTCGACTCATTTTACAAGTGTCATGATGTCCACCACGTAGCATTGCAACACATAAAATCACTTGAACAACAGCTTGCAGAGGCACACCACGAGCTTCAAGTTCTCAGCGAGCGGGAGGAACAGCAAGACAGTGCTACAACCAGGGCCTTATATAATGAGGTCATGAGCCAAACTGGCATACCAACTATTGACCTAACAGCTTGTGATCTCACGTATGATAGTCCTAATAGATCGCAATCAGTAACCACTATGAGCTGTAGTAAAAATAAATTAAAGAAATATGTTAAATTGAATAATTATATAAAAAAAAACACAAAAACTAGCTAATAGAAATAAAATATTTTGTAAAAATGTAAATTGTAGCAAGGAACGTGTCGAATTAATTAATGAAATCGATGATTGTAGATTATGTTTGGAAAAAACTACAGAAAAGTACGAATGTGACACACGGCGACTCCAGTCAGATTTGCATATTTTAAACTCATCATTACAAAGTATTACACGTAAATATGAGTCAGCACAATACGAAATTAAGGAACATGTGTCGGCTATGAATAGTTTGTTGGAGATGTGTAAGTATAATTATGACACTTTCATATCTTTGACCGACAATCACATCTGTGATTGTAAACAAGCTCCAGCGGACTGTTCCGTGCCGACCGTGTGTCCCGCCGAGCAGCCGGCCGAACAGCTGATACTGACCCAGGCGCCGCCGTCAGTTGACTTGAGTACTAATAGTGTTATCAATAACGCCTCCTTCTCTCGGACAAAGGATAGGTATATAATGTACAGCGATGAACTTGGAAAAAATATGGGTTTACAACTTAGTCAGCGCGTGGGCCAGGCAATATTAAATAACTGTATGCCTGGCGCCACATATTCACAAATATTAAACAAAGTGTTGTCATCGCAGTTTTTAGAACCAACCACCCTAATTATTTTAATTGGTAGAAGGGAAAATGTATCTAAAAAACTAATTACTAAATACTTTTCCAAATTAAATTCTTTACTAAATGTAGATAGAATAATCTTGTTTGCGTTTCCCTTCAGCCAATGTTTGTCACAACATGAAAATCATATAAGACATGATTATAATACATTTATACACACATTGACATGTCGTCATACTGAAAAATTTCATTTCATAGACACCAATATTTGTATTGGAAAATATTTTTATTTGACTAAGGATAGGTATTACCTATCTAGGTTTTATACAAAACAGATAGCGCAGTCACTATCTTATTTTATTTTGAACTCAGTCAAGTTTTTGACTAATGAAACGCCTGCTTCTATTGAGCAGTGTATTAATAATGACATGTACTCCTTGGAATCTGTTCCAAGCTCTTTAAGTAACTGAGAGTAACTCTGGCAGTAATATTAATATTTGTATAAATATACCTTCATCTTGCCCATTAAATCAAGTTACTAGTAATGAAAAATGTAAAAGTAAGAATATTTTAAACGTGGTTCATCAAAATATACAGGGCATGTTAAGTAAAGAACTGGAAATTGAGTTATTCATGAACTGTAATAATATTGATATTTTATGTATAACAGAGCACTTTTTAAAGAGTTATCAGTTCATGTTCAACTTTAATAACCACCACGTTGCTAGTTCGTTCAACAGAAAAACAGCTGATCGCGCTGGCTCCTTAATACTTGTAAATAATAGTTTTAAATATAAGGAACGAGTTGACATAGTGAGCCTGTCTGTTGAGCGTACCATGGAAATAGCCTGTATTGAACTTGAACAACTTATTGTAATAAGCGTATACAGACCACCAGATTCATCCTTTTATTTATTCGAAAAGAAAATGGATGAAGTGTTGATTAAAATCAGCGATAAAAACAATTTTTTTATAATTTGTGGTGATTTTAATGTTAATCTGTTAGAGGATAATAATATTTGTACTAGATTAAAATCTTTATTTTTATGTCACAACATGAACTATCTATTTTTGGAGCCTACTAGAATTACTGCAACATCTGCTACCTGCATTGACAATATATTTACTAACATTACGCCCATTTTCAAATCGGTCATCAATAAATTAACCTCTGATCACTCTGGTCAGATAGGTATATTCAATATTAAAATAAAAAAGGACCAAAAAGAGGATATTACATGTGTGCCCGTTAGTGACACTCGGCTTGAACACTACAGGAATAATATTTTAGATAAACTATGGGAAATACCATACAGTGACGATCCAAAAAAAGACATAGAGCTGAAGATAGTGGACTATACAATAAATGACTTCTGTATTATACTCCTGGGTGAAGACGATTTTAATAGCTCTAACAGCTACAGAGAACTTGTTTTATCGATCCGAACAACATTACAAAGAATACAAACAATATATGACACAAAGAATACAAACAATATGAATGTTGGTAGACAGATTAAAATGTTGGCATTTTAATCTGTCTACCAACATTCATCTGTGCAAGCAATGCCAATGTATTCAACTGGAGAGTGGAATATTTTAATAAACTACTAAATGATGATGTAATTAAATACGAGTACGCATATTTGATTGACTCAAACCGCAATCTGAAATACGATGAAACGACGTTCCATCCACGTAGGGGTACTATTAAAAACTTTGGCATGCGTATTATGTTTGAGGACATCTTTAAAAAGATTATAGAAATTAAGGACTGGAACTACAATATAGATACAGACATTGATAATTATGTAAACAATAATAGTCAGTCATTTTTTCGTCCCTCAACTATTAGATAACCATGTAAATCCAATGCCATCCTCAAACACCATACCCAATGGCGAAACTAACCTTAATGTATTGTTCCAAAATATTCAAAGTATTTCTAACAAATTACATCTTCTTGATGCACTCATCGAGGAAAAACCTAACCTATATGTCTTGTGCATATCTGAAACTTGGATAAGTAGCGAAAAGAAGAAATTACTAAAAATTCATAACTATAATTTAGGCGCGACATTCTGTCGTGAACAACATACAGGTGGGGGTGTTTGTATATTAATAAAAAATACATTTGAATATTTAGAACGTGTAGACATCTCATCTATGTCAATAGAAATGGTTCTCGAAATATGTGCAATTGAAATTCCCAAAATTAATTTATTAATTGTAAATCTGTATTGGCCTAGTAGTAGTCGAGAAGTTAACACATTTTACAGTTCTTTGGAAAAACTTTTAAGATATATCTATACCAAAGAAAATTCTAAAAACATCATGATAGCTGGTGACATGAATATAGATTTTTTAAATAAACACGAAAAAGTTAGGCTTTCTAATTTCATGTTAAGTTATAATTTTCATCAAAAAGTCACAAAGCCGACGAGAGTTACACCAACCAGTTCAAAATGTTAATCTTTACAAACTTTAATAAAAAAGACTACCATGTCGATTTCCAAGAATTAGGTCTTTCGGACCATAGAAGTGTCTTGTTTTCTGCTCCTCTTAATATTCAAAACCCTAACCACTTTACATTGATCAAGCGTAATTTTAACGATTTCAATATAAATAGATTTCAAAACGAAATCTCAACAGTAGACTGGGAAAGTATATTAGTACCTGATAAAAATGTGAATGATAATCTTAATACATTTGATAATATTACATAAATACAGCCCTAAATAAATGTATTCCTAAAATATCAATAAAATATAAGCCAAACCAGAAAAATACTTACCTAACTAAGGGTATAAAAATATCATGTCGCAATAAAAGACAATTAAAACTACTAATATCACAGACTAATAACAAAGTTCTACGAAACTTCTATAAAATGTACTGCAAATCTCTAAAAAGGATAGTTTGTAAATCTAAGAAGCTTATCAACATATATAAATTTAATAGTTCAGTTAATAAAACCCAATGTATGTGGAAAATAATACACAATGTAACAAACAAATATAAAATTATACAAAATATAAGACTCAAATTTTCGAACAATACTTTATCTAACCCGAAAATAGTTGCAAATGAATTCAATAATCTATTTGCATCTATAGGAAAGTCACATAAATCTAGATCAGAGAAAAACAATCTTCCCGCAAGTAAAATAACAAATTCTTTTTTCCTCACACCTGTTGAACCAAAAGAAACATTTAATATAATAAAAGGCCTTAAGAGTAAGAAGTCTTTTGGTATAGATGAAATTCCTCCGTTGCTGGTAAAACATTGCGCGGATATTTTGGCAGTACCCTTTTGTAAACTTATCAATCAATCTTTTACAGAAGGAATATTTCCCGAAGCCTTAAAAACATCTCTTATAAAACCTAAACATAAAAAAGGAAACGCCACTGACATTCATAATTATCGACCTATTGCTTTACTGCCTACTTCAGCAAAAAATTTTGAAACTGCTATGGCCATACGACTGAATAAATTCTATGAAAAATATAACATACTACATGATAACCAATACGGGTTCCGTAAAAATAGGTCTACTATATTGGCAATATATAACTATGTGCAAAAAATTTTTGAATCAATAGACAATAAACGGTATGCTGTGGGTTTACTGCTCGATATGAGCAAAGCGTATGATAGAGTATGCTTTGAAACTCTATTAGAAAGACTATACGACTCTGGGATTAGAGGCTTAGCATACAGGTGGTTCAAGTCATACCTACATAACCGTGTCCAATACGTAGAGATTGAAAATACCAATTTTATCACAGGTAAAGTAGAATGCGTCAGATCAGATAGAGTCCTTTCTACTGGATCTATTCCCCAAGGTAGCGTCTTGGGATGTTTATTATTTCTTATTTATATAAATAATCTACCTAATCTAATTGATGACCCTTGCACCCTTTTCGCAGATGACATTTCCATATTATTTTCCTGCTCGAATACCACCGAATTAAACCAAAGCTTAGATATGACCTTAGATAAGATCACCGACTGGCTAGATGAATCAAATTTAGAACTCAACCTTAAAAAACTAATATAATTCAATTCAAACCCTCACAAAAAGTCCCATTACAAATTTCATATTGCTATAAACAAATACCACTGGAGACTACAAAGACAGCAACCTTGTTGGGGATCGATCTAGACACAAACTTGAGCTGGAAACCTTACATACAGAGATTGCAAAACAAATTATCATGTTTTACTTATGCCCTCCATCAACTAAAAAGGGTAACTGATGTCAAAACTGCGCTCACAGCCTACTATGCATACGCACATTCCAGACTATCGTATGGTATTATATTATGGGGGAATTGTTGTGAAATAAAGGATATTTTTATTCTTCAAAAGAAATGTATTAGAATACTTACAAATATTGACCAAATGGTATCTTGTAGATCTTATTTTGTAAAACTCCAAATACTTACCTTAACTTCTATTTATATATTAGAATCTTGCAAATTTGTAAGAAAACATGGTAACTTATACTCCCCTCTAGAAAATAAAAATAAAAGGAATAATCGAGACCAAAATAAATTAAAGAAACCATTTTCAAAGTTAGAACTCGTGTCTTCTAGTCCCCATCATATGGCCATCAAAATATACAATCACATACCAAATTACTTAAAAAACATAGAGAAAGAAACACTATTCATTACTTATTTAAAGAAGTTCCTCATTGAAAAATGCTATTATGATGTGAAAGAATTTTTCAATGATAAAATAGGTAAACATTTCTAGTCGCTAATTACTTGTCCATTACATGTTATTACTAATTTAATGTTTATATAATTTACTCTTAATTTATTTACTTATTGTTAATAATAATAATCTCTACAATATTTTGTTAATTGTCTCTATACAATTTTGAACATAAATGTAATCATTTTTCAATTTTCTTTTCAATTTTTCGTAAAATGGACAACTGGCTGTCCTCCGCATGTTGCTGTGCCCTAGCAGGGCGTCACAATGTACTAACTTTTATTTTACCACCTTGTGAAATTTTGTGACTTTGCAATAAACTATTATGAATTATGAATTATGAATTATGAAAAATTATGAAAATTTGTTGTACAACTCAGTATTTAACCTTGTCAAAAATGAATATGATACGGTATTTAAATCAAAAACTATGAAAGTTAATAACAAAGCTTTATTTAGTGATTGGGCGACAGTTGGAATTCATAGGAGCAGACGAAGATTATATGAACTCTATGAAGAGAAATCATATAACAAAAATACGGCCTTTCTAGATTATGTTCGTAGTTATTCAAAAATGTTTAAACGCGTTTGTGCCGTAGCTAAATCTAATTTCATTAAAAACAAAATTGAATCTAGTAGCAATGTAATGAAAACGACTTGGCAAATTATAAACAGAGAGACTGGAAAGGCCAAAGCTACACATAATAACTTCAAGCTTAAGATAGATAATCAATTGCTAAGTACAGGCCTAGAAGTAGCAAAAGCTTTCGAAAATTTATTTACGGACATTCCAGTTTCAACAACCAAGTCTTTAAATTCATCTCCCGCTGCTGCTGAATCTATACTTAAACAAAACTTTGAGGAATGTAAAACAGATTTTAAATTTAGGCACGTAAATAATGAAGACATTGTAAAAGCGTTTAAATCCCTGGAAATGAAAAAGACAGCTGACGCCCATGGTCTATCAGTAAAAATTATTAGTTCCATTGCAGATTGTATTGCACCTCACCTTTGTTGTATATTTAATCAATGTATAGATAATGGTGTGTTTCCTGACTTGAAGAAACTAAGTAAAGTTATACCTTTATTCGAAGCTGGTAGTACATCAGACCCCACCAATTTTAGACCCATATCGATACTACCAACGCTTAGCAAAATATTTGAAAAACTCATACTTAATCAATTGCAAAGTCATTTTTATCTCAATAATTTAATTCATATTGCTCAGTTTGGTTTCACAAAGGGTCGTTCAACAGCCGATGCTGGTGTTGAACTAATCGACAATATTTTTGATGCCTGGAAAGACGCAATGGATGCAATAGGTGTCTTCTGCGATCTATCCAAGGCTTTTGATTGCGTCCATCATGACACTCTTGTCAGGAAGTTACGCCATTATGGTGTAAAAGATCAGGCACTTGGCCTTCTGGAGTCATATCTAACAGATAGGGTTCAGATGGTCGATGTTAATGGGAAACGATCACCTGGGTCTTTAATAAGTATGGGCGTACCGCAAGGTTCAATTCTTGGTCCTTTCTTGTTTTTAGTATATATTAATGATTTACCTTACCTTGTTAATGCAAAACATGGGTTAGTATTGTTTGCCGATGATACTTCTTTGATATTTAAAGTTAAAAGACAGCAATCAAATTATGACGAGGTAAACAATGCTATCTCTAGTATAGTGAACTGGTTTACTGTTAACAATTTATTACTTAATGAAAAGAAAACTAAATGTATTAAATTCGTGTTACCCAATGTGAACCCGTTAACTACAGAAATATTTATAAAAGGACAGAGATTGGACCTTGTGCAGTCGACTGTCTTTTTGGGCATTATTTTAGACGCCAAACTACAATGGGATCCTCATATAAATAAATTGTCGAACAGACTGAGTTCGGCAGCGTTCGCAGTTAAAAAAATTAGAGCTCTTACCGACGTAGACACCGCTAGACTAGTCTACTTTAGTTACTTTCATAGTCTAATGACCTATGGTATTTTATTGTGGGGTAACCCTGCGAATGCTAATAGTATATTTATTCTGCAGAAACGGGCTGTTCGTGCAATTTATAGATTAGGGCCTAGAGTGTCACTGAGGGAAAAGTTTAAAGAAATCAATATTCTGACATTTGTGTCTCAATATATCTATGACAATCTTGTGTATTTAAAAAGAAATATAACTAATTTTCAGAAGTACAGTGATATACACAATTTTAATACTAGAAATAAAGACAAGTTGGTTGCTTATGTAAGCCGACTACATAAAATTAGTAATTCTTTTAAAGGCAATTGTATACGCTATTACAATAAGGTCCCTACTGATATTAAAAACTTACCTTTAGACAAGTTTAAAATAATAATAATACAGAAATTGTATAAAAAAGGTTACTATAGGATATCTGATTACTTAGAGGACAGATGTCCATGGGAATAGATTGTTTGAGTAACAGGCTGTTTCAATATATAATTAGCATTCATTTTGTAATTTGACAATATTTTATTTAAAAAAGGAAACGCAAAAGATGCGACGACTGTGGAGCTCTTCTCCACAGATTCCGCCATTGTGTTAGTGAACTCACCCAAAAAAATGTAATGACGGATCTAAGTGATGTAACAACATCCTATGGAAATAAATGATTTTTGATTTTGATTTTTGATTTTGATCTAGTATAAATCATAGAAATTAAGTGTGGTAGAGCCAGAGTATGTAAAACCTGTGTTATCATATATAAATGGATAAAATAAAACAAATAACTATATGTACTCTGAATATATTTTTTTGTTACGATCTTGCAATTTTAATGTATGTCGTCTTAACAATCAAAAACTAGAGATGAGATCACAAATTACATAAGCACAAAATTAATCAACATATTTTGACAAAAAAAAACACTTTTTTCTATAATATTGAAGTAATAATGAATTAAGAAAAAAAAACAACTAAAATCAAAAGTGTATTTTCACGAAATTGACAATGGTCGAACTTTGCCAATTTTTATATGCAGTCTGGGCATAATTTTTTTGCACACTGCAAGCACACACGTTTCGGACACGATTCAAACTGGTAATTTGATTGGCGCTTTTATCGAGGAAGACAACTGGCTCCTGCTTTCCTGGAGTTTTGATTGTTCTCGGTTAAAAATGTGAAAAAACAATACAACAAAATTACGTAAAAAATTACGTAAGTGGTGACATGGGGTCTGAGAGACCCCTGCCGAACTTACCGATTTGAGCCTGTCCGACACAGCTATCCCCTTCTACGGCATGGACGCAAGTAAACTCGAAGCTACTCAGGTGATGAGCCCAAGGAAACCCGAAGAAGGTGCCAAAATGTTGTTTTACTGACGCCGCTGGGCCTGTAAGACCCCTTGTCACCAGTTAAAGGTTAAGCCCTGTATAGCTGATATATTCACATTCCTGGCATCGCCCCGACGTTCTATGTGCGGTTCTCCAAGATCTCGTGACTTTTTCTGGTGCGACGGTTCCTGACTATTTCAGCCTAGCCCTGAAGTCGTGGCTGTCGCGCCAAAGGCGCGGGGGCGAAAAAGAAAAACCTCCAGTCGCTGATCCCCACTTTCATGTGCGCATAAGATCCGACAAAATTTCCAGAACGTGGATTTGAAAGGTGTCACTACGACCACAGATACTATAATACTATACAGCTACGACCGATCTGCGCCACCTTGCGGCGCCGGGGTTAAACACTCGACTTCTCGTCTAGTGTCACGACGTCACGAAACCAGTGGAACGCGGCCGCTCCGCTACATGGCAGTACCAGACTGCATTAATCGATAAATGGCACAAATGGGTGGATCTCATTCCAGTAAACGGCTCAATTTGAAGAGCGCCTGGCTAGAACAGCAAGACGCAACCATTGGTATTTAAGGGGCTACAATACTTTTGTTTATTTATCGTTTTTATTACAGTAAGCTTGATCTTTCGAGCCCTGGCCCTGGTTATGAGGAATCGCCATTATGAAACACATGCCATTTTAATAAAATTCCGGTTGAGACAAATCGAGGATTCTACCCTGAAATTACCAGTTAATGGATTTGCCTACTAATTCAAACGTACATTATCGCAACCCCCCCCCCCCCCCCCCCCCCTCTGCCCCTCGTCGAATGGAAAGTTTGAAACGCGAGACCCGCCTGAAACTCCGAAATTTTCCGTGAAAGCATACCCTGTCAGTGACTGCCACCCTAAACAATATTATCCTTGTATTGTGTGATGGGGTCCGAATGTTAACTTGTGTATTTTATTTATGCAGACATAAGCCAAGCCGATAGGCTGAATTTGAGATCAAGGGCCACTAGCTAGAAACGCGAAAATACTGCTCTGCGGTAAACCCATAGAGGAGGTGACATCATTAAGATACCTGGGCAGCCAAATAAGAAATGACAACAGCCTAGTTTCGGAAATTCCTGCCCATATAGCTAAAGCTGCTGCTACCTTCGTAAGACTGCACAACCGGGTATGGAAGTCACATGACTTAAAACTGCAGACAAAACTTACAGTATATAAAGCAGTAGTTCTGCCTTTACTTCTATATGATGCAGAAACTTGGTGCCTCTACAAACCAGATATCAGAAACCTGGACTCGTTCCACATGAGATGTCTGCATTCTATCTTACCAGCATTGAAGTCCTACGGCGAACTAATATGACTGGTATGAACTACTGACTACTGATGAAAAGCCAGCTGAGATAGAGTGGAAAATAAGCATGTATGGATGACTGTAGACTGCCAAAAGCAGTGTTCTATTGAGAACTGACCAACTGGAAACGGAACTCAGGCAGACAGTACCTGCACTACAAGGATGTGCTCAAACGTCACCTAACCGCATGCAGCATACCACCTGAATAATGCAACATTCTCAAGGGAGGCCAAAAAGGCATTCTGTTGTACAATCGAACCATCTGAATCATGACCTTGAATTCGCTTGAAGGTTTATTTCCTTGGTAACGAACTTGTTATCATTTGATTAGACACTGACATTTACTGAGTGCACTATTAAATAAATCGGACAGTATCGACTAAGCTCGTATATGAAAAAGAAGAGATGATGTTACTGTCTTTATCTGTATTACGTAGGTAAGTATAGGAAGTTTTCTACGAACGTAATGGTGCCACTTCACTTGGCCGTATTAAATTTGCTCAACCATTAGTCGCATTTATTTCTCTAGAATATAAAATCAAAAATCATTATTTTTGATTTTATATTCTATGTTTATGCAGTCATGTTAGGGCAAATACAGCCAAGTGAAGTGCCAGCATAAACTTTAGATTGATTCATTAACAAGTTTCAATCACGTCATTCCTATAAGTATTTTAAGGACAGAAACATGCCATTGTTGGTCTTTCAAGCTATATAAGTAAAAAGAGTAATAAAATTTGTGAAATGAAAAAAAACTTTATTTAATCTTTAACAGAACTAATTAAAATTATTAGATTCAGTATCTAAAACCTAGTGTGTGCACCAAGGTTATCGATAACGGCCTGTAATCGGTCACGCATTGACCCTATTAGACAACTGCAAATGTCGCTGTCTCTCAAGTAATCCCAAATTTCGTTACAATGTTGCTCAATTGCTTCCTTTGTTCTCTCGTTTCTGTTATCCCACATTTTGACCATCAAACCCCACAAATTTTCTATTGGGTTGAGGTCTGGGGATCTACTCGGCCATGGAATCAAAGTAACTTCATCATTATGCAGATCAAACCAATTTGAGACTACCCTGGCAGTATGCACTCGACAGTTGTCATGAACGTAGGAAAATACTGGCACATCTTCACGCGGGTAAACTGTTCGCACTGTCGGTAACATAGATTCTTCTAATAGATCGACATACTTCATTGCGTTTTGCCGAGAAGAAATATGGACAAGCTCACCTACTCCTCCGATACCCATCCACGCCCACATATTCGCTGAAATTCGACCGTATAACTGATTAGGCACGACGTGATCTTCTGTGTACCGCGTGTTATCGTAACGCCACAAAGTTAAGCGACCGTGTTGAGAAGATCGAAATGTTTTTTCGTCTGTAAATATAGTGTTAGTCCAGTCATAGTCTAAATAAGCGTTTGCAAAATTCCTTCTCGCTGTTTTATGATCTTCCGTTAAGGTTACTTTCTCAGCATAATGTCTGTAATGCAGTCCAGTGCCGTGCAAATAATTTCTAATAATTTGTAGACAGACGTCATGTTGTGCCGCAAAATATCGGGTGGGAGTAAAAGGATATTCTTCGTAATGGTGTTGCATGTCCACTCTTTGTTCGTTCGTGAGTCGGCGAACGCCGTGGTTATGACGTCGTCTGTCCTCGAGAATGCCCTCTCCGGCGTGCCGTCTGATCCAGGTCCTCACTGTATTCCGAGAAATATTCAATTCGCGTGATATTTCCCGTATGCCATAGCCTTCCTCACTTAAGACTACAATCCGAGCTCTTTGTTCTTCTAAATTAGCCATTATTAAAAATTATTAAGCATTTTACTATTTAGTTTCTATTTTTTCACATTGACTGACAACTTGACATAATATGACACACTTGTAGAACACCCCATTTTTAGGGTTCCGTACCCGAAGGGTTCCAAACGGGACCCTATTACTAAGACTTCGCTGTCCGTCCGTCCGTCCGTCCGTCTGTCACCAGGCTGTATCTCAAGAACCTAGCTAGCTAGAGAGTTGAAATTTTCACAGATTATGTATTTCTGTTGCCGCTATAACAACAAATACTAAAAAACAGGATAAAATTAATATTTAAGGGGGCTCCCATACAACAATACCACATACAAACTTATGGATGCACCTGGTTACGTACATGGAGTGTGAAAGTAACCGCACCAATAACTTTGTAAACAATATTTTGCTGTGTAAAATCCAAACTATTCACTCCACACCATCGCTTCCATTGAACGGTGGTACGGAACCTTTCGTGCGCGATTTAGACTCGCACTTGACCGATTTTAAATATATGTTTTCCATCATCAAAAAGTTTAGGTTAAATAAGCGAGAACTAGCTCGAGATTCAAACAATGACTGTACTGCCCCCATAAGCCAAAAATCGGTATCTCAAAAAAATCACATATTCTGTTTTTTAGCGCGTTGGATAGCTTGAGAAATTCCGCACCCGATGAACTAAGTGAAATAGCCGTAGCTCATATAGTACATGTCTAAAAACATCTAAGGAAAATTTACGTATCTCACCTTGTCTTATATTTACTAAGAGACTTAGGGGTATGTCTTTATTACTAAGCTAAATGGCGGCATATCCTTGTACGCCAAAACAGCCTCAGAAATCATGTTCAAATACAATAAACAATGTGAAGCAATCTAGCGGTATCTCAACTTTTCTCTCCGGCGACTATAACTCAATAGATACCTCAATAGAGAACTCAATAGAGATTGTATACTCAGCAGACTTGCAAAAAGTTATCATGCTGCCTCGAATCGACATGTTCAAAACGGCTATCTTCACCCAAAGGATCGTCGTTTACAATGAAAGCTTTGTACCTACTGGTAAAATCAGTGGAGACCGCATTGTGTGTCCAGTACTTTGGCATGAGGCATTATCCGGACGCTCTAAAGACGAAATCATAAGTACTTATTACCAGTTCTTCAAGTTTCATAGAGATGCCAAGAATATAATCCTGTGGGTTGATAACTGCTCCGCCCAAAACAAGAACTGGACGTTTTTCTCGGCTCTTATTTATATTGTCAACTCCAACGAAATCAGTGCAGATAAAATAACAATAAAGTATTTCGAAGCAGGTCATACTTTCATGTCAGCTGACTCCTTCCACCACAGGGTTGAATTATCAATGAAGAGAATGAAAAATAGGATTTACGACTTCGATGACTTTGGCAAAGCCGTCAGTACGGCAGGAAAGAATGTAATACCAAAGAAAATGACAATAGAAGATTTTTATCAATGGCAGGACTACACAACACAATATAAATTGTCAAGAATAACACCACGTCCATACATAAGTGACATTATGCAGGTGGTTGTCAATAGGGGCAGCCATGATCTCACCTACAAAACTGGATTAGAAAATGACCCCATAACTGTTAGCATTGTAAGCAACAAGATACTAAAAACTAAGGTGCTACCACCACCAAAAAAGAAAACAAAACCAACGGGCATTTCATCTGAAAAAAAGGAGAACATCTTAAAATCAGTCCAAAACCTGATACCCAGTAATAGACTCTCATTTTGGCAAGAACTGCCCACTTTGAAGTGAGAATATTTCTTAGAAACGGATAGAAATAAAAAAAATCCTTGTTATTATATAATTGTGTACACAATACAGTTTATAAAACATAAAATTAAATGTGTTTTTTATGTATATTTATATTGATTTTAAATAAAAGTAATTCGTCTTTCTTTTGTATGGAAACATGTATGTGTACATTAGAACAAATAGCAGTAACTCAATTTTCCCAGCTAACAATCGTAAGCAGAATGGCGGTATCTCAATTATTAGCCAAAATAAAAAACATTTTGGAATTTTTAACATGCCAACAATAAATTTAGATAAAACTATGTTTAAATAACTAAAAATAATTTTAAATATTGATCACTTAATGGATGCGAAATCAATTTTTACAAAATGTCGATTTTCTCGAAACTTACTTCACTTGAGTTGCCGCTTTTTGGCTTATGAGGGCAGTGTATATGTGTGAAATGTGGTTTTATGGCAATGATAACAAAGGTTAAAATTGCATAGGTCTGCGACCTGTATTGACGTAATTTTATTAGTACCTAAAACGTCGTAAGTGCATTATACGCGATAGATCTTACAAGTTTGAAAGTTTCAAACGAATTATCAGGCAAGTGGGTCATGATTCAGTTGGTTCGATTGTACATTGAAGAATTTGGGAAAACACAACTGGCAGACCTAGAAGCGAAACGCCAGAAAAGGAAATCTCATCAAGTCAAAGTCAAAGTCAAAGTAGTTTATTACTGTAGATATTTACATATACTTAGCAAACGTCATTTTTTGCCTCTTGTCTACATCGGACCACTGTGGGAGAAAAAGGCGTAGGAACTCCCACAGATTGATTTTTAGATCTCTTTTAAAAATTGGTTGTGCTTAACTATAACAAATATGAAAAAAAATATTACTATGATTAATAAGTAGGAATAAATAATTACAAAATTATTAAAAGCAAGGTCTGTGTTGAGCTAGATTAACCCCATACAGTCCTGTCATTTAAGTAATCTTGAACATTCTAATATCCCTTTTTCGACAAAGTAGCTTTAACATGCTTTTTAAATTGCTCAAAAAGAAATTTAAAAATCTCCAGAGGTATCTTATTATAGTAAAGAATGCAACTGACCCTTGAAAGAATTGATAACCTTCGCTAGTCTGAATCGGGGCGCAAATAGTCTGCGATTATTTCTTAGGTTAACATTACAGCTATCGCTAAGTTTGGAAAATGTTGTAAGTTTCTTGCCTATATACATTCTATTTTCGAAAATAAATTGACTAGCTACAGTTTGTATGTCAATTTCTTTCAAAAGCTCTCTTAAGGAGTCTGTTCGTTTTAAATTATAAATTGCTCGAATAGCTCTTTTCTGTAAAATAAAATTAGTTTGAATATCCGCTGCTTTCCCCCACAACAAAATACCATAGGACATGATACTATGAAAGTAACTAAAATATACTAGCCTAGATGTAGTCACATCCGTGCTTTGTCTGATATTCCTAACAGCGTAAGCAGCAGAACTTAATTTACCAGCTAATTTATCTATGTGGGGTCCCCACTGCAATTTGCTATCAATGGTTATTCCAAGAAACTTCGTATCATTTACTAATTCTAACGTGCTGTTGTCTAACACTAAACTGGTCTCAACTTGCCTGATATTTGGTAGTGAAAATTTGATACACTTGGTTTTACCAGCGTTTAACAATAAATTATTAACTGTGAACCAATTCAAGGTTAAAGACAATAAACCATTAACATCATCAAAATCTCCTTTGTGTCTTTCAATTTTGAAGACCATTGAAGAATCATCATCAAACAATAATATGTCAGTTAATTTGACCACCATGAAAGGCAGATCGTTAATATATATGAGGAATAAGAAACGACCTAACATGGAACCTTGTGGAATGCCAATTTTTACAGCCGATCCATAAAATTTAACTCCGTTAACTTATGCCTTTTGAATTATATTGCTCATCATAGATCTCAGTGGATACAACGCTTTATTTCGAACTCCGTAATGATTTAATTTAATTAATAGCGTATTATGATCAACACAATCCAACGCCTTCGACAGGTCGCAAAAAACTCCGATAGCATCCTGTGCGGCCTCCCATGCAGAATAAATATGAGATATAAGGGTAATACCTGCATCCGTAGTCGATTTACCCCTAGTGAAACCGTATAGTTTGGCGTGTAGTTGTTTTGTATGGTTGAAGTGTGAGAGCATTTTATTGAGTATAATCTTTTCAAATATTTTACTTAGTGTTGGAAGAACAGATATTGGTCTGTTATTTGAAGGATCACCCTTATCTCCCGACTTCAACAGAGGTATCAGTTTACTGTATTTCATGAGGTCTAGGAAAGCCCCATCGTCAATACATTTATTGAATATACAAGCTAAATGTGAGGCTATAGCTAGAATTACTTTGACTGATATACACCACAAGTCTTCCGTATTTTTTAAGTTAAGTAATTTAAACGTTTTGACAATATCCTGGGGATATACATGATGAAATTATAAATATACCTTACTGACGCTGGTGTTCTTTTTTAATAAAGTCTCTGCTTCATATGGAGATGAATTTAGACGATCTGTTGTGAGTAGGGGTACATTGGTGAAGAATGTTTCAAAAGCTCGAGCAACATCATCGCTGGATTTAACAACATCATCACCTATCTTTAGGCAGAAATCATTGTCCCTCTTGTCCCTTGGTATAACTTTGCCAGTTTCACGGTATATTATTTGCCGAACCATTTTCATTCTATTATTTGAATTGTGAATGTTTCTATTAATGTGTAAAGTTTTTGCAGTTCAACAGACAAACTTGAAAGTTTTGGAATATTTTTTAACAGTCATGAAATTATCGATCAAAGTTATAGGTTTTTTGATCATAAAGGTCATACAAGATAAGTCTACTTTTACGAATTCCAAACGTTGCCCAGTCATTAAATTTAGATTTACCGTTGTAGTCACTGACTTTCTTTAATTTAAAAACTTTATTGAATTCTGTCTGAATAATGTTGAAAAGTCTGAGTAGATATTGTTTGGGTTCTGTTCATTAAAATCCGGTACTGGCAAATTTATATCTTAGTTTTTCGTATAAGTCTCTAGTCTATGGGATGTAATAGGCCTATAAAATGATGGACTGTTTCATGAAACTGTTTGACCACTTTGATCAGAAGGTAAGCAGTTAATTACACTTTTACTTGTGAATGAACAGTCACAAAAAACGTTATCTAAGCAAGTTTGACTGGTAAGTGTAAATCTAGTCGGCTCTAAAAATACATAAGACATAAGTTACACGATTTGAATAAAGTTATTAATCGTTGTTTCATTGTTGTTCCTACAAGCAAATCTACATTAAGATCGCCACATATAATGAACTTTTTTCTTATATTACATAGTTTAGTGAGGGCTTCCTCCAAAATTTTCTCAAATATTTCGAAATTGCCATGTCTTTTTTCATCCCTCGGTGGCATGTAGATGCAAACAATAAAATGGCTATCCAACTCAACACAGGATACCTCTATTTGTCTTTCAACAGTAAGTGCAAGAATATCTTTCCGTTGCTTCACCTTAATATTATTTTTCACTAAGATTAAAGAACCACCTCTATCAGCAGTCTTTCTATTGTAACAACTGACAATTTTGTAATTATTTATGTTAAAATACATCATATTTTCCTTCAACCAGTGTTCTGTAACACAAATAATATAAATGTCAGAATTTTTTAGAAATAATTCTAACACAAGTTCTTTGCCAGGTAGCTCCTCGATGTTTTGATGGGCAATATTTAACTGGGGCTTACATTTTGACATATTTAATAGTTCTTGTATGCTAGAGATTTCCTCTATTGTCTTATGAACTAATTTAAATTACTTGGAACAGATTCCAATGTTGCATGCAAAGTATGATTACTCTTAACATACAAAGGTTTAGTATCAGTTACCCCGCGGCCGCCGTTCGCTTCACGCGTCTTATCGTAATTCGATAAATGCGCTGTCTCGCCGCGAGTAATTATTCAATATCACATTAGAGGGAATACTTCTAGTTTTGGAGGGTGCTCCTGGCAACAGGAGCACCTCATTTTAACATGGAAGAACCAACTCCCAGCCCCAATGTAAGTTACAATCAAGTATTCTTCTCACGCACCCATTCTGGGGCGTGGGGAGTCAGGGTCAGATCATTGGATCTCTTCCTGAAGAAGCGCCTCTGTCCACTCCTATGGACAGGTCATCGGGGGGCCCTCGCGGGCGGTGGAGATCTTCTCACGAGGGGTGTTCTATTGGATGATCGCCAGCTAGGCAACCAGGTCGCGTGGCAGGCGGCGGCGGTCGGGCGGGCGCGCGTGGTACGGCGCCATGTCGCGGATATGCGGATGTTGTGAGCTATCCGCACGCGCGAACATGCCCTTCGCCAGCCTCTGGACAAACTGGTCCACTGGTTCCCATCTGAGGTCCCTCTGGATCGTCGCATTCCTCACGTAGCGGGGGGCGTCGACGATGGTACGCAAAGAGAGGTTCTCTTGGGCTCGGAGTCTCCGTTTGTTCGTCTCCGAGCACAGGGCGTACCATGCCGGGGCCGCGTAGGTGAGGCGGGATCTCACGTAGCACTTGTAGATCCCGAGCTTCGCCCTCAGAGGGAGGCTGGAGTCGAGAAGTGGACGCAGCTTGGCGCGTGCCACCTTGACCTGGTTGACGACGTTGTCGACATGTTGCTTCATGGTGAGCCGGCGATCGATGGTCACTCCCAGGTACTTCACCTGCGGAGACCACGCGATGTCCTGTCCTT
Source organism: Argyresthia goedartella (assembly GCA_949825045.1). Taxonomy (NCBI): domain Eukaryota; kingdom Metazoa; phylum Arthropoda; class Insecta; order Lepidoptera; family Argyresthiidae; genus Argyresthia; species Argyresthia goedartella. Next base: position 38,185,417 of record OX463814.1, read on the forward strand.
GGAGCTGGAGTGGTGGTGGATGGGGGGACTGGCCTGTGATGAGCGCCTGCGTCTTCCCAACGTTGACGGACAACCGCCACTTGGCGAGCCAGTCGGGCAAGATGTCCAGGGTGCGCTGCAGTTTGACGGCAGCGTGCCGTGCCTGGATCGACGACGCGTAGTAGGCAGCGTCGTCGGCGAAGAGTGCCAGCTGGGCACCCGGCCCGACGGGGATGTCGTCCGTATATTGGGAGTAACAGGCTGGAGACAGGCAGGACCCCTGAGGGACGCCAGCTGCAACGGGGTGTTCCTCGGAGACGGCGTCTTCCACCATCACTCGGAAGCGGCGATTCTTCAGGAAGGAGGCGATGATCTGGACCAGTCTTCTTGGGGCTGGAGACGTCGACAATTTGTACAGCAACCCCTCGTGCCATACTCTGTCAAACGCCTTCTCCATGTCCAGGAGTACTGCGACAGTGTATTCCTTCTTGTTTAAACAAACCGTCATGTCATTCAGTACTCTGGTGAGCTGAAGCGTCGTAGAATGCTCGGGCCTGAAGCCGAACTGTTCTGGGCGCGGCTGGATGTGGGGCAGTAGCTTCGCCAGCAGGAGTTTCTCAAACACCTTTGAGATGGTACTCAGTAGAGTTATCGGCCGATAGCTCTCAGGCAGCTTGGAGTCCTTGCCCGGCTTGGGCAACATGATGACCAAGCCCTCCTTCCATTGGGTTGGGAAGTGGCCCGTGCGCAAGATACCGTTAAACAGGCGCGTAACGGCCACCACAGTACGTGGCGGCAAATGTAGCAGCGCCATGTTCGGTATGCGGTCTGCGCCCGGGGCTTTCCTGGGCTTGGTACGTCTGAATGCACGCATGATCTGGCCGGGCGTGACGACGGTGGGGTCCTCTTCGGGAGCTATCGGCGAGGCGAAGTACTCTCGCAGGTGTCTCTCGACTGCTGCGACGTGCTCCACATCATCCGTAGGGTTCGGCTTGAACTGCTTCTCGAGGCATTCGGCGAAAATCTCCGCACGGTCTTGGGCTCGAAATCTTGGTAGGCCGTCGCTGCCCAGGATTGGTCGGGCGGGAGTTGGAGTAGTTCGGACGGGAGTTGGAGTAGTGGAGTAGTGGAGTAATGTAAGTTACGCCAATGTTACTTCTAAAAGTACCCACCCCACAAAACATCAAGCCATTATAATAGATTCTATAGACGGAATCATGATAAGAGACTACCTACTATCGCTGTCAAAGGTTACCAAATCATCGTCAATCAGTTTTATATCACGTATATCCAATTCCAGAATATGTGTTTATTTGGATTCAAAGCAAACAGCAGACGAACTTGTTGATGTAGTCAAAAAAGTCAAAGTCAAAGACCATCTACTGGAAATTCGACCACTATTAACAAGAAACAAACGAATTGTTCTATCCAATGTTTGCCCCGTCATTCCACATGAAGTAATAGAGGAAAAATTCAATGAAATGAGTATTAAAATCATGTCTCCCATTACTTACATGAAAGTCGGAATATCCGACCCTGGCTTTTCACATATTATGAGTTTCCGACGTCAAGTGTAAGTTTCCCCGGAGGATGAAAAAAGACTACCAGAATCGATGCTTATCAATTATGACGATACCAACTACTGGATTTACATCACAAATGAATCAATGAAGTGCTTTGTATGCAATGGTATGGGACATTTAGCTAAACACTGTCCACAAAGTAATCAACCTCCTATGTCGACACAGCCCATTAATAGTCAGAGTCACACACAAGAAAATAAAGAAACTTCCAGCCTTCTTCCCATAAAGTTTAACAAACCTCAGACTCAATCCACCAACACCAATCAACCACCCAGCAAGCCAGATTTCAACAAAGGCAATAAGCGCATCCACTCAACCACCACATCGGAGCTTTCAGAATCAGATAACAAACAAACTGATTTTATTTCGGAATCTCCTTTTACCTCCCTACCATTGAGTGACTGTACAGATGACACCGATAGTAACTATTCTGTTGAAGAAGAATCGCCAAACAACAAGTCTCTTAAAAAGAAGAAGAAAACTTTAGACAACAGGACAGAAGAACAAGTTTGGAACGATATACAAATAGAATTGAAAGAATCTGAAAACACATCTCGCTTCCCCATTACGTTGGACCAATTCATCAGTCTTTTAGATAGATCACGCAATAAACAAAATATTCAAGAAATAATCATGGACTACTCCGAAAATATTCCTGAATTAATTGATATGTGCTTATTCCTCCATCCTAAAATGAATAAGAATTTAAAAAACAGATGCTCAAGATTTTCCAGAAAACTGCAAGATATTAACTCGGGGAAGACTCAGTAACAATCCTTATTATACATATATATATATAGTTAGGTAGTTTTACCTTATGAAAATTTTACAGTGGAACGTTAATGGGTTCCACGTCAGATTTGAAAACATAAAACTTATACTAAACGAGGTTGATCCATTATGCTTCTGTATACAAGAAACCAATTTTAAAAACAATTATTGTGCTAAGTTGAAGAATTATGATTACTTTTACAAAAATCGTACACACAGCAATATAGCTAGTGGTGGAGTAGCTACATATGTAAAACCTCACACACTCCCTGAACGTATCGATATTATCAGTAATCTAGAAGTAATAGCGATAAGAATTAAATTTCCACTGGCTGTAACTATCTGTAACTTGTACTTACCCAACAGCTGTTCCTTTAATGAAAATGACTTAAATGATTTAGTTAAACAACTACCAATCCCTTTCGTTTTATTGGGAGACTTTAATGGTCACCATTTCTATTGGGGTTCAAATCGCTGTGACCAGAGGGGTAAAATGATAGCTGATTGGTTAGATGTAAATGAGGATATTATTCTTCTCAACTCCTACCAGCCTACGCACTTCAATAACAGTAACGGCCATACAAGTAGTATTGATTTAACTCTTGCTTCATCTTATTTCGATTGGAATGCATTTGAAGATCTTTACGACAGTGACCACTTTCCTATTATCATTACATCACAAATAGATTTAAACCCAACTGCTCTTAAAATCCCACAGCATTGGAAATATCAGAGCGCAGATTGGCCCAACTTTCGTTGTGAAATAGAATGTAACATTAAACAATTAGATAAATTGAATCTCTCTTCCAATATCCGTATTAACGATGTAGTGATTGAACTTAATCAAACAATAATCAGTTCAGCCGAAAAACACATACCAAAAACCTCTGGAAAATTAAAAAAGAAACAAGTTCCATGGTGGAACGAAGAATGTTCCAAGTCACTAAAGCAAAAAAAAAAGCTTATAGAAAATACCTTAAGGAATCGAGGAAGAACCAAGATAACCAGGATAACGAACTTTTTAAGCAAGAACACCAACATAATCAAGAATTACTAAAAATAGAATACCGTAAAAATAGATCTAGAACTAGAAGACTATTTAAAGAAAGCAGTAAAACTGATTGGGAAAATTTTATAGCGTCGATTAATAGTCATACTCACATAGGAATCATATGGCGAAAAATTAATTCTATTAACGGCCAAAAAAGAAAAAAAGAAACAATAATTTTAAAAAACAATGAAGGGGAATTATGTTGTGACCCAAAAATAAACTCAGAATTATTAGTAACAGCTTTTGCCAAAAACTCTAGCTCAAGTAATTATAATAATGACTTTTTACAATATAAAAATCTAATAGAAGGCGCAAACACCGTATTTAATTTACAAGATAATAGTAATTCAATTAACGAGCCCATTACTCTACATGAACTTTACTCAATTTTACATATATTAGGAGACTCAAGTCCAGGTCCTGATCAAATATCCAATACTTTAATCAAAAAACTTCCATTGGTAGCTCTTGAAAGACTCTTGGACATTTATAATTACATCTGGTCAAACCAAGTCTTCCCGGATCAGTGGAGAGAAGCTACTGTTATACCTATCCCAAAACCAGGTAAACCTCCCACTACTACCGCAAGCTATACGCAAGCAAGACCTATATCTCTTACATGTAATCTTTGTAAATTGTTTGAAAAAATTGTAAGTAATAGATTGAGATGGTACCTGGAACATAATCAACTTCTATCACCTTACCAATTTGGATTTAGAAAGTTTAGGTCAACTTCAGACCATTTATCCTTTTTAGAAAACGAAATTCTAACATCTTTTGCAAACAAAAATAGTGTGGTAGCTGTCGCTCTAGATTTAGAAAAAGCATATGAGATGGTATGGAAACATAGAGTTATATCACTCCTGGAATAATTTAATATAAAAGGCAACATCCTCTCCTTTGTTATAAATTTTTTAACTAATAGAACTATAAGGGTTAAAATTGAAGATACAATCTCGGATCCATTCGTTACTGAAAATGGCCTACCCCAAGGATCTGTTTTAAGTGTTATCCTGTTTTTGATCTCGATAAATAATGTGCTAGATGTTATAGAACGACCTGTAAAGGGATGTTTATTTGCAGATGACTTAACAATATTATGTAGCGGTAACAATCTTAAACCTACTGAGAAACTCTTGCAAAACACCTTAGATAAACTTAGTGAATGGTGTATAAATACTGGATTTAAATTTTCAGTATCAAAAACAGAATCAATGATTCTATCAAAACGGAAAAACAAAGGTAAAATTAACTTAACTATGAACAATCATAAAATTAAAGAAGTTAATAATTTGAAAATTTTAGGCTTAACGTTTGATCCAAAAATGAATTGGGTAAACCACATAAAAAAGTTAAAGTCCGAGTGTTATAACAGAATGAATATTGTAAAAATTTTATCATCCAATAAATGGGGTTCAGATAGCACATGCATTAAAAATACGTACAAAGCATTGATTAGACAGAAAATCGATTATGGTTCAATTATTTATGATTCAACCTCTCCCAGTATTTTAAAACTTCTAGATAGTACACATAACACCTGTCTAAGGTTAAGTTTAGGAGCCTTTAGAACTAGCCCAGTAAACAGTATCCTTGCTGAGGCAAACGAAATGCCTTTAATTTTTCGAAGAAAAGAATTGTGCCTTTCATACGCGATTAACCATATAACCAACAATAACAAGACATTTCTCTCGAAAACTTCACTACCGTCTGATATTGAATACAACCTACTACCATCTCTCCCCGTCCCCTTAAGACTTAGACTTAAAAAATATCTATCCGAAATTAATTTTGAATTACCTACCGTATTCCCACTTAAACATCCCACGTATCCGCCATGGACAAAAATCGAACCTAAAATTAACCTAGATCTAGCTTACAAGTACCCCAGAGATTCCACTCCTGATTATATTTATAAGAACCTTTTTTATGAAATTAAAGATAGGTACCCAGAGTTTATGCTATACTTTACGGATGGCTCCGTTTGTGAGGTTAGAACCGGTTGCGCGATCGTGACAACAAACGATACATATAGGTACAGATTACAAAACTATTCATCTATTTTCACATGCGAAGCCGTTGCAATCCTAAAATGCCTAGAGGTAATTAATGACTACTTGAATGCAAAAAAACACATTATCTTTTCCGATTCAATGTCATCCCTCAAAGCAATATCTAATATTAATAATAATGACCCTTTGGTTAATTTAATAAGAGAAAACCTACTAGATCTAATGGATAGACAATGCGTTGTAGAATTATTCTGGATACCTAGTCATCAGGGTATTCCCGGAAATGAAAGGGCGGACACCGCAGCCAAAAACGCTACGAGATATGAGCAATGCAATTATACGACTATTAATAAACCAGACCTTAAGAAATACCTTAAACTGAATATTAAAAGATTATGGAACAGCTGTTGGGTAAAAAATAACAATAGTGCCTTATATGAGATAAGAAAATCAGTATTCGAAAAGAGTAAATTCCATGTAAACAATAGAAAAGACCAAGTAGTTATGAATAGATTAAGAATAGGTCATTGTAATGTTACTCATTTGTATCTGATAAATAAGGAACCTAAGAAAAAATGTCTAAGGTGTAGTAGTGATTTATCTGTCAAACACTTGTTTATTGATTGTCCAATGTATAACACAGAACGATTAACTGTTAATCTTCCTAATAATCTGGAGGATTGTTTAAATAATTCAAAAAAATCTGTTAAATTTCTCAAGCTTATCAACTACTACGACTTGATTTAATATTGTATCCCTATAGTGGTCGCTAATGACCTTAGCTGTTTGAGCGACCTTAAATAAATAAATTAAAAAAAAAAAAAAAGGTTTAGTATAATTATTTCTACATTCGTCATTTTGTATGCCAATAATTTGTCAATCTGTCGCTTAGATGACGCAGGTACATACATTATATCCCTAGTCAGTATAAAATTTCGAATAAACTTATTCCTATCAAAATATAATACTCGGTCCCGATGACCAAAGGTCAAGTTATACATCAGCTGGATGAGTTTAGGAATCCGGTCATTTTGTGCCTCTGTTAGAGCTTTGGAATAGGGAAAACCACACAGAATAATTTTCCTTGCCCGGAGAGATACTATAGATTCAAAGTAATTAATCCTAAGTGCACCTACACTTACACCTACAATGATTCGGGGCAACTATACTGTGTCCAATGCTACAGGACATTTAAGAGCAAATTCTGATTCGCCAGCCACGTTAGAGCACACAAAAGAAGAATTCAGAGGTTGCTGTCGTTCGTTGGATACATCAAAGTGGACATCAGCTTTGAGTGGTAAAATCAAGTTCCCACAAACTTACACAGTGTGGGGCCAGAAGCAATGTATAAGCCTGTATATACATGTTTTATCTATGTTATATTATAAAGATGCAATGTACATCATCCATAATTATGCTTTTATTTAAAAAAACAATCAACACACATTCTATATTTTTTATTTGTACAATTTTACATAAATTGACAATTTATGCATGCATATATTTTTGTTAATATATTAATTTGTTTTCATATGTTAAAATATAAACTATATCTGTTTGGACCCCTCACGGGTAAATGTCTCCTACAAGGATATTCACCTCTCTATCATTGGCCATATCCGACCATCTTCAACCAGCCACTGCCACAATTCCGTCTGACCATCTGGCACATAGCCTGCCTCTTGCTTTTTTACCTGGATGGACCTCGGACAAGCGGTAAAAAAGCAAGAGGCAGGCTCCATCTATCGTCCTTCTATCCAGCTATGTATAGATGCTATGTATGTATGTGCTCATTTCCATTTTATTTGTAATGACACAGTTAGGGTGTCGGTTACTTTTGTTTTGTAGTAGGTGTCTACATACTTCATCTTGTCTTTCAGTTTTATACCCAGGTAACTTCTTTCCATTCTTCTTTGAGTGGTGCTGGAGTTCAAGGTTTCCCAGATGCCAAATTTGTATTAAAAAAATCTAAAAGATAAGAAATTGGAATTCTAAATATTTATTAATTATTTGCTCCACTACTTGAAAGTGATCAAATTGCTTGCACATTGGTTCGGCAGTTGCGTGGAAGTGGTGTGGCTGAACATTTAGACCTGGTTTAATGTGAGAGTTGAGGCGAAGGTTGGGTATGTCTGAACCTAGATGGCTGTTTATCTGCGTTGATGTGTGCGATTTGATTTGCCTTTACTGAGATAAGCTGGTGAGAAGTTGCAGCGCAAGCAGTGCTGATATTAGTTGCGCCCCCTCATCGACACTCTGACCCCGATATTCGCAGGGTACGGGAGCGGAACCCCAATATCGTTAAAACGAGCTTCTTCGTAAGTTTACACAAGTGTTCTGTCAGGAAGGTACATATCATGCGGTCTCGTTGCAGAATCTTACGTAGATGAAAACATTAGCCTGCTTGTCATTGAGAATGGAATGTGCTAGACTTGGGTTATGTGAGCAGAAGCCGCAAAACAACACAAAAAATGCACCAATGACTAAAACTAATTTAATTATCAATAGATATATATCAATACAGTCGATCAACAAATGTTTTATTTTAAATCAGTTGTTGCCACTTTCAGAATAAAAGTAAAAAATGGGGATTTTTGTTCCTTATCCCTCAATTTTTATCAAAATATTGGGTAAAATGGTAACATTTATAGGAAATCCCTGGCATAACTCACTTCACTAGCCGTTTTCCCCCAAAATTTATTTGACAGCAGTAACCCATGATTTAATCTATGGATTTCGTAGTAAATCGTCGAATAATTTTGGTGCTGGACAATTCGAAGAAATCCCGAGAATTTATGAGTTAGCGTAATCCTGCGATTAATAGTTTATAGCTAGTGGCCCTAGGATGCTAACCGCATGTGATTTTTGTATATTAGAAATTTATTATTTTAGTAATATGTGTTATAACGTTCCTCTGTAGTAAGATTATAATGTTGTATGTAAAGAATGAGTAGATTCACCGACCTAGCGTCATTAGGTAGATACGCGGAATAAATCTCGAGCATAGTTATTCTACGAAAAAAAAATAACCCATAAAAATATGATATTCCCCGGCCCGGTGATTGCTCCCAACTCAAACGAAAAAACAGTTCGAATTAACTAATCCACGAAAAAGGCGCGTCGAGTTTTTTAACTAGCGAGAATTGAACAAGTGATCATTATTCTGTCTCACTCTTATGGAGGACAATGGATGTTTTTTGGTCCTTTCCATAAAAATATAAAAGATCATCAGATTTGAAGTTTCCAAAGTCAATGGCGTCTATCTATTGTTGGCTTTATTTATTAACGAACGAGTTATACAACTTTGTCATTGGAAGAATCCCGCAAATAATCGAACTTTCATCATCATAATACTCCGCCCACATCATCCTATTGCGGAGCATAGGCCTTCTCTATAGCGCCAATCATCACGGTCCAGTGCAGACCAAATCCAGCAAGGTCCTGTCAACGTAATGATATCGTAGGATCATCGGGCAGGTGTCTGCCGATAATCGAAAGGCCCTAAATTTACGCTCGCCAAACCTACAACACAGTTATATAGGTATCTCCAAGACCCAAGTCCTCAAACAACCAGCAAGAGGCTGGTTCGTGACTGAATTAAAATAGAGCTCTGCGGTAAACCCATAGAGTAGTTAACATTTTTCAGATACCTGGGCAGCCAAATTAGAAATGACAACAGCCTAGTTTCGGAAGTTCCTGCCCGTATAGCTAAAGCTGCTGCTACCTTCGGAAGACTGCACAACCATTTTTGGAAGTCACATGACTTAAAACTGCAGACAAAACTTACAGTATACAAAGTATTAGTTCTGCCTTTACTTCTATATGCTGCAGAAACTGGATGCCTCTAGAAACCAGATATTAGAAAACTGGACTCGTTCCACATGAGATATCTGCGATCAATCTTACCAAAACCGAAGTGCTACGGCAAACTAATGTGACTGGTATGGAGGCACTACTGATGGAAAGCAAGCTGAGATGAAGTGAACTATGAGCGCGTATGGATGACTGACTGTACACTGCCAAAAGCCGTGTTCTATTCAGAACTGACCAACTGGAAACGGTACCCAGGCGGACAGTACCTGCACTACAAGGATATTCTCAAACGTCACCCTAATGCATGCAGCATACCACCTGATAAATGCAACATGCTCAAGCGAGGCCAACTTGGCATTCTGTTGTACATTGAAGAATTTGGGAAAACCCAACTCGCAGACTTAGGAGCGAAACATCAGGCAAGGAAATCTCATCCTCATTGCACCTATACCTACAATGATTCGGGGCAACTATTCTGTGTGTAATGCTACAGGACATTTAAGAGCTCATTCTCATTCGCCAGCCAGGTTTGAGCAGACAAAAGGAGGTTGCTGGTGTTCGTAGGATACAACGAAGAGGACATCAGTTTTGAGTGGTAAAAACAAGTTCCCACAAACTAAGGTGGTGTGGGGCCAGAAGCAATGGATAAGCGATATTATGACCCCAAGCCTGATTATTGCAGAAAATGACGACTGGCACGTAGTAAAGAAACGCGGACGGCGTCGAAACTCTAGGACTAATGTCATCTGCGGGACCGGCTCTGTTGACCCGGATCTACAGACAGTAGAAAGGACTAAGAAGATCCACGCTTGTTTCCTACGTCCAGAAACTACAGCGGAGTCCATGCTTGCCTACATGGAGAAGAAGCAGCCTACAGGAAGCTACAAAGTGGATAAGCTTGACCTCAAACATGAGTACTACGCATCATTTGCCATATCAATCCCGACAAGTAAGTTCGACTTCTTCATGAAACCAGACAACTGGCCGCCGAGGACCGAGGTTACGGAGTGGTTTCGTCCCAGCAGTAGGCGAGTGGCGCGTTCGTCCCCTGACGCCAGCTCCCGGAGGAGACCCGGCCGCAAACCCCGAGCCGGCGACAGCGCAGCCTGCGCCCGTCCCCCCTGCCGCCGTCACCCCCGCCACCGCCAGCCCCCCAAATACAGGCAAGCAGTAAAAAAACCACCATCACCATTGCATTGCAAAATATACAATCATTAAATAATAAAACAAGAAGCTTAGAAGTGTTAACACAAGATGAGTTAAAATGTAATATAATAGCTATAGCAGAGCACTGGCTAAAAAGCAATGAGTTGCAATGTATTCACTTGACTAATTTTACTCTGATATCAAGCTATTGTCGATCCAATTATGAACACGGTGGTTCGTGCTTATTTGTAAATAACAATACAAAAGCCATCGAACATTCTGACATCTGTAAATTAGCCGTTGAACGCTACTGTGAAATATCGGCTATTGAGTTATTAGACTACAAATTACTAGTAGTATGCTTTTATCGTACTAATAAAATCAAGGCATCTGACTTCATAGCTGTATTAGATAATCTTCTTGGTAAAATTAACGAGACCGGTCTCGAGTGTATTGTCTTAGGAGACGCGAATATTGACACAATGACAGACAGTTCTGAACACAAAAAACTTAGGGACACACTCGAATCACATAGCTTCAGGAGCTTAGTAGACTTCCCTACGCGCATAGCATCCACATCGGCGACATCACTCGACCACATCTACACTAACACTGGGGACCGGTTCACCGCTGCGGTGCGACCCGTCTCCACAAACCTGAGTGACCACTTGTGCGTCCGCGCGGAGCTGGTGTGCGGGGCGCTGCCCCCTCGCCCTCCCGCCACCCGCTTGGTCAGAGACTACACAGCGGCTTCTCGAGCTCAATTTGCACTAGCTATAAGTAGTGTAGATTGGGAGTATTTGTTCCGTAGCAAGACAAACATTGAGGAGCTTGCCCAGTCATTATTAAATGTTATTATAATTAAATCAAATATATGCTTTCCCCTTAAATGTAAGCCTAATGTTAACAAAGCTAAATCATGGGTCACGAAAGAGAAACTTTATTTAAAATCTTTGCTGTTTGATCTCATAGAAACTAAAACTGCCTACCCGAATAATAGTCGTCTTGTCGAGAAAATTGATGAATTAACGAAGAGTTTCAAAAACAAACTACATACACAGAGACTTGAATACTTCTCCGCTTTAATTAGAAAAAGTGTCAACGTCGTAAAAACAATGTGGCGAATAGTTCATACCGAAACTTGTAAAACTAGAAAGGCTAATGTTGATTTTACCCAAATTATCAAACATCCGACGGGCCAAACTTTCTTATCTAAAAAAAATTTCGTAGATCACCTCAACCTGCAATTTGTTAATACAGCCCGGCTGTGTGGAGCCCCGCATGCCGACGTGTGCACTGCGCGCACCTCACTGCTGGCTGCGCACGCGCCGACTGACTGCTCGCTGCGGTTCTGCCCATTCACACCGGCCGAACTCTTTCGTATTATTAAAAAAAGGGTAGCAAACAAACCAACTAAAGATATCTATGATATCTCAATAAGCCTTATTTATAATATCGCCGAATACATATGCAACCCACTCTCTGTGATTTTCAATGGGTGCATAAAACTTGGCACTTACCCAAAGTGCATGAAACAAGTAAAAGTGAGCCCATTATACAAGGGTAAGGGTAAAAAAGATGATCCCAGCCACTATCGTCCGATCTCGATTATACCAGCGATAGCAAAGATTCTGGAAAATGGACTCGGCTCCCGTCTCACTGACTATCTCGCGAACACCTCAGCCCTGACGGACCGGCAGTATGCTTACCGCGAGGGACGCTCCACCACCCAGCTAGCGAGAGAGATAGTGAGGAGAGTGCTGGATGCTCGTGAGCGACGCCAAGCCGTCGCTGTGCTCTTCTGTGATCTGTCGAAAGCTTTCGATGTTGCAGATCACAATGTGCTGCACATGAAGCTACAGCACTACGGAATTGCCGGACCAGCCTTGGCGTTGCTAACAAGTTTCATGCGCGAAAGAACGCAGTTCGTAGTCGGAGCGGCGGGCACAGTAAAGTCGGACGGCCTCTCGACAGATATGGGCGTACCACAGGGATCTTCACTGTCAAACATAGCATTTTCCCTGCTTTTAAACGACTTGCCCAACGCGATTAAGGGAGGTGAAATATTTTTGTTTGCCGATGATGTGGCCGCACTAGTGATTGCACCGACGACAGCAGAACTAGAAATTCATCTAAATTCAGTAGCCAGCCGGATGTGCCTTTGGTTTCACCAAAATGGTCTTTTATTAAATACGACTAAAACACAATTCATCCAATTCGATCTCTCTGGACGTAAAAAACCTAACCTAGCTGTCGAAGCGTATGGAATTCCAATTAAACAAGTCCAAACTGCACCATTTCTGGGTTTTCAGGTGGATCAAGCATTAACGTGGGACGCTCACATAGATAGACTGTGTGGAAAACTGGCTAGCGCATGCTTCGCGCTAAGTCGGCTTTCGTGTACGCTACCAGCAGAGTCGATGCGCACGTGCTACTTTGCGACGGTGCACTCACTGCTGCAGTACGGCGTGGAGCTGTGGGGGCGCGCGGCGCAGTGGCACCGCGTGTTCGTGTTGCAGAAACGCGCCGTGCGGCTGCTGGCGAGAGTACCGACTGACGAGTCCGCGAAACCGCACTTTAAACATCTCAAAATTCTCACATTACCTAGCATTCTCATTTTCCAAGTGGCCATTTATGTGCGTGAGAATATTGACCAATACAAACGACTTGGAGAATCGCATCAATATGAGACACGGAACTCAAATAAACTAGCTGGAATCGTGCACAAGCTTGCTAAAACAAGTAAGGCGATCCATGTTATGGGTCCGGTAGTCTACAACAAGTTACCTGAAGCTATCACTGGTGCACCGAGTGTGCCCATATTCAAAGTAAGACTGAAAGGATGGCTTGTCGAGAGGTCCTTTTACAGCTATGATGAATTTATAGAATTAAAATAACTAACCCTTTTTATTGTGTACAATGATGAAATTAGTGTTACTATGTGTATATTCAATTAAATTTAATTTAATATATTGAATTTTAAAAACTGACTTACTATAATTCGATTTAATGAAATAATTTCTGTTGACATTTAAACTTTATGAAATGTATATGTGATACATGATATTGATTTTGTAACATCTTAGTGTGACTTGTAATGAATATTATCAATAAATGATGTCTATGTCTATGTCTATGTCTATGTCTACATGCTTGCTGATATTTTTCAATATGTTGTACTGATATTTTACTTCATCACGGTACGTCAAGGGTATCGTTTAATTGAATCGTGATTAGTGATATATTATAATTAATGGAGTGTAAATAAAATGAGAGTTTAATTTGTTTATTGTTATATAATTGTTGACTTTATTATGTGTTTTTTATTGATTATATTTTTTATGAATTATAATAATTTATTTCGAAGCACAATAGGATCCATATTTTGTTTGTAACAGTTAAAATGCCTAATCACACTCAATTCAATCTAGTTCATAAAAATAGGCCCCTGTGGCACGGCTCTGTTTTCCAAGCACTGTCACAAAAACTCACACCCCTCACGCAGTGTTTGAGTATCGGGCCGTCGAGCTGACCTGCAATGAGATAGGATACTGTTGCTGCTGCCACGTGTTCTGCTTCAGTAGGAGGCCGTTCTATTACGTATGATGGCATGGAATCAGTTCATGCCTCAAACAAACATGCCCGATGCACTACAGTAGCGTGGCAGTGGCAGCTCCAGCAACAGTGTTATACAGGACGAGCAGGGCATTCTATGGCAGGGCCTTGAGAGTTTTTGGGTATTGCTGACCCATAGGCTGCACGTGTTGATTGATTGACAGTGTGCCTTGAAGAGGGAGATTTTTACTGGCTTTTTACAATGTGCAATCTTACAAGCCAACATATTCGCCCGAACAGCCAAAGCACTGCGCTCCCACTCTGTGACTAGGTCATCCCTCAGGTCCTATGTCCCTATATGACCAAGCTATTTGAAATTGGTAATTGTGGGTATGTAAATAAATTATCTCTTCGACTTTGTTTTTCGATAATATTATTTAAACAGTGATCATTAGCTCATAGGCAAATCTAATGTTCTTAAATATTGATAAACAAAGTAGGTAAACTATCTATATTTTTTGTCGATAGCCGTTCTTATATCGATACTTACTCCATCGCTGGTTGTCACTAAAACGGTACGCGTAAATGTCCTGTCAAAACTATATTGGTTTCAGTCATACACAGCAAAACGGTCTTATGGGTAAAGAGTGTCGGTTTATGAACTTCTGTTCATGGAAAATAGCCCTCCCTCTATTTACTTACTTACTCTGAGGCTAAAACATACGTTAAAGAGAAAAATGTAGCCGCGCGGTCACTTAAAAGCAAATAAGTCAGGCTTCAGACAAAAGGGAAAGGTAATAGGCAATAAAGAAATGATAACAAAGGGTTTCGAAGGTTCATTAGTGCGGAAGGCAACATGACAGCTTCGTCTATAGTCTGCCCAGTCTGATCGCTTCGGGTAATGGACCCTCAAAAGAGTACGATTCATTTGGCACTGAAGTGATGCAGACTTATTGAATATCTTCCACTTTCTTAGTAAAATATTGCCATTGTTACTATAAAAATATATATAGTTTTTGTTTTTAAACAAGTCTAAAACAAAAGTTATTTTTTTTTGTTGTAAGACCGTAAGAATGTGCGAATATACAACAACGGAAAGGATAGTGCCGGTATAAATATCTGGCCGAGTCGGATTCTGGATGGGTGTCCATTTCTTAAACATTGCTCAGGTTTGAAGGATTTAATTAAATTTAATAAAATTGATATGACATATGATATAAAACACGTTCCACCACCCTTGTAAGGGGCTGGGCCTGGTATTCCGTAGTAGAGATTATTATTATTATTACAGTGTGAATGTTCATAAAGTGCACACAACGATCTGGGTTGAAGAACATCGAAATTCATCGATAAAATATTATAAATAAATCTCATCCCTCCCAATTTTTTATTGCCATTTGAATATTGAAATGCGCTATCTGGGTACGAATTGCAATACAAGTAAAAACGAGTATTTTAATCATTCCAGATTTCCAAAAAGTTTGGTTCCCAAAATTTAATTATTTTATCACGGAATATTAATAATATTATTCTTCATTTTGTGCTTTCAGATAACACTGTTTCTAAATAATAAACTTATTTGTTTTCAATCATAACATAATATCTATTTTCACTTTTCAGAGCCAAGCTTAAGCGGAGGCACATTTTTGAATATGCGTAAGATTGAGCCTTTCCTCATCAAGCTGGCTCAGTGCGGTTAGATGGGGGAAGATTATAAATAATTATAATTTTGGACACATATTGGCTATAAAAATAATAATAATAATCGTTTATTCTCAGGCAACATGACCCATAGTTATAACATAGTCCCAAATTGTAGTTATAAACTAGTCACAATGGTCACAATAATTTAGGCTAAAATAAAATAAAAGAAATAAAAATATGAAACCTTACTTTTGGTTCCCACTGTGATGCATAGATAACCAATATGCGAAAAATTTACTTTTCAGGCAACTGGCAATATTCGTCACAATTCCGTTTTTAGATTCCCGTAATCGAGTGCAAAAGGCGGCGATACGGGATCTGAGGATCGCGAAGAAGTCGGGGACTCTGGCCTCCGCGGCCATGGTCGATGCGCTACAAAAACGAGGTTTTCTAACCAATATGCGGAACGTGACATTATATTGTATACGTAATTCGATCGTTTTGTATAGCTTGTCCAAAGATGTCAGGTGTATAAATTTTGACAATAGGCCTTAAATAACGTTATTTTCACTTCATCGTTTCATTTAGAAAACCTGCGCGCGAGCATGTTGCACCGTACGGCCAGAGCTCTGCGCTCCCTCTTGATGTCCTCATCGTCAGTGAGATGTTCTGTCAAAATATGTCCTAGGTATTTAAAGCTCTTTACAACCTGCACCGGCGACCCGTTCAAATATAACGAAGGTATCCTCTCCGGACCCCTCCCTGATCTAAACACAACCATTTCTGTCTTTTTGAAATTATATTATAGACCACGTGTTTCAGTATATCGAACACAGAACTCTAAAAACTATCTGAGACCACTAATTGAGGGACTGAGACGCACCATATCATCTGCATAACTTAAGTTATTCATACATACGTTACCAATATGGCATCCGATTCTGGTGCTCCTCAGCTCCACAATCAGATCGTTTATATACTAGTTGAAAAGGTCCGGAGAGGTCAAACCACCTTGACGTACGTTACAATCTTACTTGTAGACGCTAGACAGAGTGTCGCCCCACCTCACATTGTTCGTCTTGTTTTCGTGTCAGTATTTCAACATATTCACCACATCCACGTTAACCTTTGCAAAATTGAATTTCTCCCAAAGTAAATTATAATTTACAAGGTCGAAAGCTCGGCTCAGTTCTAGAAAGCATACACATCGGCCGGCGGTAAACACTTTAAAACAATCGGCAAACTTATTTGCTATATCCCTAGAGTCATGTTTCTCATCTATGGACATTGGCGTACTGGTTTTATAATTTAACTTTTTAGTTGCATTCCAAAATTTACAGAAGTTTTTCTCTTTTCTACTCACCACTAATACATTAATTTTTATCATTTCTTCATTAGTCTGACAACATTTCAATTTTCGTTTAAATTCACCCGCTAGCCTAAGGTGAGGTATATCTAGCTAAAAAATACTTTACTATTAATTTAATTCAATTAACAGAAATACTAATAGTGAAATTAACTTAAGTTATTACAACAAAAACATATAAATGCATTAGTTTTTCGACGCACTGGGTGTGTTTTTTTAGTAAAACGGGTGTGTTTTACTAAAAAAACACACCCACTCTTTTAGTTAAAGGCACAGGCTGAACCAAACACAAATTTTATTAATAATGAGGTATTTTTATAGCTAGTATGTGTCCCAAAGTATAATTATTTAGTATCTTCGCCCATCTACCCGCACTGAGCCAGCTTGATGAGGTATGGCTCAATCTTACGCATATTCATAAAAAGCCTGTGCCTCTAGTGGTAATATTAATGTGGGCTACTTTTATTTATTTACTACCTTATGACTTCACGGTGTATCACTTATCTCAAGGTCTTATGTTAAACTTAGCTCCGAAAACTGAAAATAAGTATCATGTTATGATTTAAAAAAATGTATATTCAGAAACACAATTAGTATCGTCTGAAAGCTATCAAAATGAAGTATTCCGTAATAAAAAAAATACATTTTAGGAACCAAATTTTGTGGAAATCTGCAATCACTAAAAATCTCGAAAAGGCACTATTATTTCATAAACAAAGCGTAATTTTAGTTAATAGTTACCACTTTTTCTGCAATTTTTTATTACTGGCAGTAGAACGTGTCTTTCATCATCACGAATCAGTTAATTTCACCACAAAAAACCCTTCCATTCTGAAGTTATATTTAATTTTGAAGTTGATACCCAGATAGCGCATTTCAATATTAAAATGGCTATAAAAAATTGTGAGGGACGAGATATTTTTTTGTCGATGGATTTCGATGTCTTATGTTCCTTTGTGTTTTATACGTAGAATATTCCACTGTTCTTAAATAAAGCTCTCTCTATACATTTATTTTTGGAAAACAAAATATTTGTATTTGTATTTGATTAGGGCGCTTCCGTATTTCGGATGACACGTTAAGCTTTTGGTCGTGCCTGCTATTGCTATTCGGTGGTAGTATACGTAAATCTGTGTGAGCCGCCCCAATACGGCCAGCATGGTAACCTCTGACAGTCGGGTTGGCTACTAGCCCGGCACCCCTCCATCAACCCGCACTGAGCCAGCGTGGTGAAATATGGCTCATTTTTTCTCGTATCTGGGCTCGGTGGGCACATTAATAGACTACATTTATTATTATTAATTATAAGACCGTAAGTATCGTAATCCTTTGTCTGTGAAAAGTGATATTTTGCATATCATTTAGACTTTTTAAGCCCATATTGTGCATATGGAGCTACTGAAAAGAAACTGATCAGTGATGCGAATCACTAACTAGTTCACTGTGATAAAATGGGATGGCGAAAACGGCTGTACTAGATACTATAGTCTAGTCTAGATACTATAGTTTAATACAAGAGGGTTACCACAATACAAGCTATATAGCGATTCACATGAGGTTCGAAACAAGGACATCACCATGACAACCATTTACAATCCAATACGCCATAATGGGCTTTATTTACCTACCAAGACTTGCTGTACGACAATCATGGTAATTTTGCGGATGAGAGAATCGGCATAAGAGGTTGTGGCAACCCTCCTGATCTATTATTCATTCATTACATACAGTGTACACATACAGTATCCTGAGTAACCGTTACTTTGTTTCCAGTAGTAGTAAGGCGTCAGTGTTTTAAAAAACTTCATGAGTGGCTCAAGCAGGAATAATTACCAGAGTGAATAAGTGATCGAGTTCAGATAAAATTAACCTTATGTCATTGTACATAAAAGTCACTTACAGTTCGATTTGCATGCTTTTTCGTCGCGTAATTTTTCCTGCTTCCTACACTGATCTGTACCGCTGCTTCGATGGGCTAGCCAGGGCCAGGTGTTACGCCACATTGTCTATTGATTAACTGGGACAGTGCCTCTGCCAGCTCTTATAGAAAAACTCGTGTTATATTCGTTTGTTTTGAGATAAATATATTTATATATAGGTATACCGATCGTGACTTCTCAGCAATAACTTGAATCCATCAATAGGTCACGTGCGTGAGGACACGAGTTCTCTTGAATCAGTCTCAAAATTGTATGGAGCTTTGTTGAATGTTTGTACTGATTAGAACGTTTGTTCAATTTACCTGGAATCTCTTTGTTAATTTCGAACAACACTTCATTCTCTGTTTATCAATGAAAGCAGTACCAACATTGTGGCACTGACAGATTG
The DNA here is from genome assembly GCA_949825045.1 of Argyresthia goedartella. Classification (NCBI taxonomy): domain Eukaryota; kingdom Metazoa; phylum Arthropoda; class Insecta; order Lepidoptera; family Argyresthiidae; genus Argyresthia; species Argyresthia goedartella. The sequence goes on from OX463814.1 coordinate 38,204,665, forward strand.
TGAACACGTAACTATATTACAAATAGTTGTCAATTCTATATTTGTGGCAAGCAAAGGTCATGGCAAGCACAGGCCCATCTGGTTTGGGAATTATACCCAGATTGTACAGAAATAAGATGGGGCTGGAATTGAAGCTAAATATGACAATGTATTCAATACAATGGCACATGGCGCATTTATGTGGTTAATGGGGTAAACAGAACTGAATAACTGCCATTAATATTGATTTTCATTTTCACTGTTACACGTACCCTCCATGGCTTGTTTTTTGTATAACATGTGGGTTTCATCTGCATATGTTATCATTTATTTGGTTAGAATACAAGCTATGACCTTTAATGGTGCATCTATTTGCAAAATATTTCCAAATGTCAAATCGCATTTTTAAGAATCTTGTGATACGTTAGCGAATGCAACTTTTTTCGTTGCTAGGAGAAAAATAAACATTAAAACAAATATAAGACCCTAAAAGAAAAGTAAAACTAACAAAATGTCACAAGAACTTACATGTAAAAAATATATCATAATGTTTAAATCTAAGATTAAAATAAATTAAATGTAAATGCAAGCGGAACCCACTGTAATATATTTAATTGGTCCCGCCTGCATTTGACTTTTATTTATTTGAACTGTGTACTATAATATTTCTTTCGAATCTCAATAATAAATAACATTAAAGCTTATCAATTCTTATTTTATGCTTATTATTATGTGCCGCATAGTCCGGTTTTTAGTTTTTTAATTACGTTATTTATTTCCTGCCTTTCAGTATAAAATTGGGATAATTCTGTAAATACATACAGAATTTTCCCATAAATTATGCAAGAAAAGTAAAATTTTACGTACTCGCCTTTTAAAGCCGTTTATTTTAACTACTCGAGGATATTGTAAAACGTTTTTTTAAACTATTACTATTTAACTATTTTGTATTGAATGTGTTGAATACATACAAGAACGTTTACTTGTTAAATGTGGGTATACAGGGTTGTTAATGATAAATATATAGTTCACCACACTCTACCCTAAGAGCGTACAAATATTAAATTAAATTAGAATGCAAATGTCACAATATAAATATTCAAAAATGATATACAGTTTCTATTAATAGCTAACTTTTTACTGCCCCTTTAGGAATTCCTGTACGTTATAATAGGCTTTCTTTATCAAATGTTCTTTCAAACTTGATTTAAATAAATTGAAGTTTTCTTTGTCTCTAATATATATTGGCAGATTACTATGAATTTTTGGTGTCATACCAAACATTATTTTTGAAATAGAGCGGTTGAGTGCCGCGGGATGCTTAATGTAATTGTTCTTGATAGGCAGTTGGGGGCGGTGGACTTGTAATATGATGGGAACTGCTACTGATGTTGGTGGTGAATAGAGTCGAAAGACGTAGTTAGGTAGACATGTTTATTGGTCTACTTTCCAGCTTAGAGTGCACACAATAATTCAGTGTACATAGTACTTATGTCTAAGTTAGTGCTAACTATGCTATTCTACGCTAATGTTGCAGAATAATAAGTTATTTCTACACTTCAGACTGTATATATTAAAATTCCGATGTTGCTTCCAATGGTCTTTTATTCTCGATCACAAGTGACTCCTACGAATGACTCCTTACGAATGGCTCGATATAATGCTAAAAATCCTCGCTTTTTATACAAAATAAGGGCTCGTGTGGGGTACGGGCCGCGTGATCCCTTGTTTTTACCCTTGCAGGTAGGCGCGCGTCGGTCTGTCTCTTTCCTTCGTGTCTTTCCTGCCGCGCCCCTACTCACTGTACTGCCGGCCGCGCTGGCGTGATGAGATCGTCGTCCGCAACATCCTCCCCCTGGGGTCGCTTCGTCGACACCTCTTGTGCTGGGAGGACGGCGAGCTTCCTCGTCGGTCGAGTGAAGAGCCCGCCCTTTGTCCAAATGTCGGCGCTCCGCACATCACCGTCGGTTCCAAGGTAGATCCGTTCCACCACGCCGCGTGGCCAAGTGTTGCGTGGCAGGCCTGGGTCGACTATGAGGACCAAGTCGCCCACCTGAAGCGGGCGCCGTCGATCTTGCGCTCCTCCACGGGGAACCAGTGCGGGCAGGTACTCTCGCACCCATCTCTTCCAGAACTGGTCCGCCAGTCCTTGTGCTGCTCCCCACTTCTTCCGGTCCGCTGGGTCGCAGGGTCAGGTTTGTGGCACGCTATGAAGAGAAATCATATAACAAGAATACGGCCTTTCTAGATTATGTTCGTAGTTATTCAAAAATGTTTAAACGCGTTTGTGCCGTAGCTAAATCTAATTTCATTAAAAACAAAATTGAATCTAGTAGCAATGTAATGAAAACGACTTGGCAAATTATAAACAAAGAGACTGGAAAGGCCAAAGCTACACATAATAACTTCAAGCTTAAGGTAGATAATCAATTGCTAAGTACAGACCTAGAAGTAGCAAAAGCTTTCGAAAATTTCTTTACGGACATTCCAGTTTCAACAACCAAGTCTTTAAATTCATCTCCCGCTGCTGCTGAATCTATACTTAAACAAAACTTTGAGGATTGTAAAACATATTTTTAATTTAGGCACGTAAATAATGAAGACATTGTAAAAGCGTTTAAATCCCTGGAGATGAAAAAGACAGCTGACGCCCATGGTCTATCAGTAAAAATTATTAGTTCCATTGTAGATTGTATTGCACCTCACCTTTGTTGTATATTTAATCAATGTATAGATAATGGTGTGTTTCCTGACTTGATGAAACTAAGTAAACTTATACCTTTATTCAAAGCTGGTAGTACATCAGACCCCACCAATTTTAGACCCATATCGATACTACCAACGCTTAGCAAAATATTTGAAAAACTCATACTTAATCAATTGCAAAGTCATTTTTATCTCAATAATTTAATTCATATTGCTCAGTTTGGTTTCACAAAGGGTCGTTCAACAGCCGATGCTGGTGTTGAACTAATCGACAATATTTTTGATGCCTGGGAAGACGCAATGGATGCAATAGGTGTCTTCTGCGATCTATCCAAGGCTTTTGATTGCGTCCATCATGACACTCTTGTCAGGAAGTTACGCCATTATGGTGTAAAAGATCAGGCACTTGGCCTTCTGGAGTCATATCTAACAGATAGGGTTCAGATGGTCGATGTTAATGGGAAAATATCACCTGGGTCTTCAATAAGTATGGGCGCACCGCAAGGTTTAATTCTTGGTCCTTTCTTGTTTTTAGTATATATTAATGATTTACCTTACCTTGTTTAAGCGAAACATGGATTAGTATTGTTTGCCGATGATACTTCTTTGATATTTAAAGTTAAAAGACAGCAATCAAATTATGACGAGGTAAACAATGCTATCTCTAGTATAGTGAACTGGTTTACTGTTAACAATTTATTACTAATTGAAAAGAAAACTAAATGTATTAAATTCGTGTTACCCAATGTGAACCCGGTAACTACAGACATATTTATAAAAGGACAGAGATTGGACCTTGTGCAGTCGACTGTCTTTTTGGGCATTACTTTAGACGCCAAACTACAATGGGACCCTCATATAAATAAATTGTCGAACAGACTGAGTTCGGCAGCGTTCGCAGTTAAAAAAATTAGAGCTCTTACCGACGTAGACACCGCTAGACTAGTCTACTTTAGTTACTTTCATAGTCTAATGACCTATGGTATTTTATTGTGGGGTCACGCTGCGAATGCTAATAGTATATTTATTCTGCAGAAACGGGCTGTTCGTGCAATTTATAGATTAGGGCCTAGAGTGTCACTGAGGGAAAAGTTTAAAGAAATCAATATTCTGACATTTGTGTCTCAATATATCTATGACAATCTTGTGTATGTAAAAAGAAATATAACTAATTTTCAGAAGTACATTGATATACACAATTTTAATACTAGAAATAAAGACAAGTTGGTTGCTTATGTAAGCCGACTACATAAAATTAGTAATTTTTTTAAAGGCAATTGTATACGCTATTACAATAAGTTCCCTACTGATATTAAAAACTTACCTTTAGACAAGTTTAAAATAATAATAAAACAGAAATTGTATAAAAAAGGTTACTATAGGATATCTGATTATTTAGAGGACAGATGTCCATGGGAATTGATTGTTTGAGTAACAGGCTGTTTCGATATATAATTAGCATTCATTTTGTAATTTGACAATATTTTATTTAAAAAAGGAAACGCAAAAGATGCGACGACTGTGGAGTTTCTTCGGTGAGCTCTTCTCCACAGATTCCGCCATTGTGTTAGTGAACTCACCCAAAAAAATGTAATGACGGATCTAAGTGATGTAACAACATCCTATGGAAATAAATGATTTTTGATTTTGATTTTGATTTTGGTTGAAGTACCGATTAAAAAGTGGTTCGGCGTCAACGCCTCCGGGTCCGCTGGGTCCATAGACACGTGTGTCAGTGGGCGGGCGTTAGCAGCGTTCTCCGCCTCCAGCAGCAGGGTGAGCAGCACTTCCTCTCGTGGCACTTTCTGATGTAGAGAGGCACCCAGCGCGGTCTTGATGGACCGTCCATCCGTTGCAAATATTGTTGAAGCGATGGTGCCCACTCAATGTACGCAGCTCGTAGCTCTGCGTCGGCACCCCGGAAGTTCGTCCCGTTCTCGCTCCACATCGCGCTGCTATACGCCGCATGGCCATGATCGCAGAGTCGATGTTGAGGCTGCCCACCAGCTCGATGTGGACAGCTCATGTCGTGAGACAGGTGAAGAGGGCACCACATCTCTTCTCTTGCCGCCGGCCCACTGCGACCAGCATTGGACCGAAGTAGTCGATCCCGTAGTTCGTGAAGGGTCGGCAATAGGCGTCCAAGCGTGCGCGCGGCAGGTCTCCCGTCGGCGGTACTCGGGGCATCGTCCGGCGCACTTTGCATAGTGCGCAGACCCGTGCCACGGCGCGTACGGTGGGGCGTGCGCGCAGAATCCAATACCGCTGCCGGAGGTCGTTCAGCAAGCGCTCGTTGCTGGCGTGCCCGGCGGCGGCGTGTTCCCTCAGCACGATCAGCCGAGTAAGCGGGTGGCGACCATCCAGAATGGTAGGCCGCTTGGTCGTTGTTGGTGCACGCGCGGCTTTGATTCGCCCGCGCACGCGGAGTATGCCGTCCTCCAGCATCGGGTCAAACTTCATGAGGCGGCTGGAGGCTGGCAGAGCTTTGACGGTATCAAGGCGGATGATCTCTTCGGAGAAGCTGTCCCACTGTGCTCGGTCTACCCAAAGCCGCTCTGCTCGCTCAAGGTGACTTAGCTCCAGGCGCGTCGTTTTCTTCCGGTATCTGTCGATGAAGGCCAGCACGGTGGCGGTGGCCCGGATAAGCCGCTCATGGCTCGAGAAGCGGTTTATGTCGGGCAGGGCATTCGCTTCCCCCGTTTCGTTCGTGTGGAGTGCAGCCTTGACGTCTTCTACCGGCGCCTCGTCTGTGCTCGGTGTTGACCAGGTGTCTTCCAGTTCGTAAAGGAAAGCGGGCCCAGTGAACCAACGATCTTGTGAGCGTGGCGTGTTCCGCCCGGGTCGTGTCGTCCGCCACGTTGTCCTCCGTAGGCACCCATCTCCATTGGCTTATGGCGGTGAACTCTGTGATCTCGCCAAGACGGTGCGCTACGTAGGCCGAGTAGCGCCGGGCGTCGTTCTGTATCCACTGGATCACGGTCCGGGAGTCGCTCCAGTATATGACTCGATCCGCAACCCAGAGGCGGGGAATTGTCTGTGGTCGTAGAAGGGCCACCTGTGCTTTGGTGGCAGTCAATGTAACGGTGACGCTGCCGTCATCATGTTGGAGGCGCTAGTACGCTGCCGCGGCATAGGCTTGTTCGCTGGCATCCACGAAGATGTGTAATTGTCAGTGCACTCCGTCGTTCATGGCGTAGCGACGTGGGAGCCGTAGCTGGGCTACGTCGATCAGGGCCCCCAACCACCGGTCGAAGCGGTCGGCGTACTCCGGCGGTATCGTCTCATCCCATCCTCTCTCGATGCGCCACAGGTCTTGTAGCAGTATCTTCGCCGTAACGGTGTAGACGCTCAGCAGGCCCAGTGGGTCAAAGATGGACATGACTGTCACCAGGGCCTCTCGCTTGGTTGGTGTCCGCTGTCGAGTGCGCACGGCGTTAGGGTCTCGGGCCAGGGTCGTGTTGAACCCGAGCATGTCGTTCGAAGTATCCCACAGCATCCCCAGCATCTTCTCGTGGCCCAGCGTGATCGGCTTCTGGGCTCGTAGATGCTCGGTAATAGTGCTCACAGTAGTCTTGAAGCTGTGAACGAGGTCATCCATGTAGTGGCTGCGTGTGATAATCGGCAGTGCTCCGGGGTGTGTGCTCGCGTGATCCAACGCGTTTCGGTCGCGCACGCTGTGCGCCAGAAAAGGGGAGCTGCTGGCGCCGAAAATCATCGATGTCATCTTGTACCGTTCGGGAGGGTGGCTTCGATCATCACCTCTCCACAGGAATTGCTGCGCGGGCTGGTCCTCCCTTCTTATTTTGATTTGCAGAAACATTTCTTCGATGTCGGTGGTAACTGCAACAGGGTTCTCCCGGAAGCGGAAGAGTATTCCGGGCAGCGACTGCAGCAGATCTGGACCCTCCAGCAGATGATCGTTAAGGCTGGTCCCCTATGACCGATGAGCTGCGTCGAACACCAGTCGAACCTTGCCCGGTTAGTTCGGATTCTTGACCGCGAAGTGAGGCAGGGGCCATTGTACGTCACTCGTGTGATCTCTGTCGTCGCACTTCTCAGCACACCCCTTGTCTAGGAGGTTCTGGATATGCTTGCAGTATTCATTTTTGAACTGCGGATCGCGGTTCATCTTCCTCTCGATGCCTCGGAGTCTGTTGGCGGCGTCGGCGTAGTTCAGTGGCAGCACAGGCTCTTCAGTGCGCCATGGTAGGCCGAATTCAAAGTGGCTGTCAACTCGTCGTGCCGTCTGATCAACGATCTGCATGGCGCGCTGATGTTCGGGCCTTGTCTTGACTGCCGTCGACACGCCGAGAGCGTCCACGGCGAAGTGTTGCTTCAGCAGCTCATGCAGGCTATCGTCTCTCTCCAGGGCCGGCTTGCAGGGTCCTTCTGCTACATGTGTGTAGCACTTCGTCTTCATACCGGTTTAGCAGACGAGGCAACGTCCCATAGATGACCCACCCTAGGTCGGTTCGTGAGGCGGCTGGTTCGTCGTGCTGGCCCCTCTTGATCTGGTGGTACACCATCAGGTGCCAGTTGTCGGCGCCAATAAGGATGCCTGGCTTCTCGTTCCCGAAGCAGGCTTTTGCGTCGATTTGAGACTCGAAGCCATGTAAGCGTGATATGTCGATAGCAACGCAGTGGAACCAGCTATCTTAGCGAGCATAAATAGTCCATATGAAAATTGGCACAACTATGTGCAGACATTATCATTATGTGTTTTCCAAGTCAAGTAGGAGTCAATTGTTAAACCTAAAAATTTTGTGTCATTAATTTCATCAATTTTTATCGTACCATAGTGAATGTGAAGTTTATTTTTTATTTTATTGTTATTGTTTTTAAAGTCATGATATTAGACTTATTTAAATTAATTACAAAATTATTTTGTCCTAGCCATTCAATATTATTATGAAGGGAATTATTTATATCAGATTCATAAACATTCATATTTCGGCAAGCAATCATTGTACTATCATCCGCAAACATGACAATAGGGAAAGTGACCGCATCAGGTAAATCGTTTATATAAATGATAAACAGCAGTGGTCCCAAAATGCTACCTTGTGGTATGCCATATTGTACTGTCCTTAAATCTGAATAGTAATGATTTTTTGTCTTTGTTGTTTCGCATATTTTCGACATTTGAGTTAGTTGTTGTCGATTGCGCAGATAGCATTAAAAAAGATCAAGCACATCACCTCGGACGCCATACATGTAGAGTTTATTTTTCAGAATGGCATGATCTACATAATCAAACGCTTTGGTCATGTCCATGTACAATGCAGATGTAGGAGTTTTATTGACTAAATTGGTTACTACACGGAAGAAGAAATCATAAATAGCTTGATCTATTGCTTTATTTTTTGAAACCCTTTTTGTTCTTTTCTAAATAAATTTAAAAAAATATACTATGTCTCTAGTGACACTCGCGCCATCAATACAAATCTTATGACATATTATTTATCAAAAATATTTGAGCCTTTGAGTAGTTACGAGGGAATAAATTAAGGGACATACATACGTACGTACACGTCAAACGCCTACTTTTTTCCGCATCACTGCAGTCGGGTAAAGATATTGTTTTGCTCCCGCTTCTACTTACTCACAAAAGAGCATGCATTAGAATTTCGCCTGGGTTTACTGAATTTGGTCGAGTAGGAAATGACACGAGTACACTGTTGTTTCTATAGCATTGTAATAAGTAAAGTTATTATATTAAATTTCATATTGTGTCCCAGTACAGAAACTTTAGGGTTTAAAGAGATATTTTTAGCATAACTCTTTAAGCTTGATCAACAGTACGTTATAAGCTAGAAATGTTGTTATCACCATATGAATAAAAATGTTTAAATCACATAATAGGAATAAGAACAATTTCAAATTAAACACTCGCAGCTACAAACTGAATGTCGTGAAGTTTCGGCTGTTCTCATGCACAAACTCATTTTTTTTGTTAAAAATAGGCAAAAATAATGCACTTTTACAAGTCAAACACTTACTTAAGTCCCGTATACATAAGTTAAATTTTTAAATAAATCAAATTTCAACTAAACTAATGAGTACATGGCTGATTTAGGTTTGAGTTTGAAAAAGGAAATCTCCCTTTCATGTGGTCGTTTACGGCTGCATCTCCCACAGGAAAAAGAGACTCCATAAACTCTACCAGTGCTTTGGAAATACTCTTTCAGAGAAGATAACACCAAAATACTCTACGGAGATGTATTTTTTTTTATTTTCGTCATTGTTATTATACAATGTACAGTAGACAAATAACCTAATATTATGACAATATTATTAAATTTAATATTGATATTCTAACATCGTATCCATAAGTGACAAATAGATGTCTCAATATAACAATCTAACAAATAAATAAATAAGAACAAAGACAAGCTGTAACATAACTTATGAGAAATCAGACTGGACCAGACCCCCAAGTAGCTCCCGTTCACGTGTATGACTTTTGCACCAGCCATCACCCCCCTCACTATATTTGGGGGAGGGGAGCAACCCGCTCCATAAAGCTGCCGCAAGAAAAGACATTTTAGTGAGCATGGCCATAAACTCTGGTTTCTTGGTAACATACTTGTATTCTACGTTAAAACTAATAAAATGTTATGAGTCACCCACATAGCCCTTTTGTACAGTCAATTAAATTAATGACATTAAATGACAGACTATTAAATTACCTTATTGCATTTGTAAACGTTACGTTAATTATTTTTATCATTATCATGGAGTTTAGGGCATTGAGGCCATGCAGTTTTGACTTTTACATAGTCGTTAATAGTAGAATAGGCTTTCTTTATGAGATTAGCCTTAATAAATGTTTTAAACCTTTGCATGGGTAATGAATCAATTCCCACTGGTTACTTATTATATAAGCGTATACAGTTCCCCAAAAATGAACCATTAAATCTAGGTACATTCAGTTTATTTTTATTTTTAGTGTTGAAATGATATACATCGAAGTTTTTTACAAAGGCGTTAATATTTTTCCAAACGTATAATAAGTTTCATATATGTATCGACAAGCCACTGTAAGAAAATTGATGCCCTTAAATCATTCACGGAGAGAATCGCGGGATTTCATATTATATATGGAACGAATAACTTTCTTCTATAGCACAAACAACGATTGTATATCTGCAGCTTTACCCCACAATAGAATGCCATATGATATAATGCTGTGAAAGTAATCAAAATATACTAATCTTGCAGTGGCTTCATCATTAAACTGTCTAATTTTTCATGCAGCAAAAACTGCAGAGCTAATCTTCCAGCTATAGACGAAGTATGAGGACCTTACTGCAATTGTGAATCTAAATTAACACCCAAGAATTTAGTCGACTGTAACAGCTCCAAAGGCTCGTCATTCATTAAAATACTTAAAGTGGGATCCCTTCTGGTATTGGTTAGTGAAAATTTTACACATTTGTTTTTTTTTAGAATTTAACACTAATTGGTAGTAAACCACTTAAGAACAAGCGTGATTGCTTTGTTAACATCGTCAAAAAAATTCTGGGTTCTGCCAATCTTAATTAAGTTCTGTTAATATTACGTAAAGTTTTTTTTTTTATAAAAAAGGCAAGATTGTTAATATACACCAGAAACAAAAAAGAGCCCAATACTGAACCTTGGGGGACACCCATTGAGATGAGAGATTCAGATGGCCTCTCTGAAATCACATCAACTTTCTGGATTCTGTTACTAAGATAAGAGCAGATAATTTTTAAAGCTTTAAAGTCCGTAATGCTGTAATTTACAAATTAATGTTTCGTGACTAACGCAATCAAATGCTTTGGAAAGATCACCGAAGACACCAATTGCATCTTGTGACTTATCCCAAGCATCAAAAGTATGCTTTAAACCTTATCCCTGCATCTGTAGTTTGCTCACTTTAGAACAGTCTGTTTAGGAACTGGGTTGAAACGATTGGTATTTTGTAAAATAAATCTTCAAGTGCATTGGCTACTTCGCGATCTTTAGAAATTAATTTATCGTCGTTATTTAGGTCCCGAGTTTTAATTTTGCCAGTTTCAGTATTGATTATTTTCCATTTTGTTTTAATTTTGTATTCAGCTTCTTAATTTTCCGACTCAGGTAAAGGGACTCCGATTAGAATGTTTTTGAATATTGTTTTATTAACTCTAAAAATTTAGTATCATGGGCATTGATAAATCTTTGTGAATATAAAACATACAATTTGTTCCTGTTTATATAAATACCAGTTGAAGCTCAGTCGTCAAAGTTCGCCTTGATGCTGCCTCTACATATTTTTAATTTAGATATATCATCAAACTTTTTCTTAATCACTTTGAACAAGGAATTGCAAAGGTTATCTGAACTCCCAACAAATAGTAAGTAATTAAGTTGCTTATGAGTGCAGTTTTTGCAAATGCTTTCCAAAAACTGTCCCATACGGTTGGTAGTAATGGGTCTGTAAATAAACTTCTGAGAGTTTTATTCTTTTTTTTTGGATCATATCACAAAAACAAATTTAGTAATTTACGACTTAGCAGACACTTATCCAGAATATTAACATTAAAATCGCTACAAATAACTAGGTATTGTGAGATATTATTTTTTTTTTCCGAAAACTTCTTCGATAACAACAAAAAAATAATCTATCGTTCAACATTTGTTAATAAACAAAAACGTATGGGATTTGACGTTTGTTTTGAGGTTAAGAGCTGTTTTTTTTTTTTTGGTAATTCGGAAACACTTATCAGCTGATAGGGGTCTATATACACAAACAAATATATGATGCTCCATCTCTACATATGATCACTCCATAGTTCGTTCAATAGACAACGATATAATGTCTTTTTTCTCCTTAAATTGGTAATTATTCCCAACGTAAATTAATGTCCCGCCAAGGATAGCTTTATTCCTATTAAAATAACTAGAAATATGGTAATAAGTAAGGTAATGGATTACATGACTTCCTTCCACGGCATACGAAAGTCACTCTAGCCCAGTCACTTCTACCCCCTTTAATTGACTATGTCGTATATATATTTTATCTATTATTTCTTTTATCATATGTATTTTTATAGTAAGTATTATATTTTATTGGTATTTGGTTATTTTATTATTGTACTCGACTACCTTTTCTGTTTTACGTATCTTATCCTGATAAGCTTGCTGGAAGACATCTCTGTTGAGAGATAAGCTTGCCTTTGCCTTTTAATTTCAAGTATAATGTATTTTTCTAATTTTCTGTGCAATAAAGAATTGTGTGAATTGTCTCTGTAATTCCTTATAGATGGTAACAACTTATTTTTTCTGTACCAATATTCAGTTATACACATAATATCAACTTTACTTAGCTCTAAATACAATTCTAATTTTAGTGTGTTAGTAGGGAAGACCCTGTATATTCTGATGCAAAATTTGAACGTTACCAGGCCATTCCAATGTTTTAGCACAGTTTGAATCAACAGATTTTACAACTGTGTCGCAAATTTTATATGTTGTTTGTCAATTGCTTCTAATGGGTGTCCACAAAGTAGGTATAGGATGTAAAGTACTTACTTACTTTTTAATGTAGACTGGTTTGTGTCCCGCTACTGGGCAAAGGCCTATACTATGTTAGACCACTTTTCCCTGTCTTGTGTCGCCCCAACCCAGATCGGCAAAAACCTGTCTTGGTCGTCCCGACAGCGAAGTCTTGGCCTACTTCGCCGCCCCGGTGTCCCTTCTGTTGCATGTTAGGCCCACTTGTGGGAGTGCATGCGGCAAATGTGTCCGGCCCAGTCCAATTTTAGATGAGTGGTTATCGCGCCAACGTCAGCAATGCAGGTGATAGAGTACAGTATCTTGTTTCTAATACGGTCGGTTATTCTAACATCGGTTTAACTTCACTCCATCGCTCTTTGGAAAACCTTGAGTCCAACTTTTGGTTCTCCGTCAGCGATCAAGTTTGAGAAAAGTAGGTTAAGATATGTATCTACATATACTTTACTATCAATGACCACCCTTCCCGTCAGCATCACTACAGCGAAAGTTGTTAAGGGATTTCCTACGAAACACACCAGTTACGGTGAAAAAGAATGTTTGGACGACAATGAAGCAATTGTATCTAATTCAGAGATATTTGTGATGTTCTGTGAGAGTGCTAGGTCAGGCCAGACCCGCCACCAAAACCGAGAGTAATTTGACGACCTCTGTTTCGCAGCGGTTGTGGCTCTATCTATCATGCGAGAGGTCTTGGGTTCGATCCCCGGCTGGGGGTAAAAGAAAACCCCAGGTCTTGGATGTATATGTATGTAAATGATTCCGTCGTCGGCGCTCGAGCTGCTCGGTCGCGACTCGCGCGTGTACCCTACCATCCTAGCTACCGGTCAGCGACCAAAGAATATTATACTACAGAATATTCCACCAATTCTACCTACGCGCAGAAGTCCTCTCAGAGACAACTATGGAGAACTCATACTCAGGAAGTGCACCAGACTTGCACGGATCGCAAGAGGAATACGAGCGGTATGTAACAAATAGGAAACGAAAGTTTTGCGATGGCTCTTTTGTATCCCAACTGAAAGAGTTCTCGGACCGCATCCTGTCGAAATTATGCGAGCTCGATTCTCGTATTTCCACCCAGAATGATAACATCAACGCCCTGACTCTGGATATGGGAAAAGTCATGCAGCAGAATGACAATATTGAGAAGATCAACAAAAGACGCGATTGAAACTCTCGCCACAAAATTTCAGAGTGTGCAAAACAGAGTTGATATCCTAGAATCAAACTATCAAGAGACGGACGGAATTAATAAATTTAGAGAAACAAGTGGAGCAACTTCAAAGGAAATTACGCGCCAACAATCTGGAGATCCGCCAACTGCCTGAAAAACCTGGCGAAAATCTACTCTTACTCGTGAAAAAGATTGCAGAAATAACCAAATCTAACATCGCATTGGCGGACATCAAAGACGTTCATCGGGAAAAGAGAGGTGATAACAAAGTAACAATTGTTGAAATGAATTCCCAGAAGGGCAAAATCAATTTCCTGAAATCAGTGAAAAAGTTCAATGCTGACAACAAGGATAACAAGCTAAATGCTACTCATATTGGCTTCCAAGATGAGTGTGCTATATTTGTTGGCGAGCAACTTACCCAGAAGGCACAACGACTACACTACTTGGGCCGACATCTGATGAAGAGCAAAACGGTGAAATACTGCTGGATAAGTGGCGGTGTAGTTCTGGTTCGCAAGACTGATGATGCCAATTGTCCGGCAATAGTCATCAACTCCGAGATGCAGCTCAGGGACTTGGAAGTGCAATCATCCCCGTGACTACCTCTGGCCGATCATGTTCAACGTACATTGGTATTTATTCTTCTCAGCTGGATATCAGTCATTACGGTTATTTAAGCATCTAACAGCTGAGCTCAAATTATTGGTTACACACAGTAGCTTCAAACAAAAACTTAAATTATATCTATTGAAGAAGTGCCCCTATAGCATTGAAGAATTTTGTAAGTGAATAAGTTGAATTGAGATCCGGTTTATAGTAAGCATTTGAAATAATTTTATGGTATATGACATGTATTGTATGGTGCCTTTTGTAGAAAATTTTAGTTGACCTTATAGACATTTGACAGAATTATTTTTATATTCAATTGCCACTTTACTTTGTATTTTGTCATTAGGTATTATTTGATTTGATTTGATTAATATTATTTAAATTATTTGACTTTGATATTACATATTTAATGTAATTGTATTACCTATACTTTTGTATGACATAATGTTAATATTTCACACACAATTTATATTGTTTATGAATAAATACAATACAATACAATACAATATAAACCTCGCCCACCGTAATAGACTGATTACGACTTTTCATAAACTGTTATTTTTCCTTGTCTTGAATGTTACTCTTGTCTCAGCGTCTGGTTCACTGGTCAAATATTTTTTTATATTATTATAATATTAAATATCTTTATGAGCTTATTATTTATAAAGTATGTATCATATGTATCATTTACCAAGCTAACACTACCGTCTCTTTATGTCCCTACCGGGATCTCGTCAAACACGTACCTCACTCCCTCAGTAATTTGATTTTCCCTCATTCTTGTTTGATTTTACCTCATTCTTGCCAGTTCTCTTCCTCAGGTTTACTTAATTTACCACATAATATCATGGCCCTAAACAGTATTAATCAAGTCGTCTGTGACATTGATTATGTCAATGCCGCGGGTTCCCTTATATGTGAACCTGAGGAATGCATCAGTAAAATCAACATACAAACTCAAAACCTAACGATTCTATGTCAAAATATAAGAAGCATAAATTGCAATCTTGACCAAATTGATGTCTTACTTACAAGAATGGGCCTTGACCCAGACATAATAGTTCTAACAGAGTGTTGGCTAAAGTCATGTAACTTCAATATTCCTGCACGCAAAGGTTACATGACCTTCATTACACAACATGTACATAACCAAAACGATGGTATGGTAGCATATATACGGGACAGCATTCGGGTAAGTGTCTCTGAACGGTGCATACAAGACTGCAGCTGTCTCGATATTAAAATTGGGAATGAACTTTCTATCATGGGTATTTGTAGACCCTATGCGTTCAAAGACACAGTCTCCATTCATCCATTTATAAAATCGCTCGACGTTACGTTATCCTCTTTGGAAAATGTACCTTATGTTATAATTGTAGGAGATATCAATATAGATATGAAAAATGACATTGCAGACAAATTCGCGGATGACTACCTTAATACATTAGCTCTTCAGGGTATTTTACCAGGACACAATTTCCCCACCCACAACTTAACCTGTTTAGACCACGTAATGCTGAAATCAAACTCTAACCCGACCACATTTGTTTTAGAAACCCTGCCAACTGACCATCAACCTGTGCTAATTTATCTAAATTTTCAACCAGTAAGACCAACAAAGAAGTCATTCACTAAATTAAATTACGACAACACCTGCAATGAGCTACTTAACGCTGATTGGTTACCGGTCCTTAACTGTACAGATGTCAATAAAGCCTGCAATGCAATGCAGGATATTCTAGCAAACGCAATATCAAAAAACACTATTACACTATAACACTATACTATATATATGTCCCGCTCTAAAACCAATATTAAACCCTGATTACTCTAGGCCTCATTAGAAGTATAAGAAAGAGAGACAAATTACATAAGAATTTAAAGAAAGAACCCCAAAACATAGAACTGCAACAGAAATGCAAGAGGTATAGGAACACATGTAATGATATATTGAAGAAACTAAAAAGAAATTATAACAGAAAAGAATTGGAGAAGAGAAAAAACGATCCTAAAAAAATGTGGCAGTTCATAAAAGATGTCATATCAATAAAAATTGCAAACAATCCTCTAACCACAATGCCGGATTCATTCATGATGTTTCCCACTGATGAGGCAGAAGTAGCCAAAATGATAAATAGGTTTAAATGTCAGTGCGCTGTCGGATGGGATCTCATATCTAGCACACTGATAAAACAAGCAAAGAACATAATTTGTAAACCCCTTGCGCACATCTGCAATCTGAGTATCTCTTCCGGCAAATTCCCTCAGTCATTCAAAAAAGCTGTAATTACTCCTGTATACAAAGCAGGCAACAGAGAATTGGTAAGCAATTATCGGCCGATTTCTGTCCTGACGACTTTATCAAAAATCCTGGAATATATCATGAATGAACGACTAATGAATTATTTAGAAACAAAACATATACTAAGTGACAATCAATTCGGCTTTCGCAGGAAAAAATCCACAAAAGACGCTGTTATGTCCCTGGTTAATTCTGTAGTTTCAGACCTCGACAGCGGGAAAAAATCCCTCGGGGTTTTCCTGGATCTATCGAAAGCTTTCGATACCGTCTCAGTAAAACTACTTCTGGCTAAAATGGAAAGCATAGGCATCAGAGGAGCCCCACTACACCTATTTGAGGACTATCTCACAAATAGATCGCAGGCCGTAAAAGTTGATGACATCTGCAGTGACGAGCTTCCATTCAAATTCAGTGTTCCACAAGGCAGCGTACTTGGTCCCACCTTATTCCTAATATACTCGAACGACCTCTGCAAAATGTCTACTCAAAATACTCAAACCTTTGCCTATGCAGATGATACGGCAATATTATATTCTGGGGAATCTTGGGACGAAGTACGATGTCATGCTGAAAATGGTTTGCGCGAAGTGTTCAGGTGGCTGGATAAAAATCTATTGACATGTAACATTGATAAAACCAAATACGTAACCTTTACAATTAATGCAACCACTCAACCAGATGAAAATTGGAACATTAAGGCGCACAGATGTGATATCCGTGCCGGCGACTGCAACTGCGATAACCTGCAAAGAACCCATAAAATGAAATATCTCGGCATAATTATTGATAGGCACCTTAGATGGGAGTACCATATCAGCGCTGTGGCAGGCCGTATACGAATGCTCATTCCGATCTTTAAAAAACTTCATCAAATAACTAATCCAGAGTTACTCCTAACAGTCTACTATGCACTTGCCAGATCCATTATGAGCTATTGCATCGTGGTCTGGGGGGGTGCCGCAAAAACTTACTTCAATCGCATTGAGAAAGCTCAACGAGTCCTACTAAAAGTCATGCATTTTAAACAGATGATTTTTCCAACCGCAGAACTGTATAACATTGCAAAAGTGCTGACCGTACGAAAGTTATTTATACATAATATCATCCTAAAACAACATGCAAATATTCAATTCGAGAGTGTCTCCAAAAACTATATATTAAACGACATAAAGACTTGGCTCGCGTCCGTAGGTCATACCGACAGATACCCTACACGTGTCCCCCGGGTGGTGCCAAATGAGCAGCAACACCGAGCCTCAGGCGGCGGTAAATATCCTGACCCTCCCCGAGAGGAAGCGGCCTCCAGCGACCGTGAGGACTAAATACCCTCTAAAAGAACTGACTCACCAACCCGCCTTGCTAGCGTGGTGAGCTTAAAGCAAAAGTTCCCCCATGGAAAGTCCCAAAAAGCCCCGGCCCCTAGTCCTCAACGGCTCCACTATTCCTGGCTACGACAGCGGTCACGGTAACGGTAGAGCAAGGGGTGCTAAGAATCCCTGGAAGAGATCCGGCTGCCACACCAACCTACTACTGGTTACATATAATACACGGACACTGAGATTGCAAGCAAAGCTGGAGGAATTTGAAAGGGAAATAACCAACATAAAGTGGGATATCATTGGTCTATGCGAAGTCAGGAGACGCGGAGAAGACACCATAAAACTGAACTCAGGTAACATTTTGTTTTACTGAGGGGAAGAAAATAAGTCGACAGGTGGTGTGGGCTTCTTAATTAATAAGAAACTAACAAATAATATAATCACAGTCAGCAGTATTTCTACTCGGGTAGTCTATGTCATTATAAGATTAAGCAAGCGATACACTATACACGATAAATTCAACGCCAAGATAGGCATGAATACGGATGAAGAAGCATGTGTCGGAAAACACGGGTACGGAACAAGAAACGACCGCGGCCAGACTCTGGTTAACTACCTGGAGACCAATAAGTTCTTCGCCATGAACACTTTCTTTAAGAAGAAACCACAAAGGAAGTGGACATGGATTAGTCCAGACGGCAAAACTAAGAACGAAATTGACTTCATCTGTGCTGACAAGAAACAAATAATCACAGATGTTACAGTCCTCAACACCTTAAAAGGAAGTGACCACAGAATGGTACGCGCCAACTTCAGGATTAATACCAGATTTGAGAGAACTAAACTTCTGAAGAAACCGTTAGCCCAACTCGAGTTTCCCAACGACATCCATGAAGAATTCACAAGAGTGCTACTGACAACGCTTAGAAGAACCGATGCCGAATACTTCGAACAAGACATAGACGCTAAATACAGCCAATTCGTCGACACTATCACCAAAACGGCGAAAGATACATTTGGAAGAAAGGCCCAATCAAAGAACGTATTGTCCCCAGGGACGGAACTAATGCTAGAAGAACGCCGCAACTTACCAGCTGACCAGTTCAACTCACAAGGACATCGCGAGCTAAACAGGAAGATATCCAAAGCGATACGCCGCGACATCCGAAAGAGGAACACTGAGAAAATCGAGCGTCTTATAGAGAAGCACAGAGGTCCTAAGATTTTCAGCAGAGTCACAACTAATGGCACCAGCCAACTGACAAAACTGGAAAACGAAAGTGGAGAGACAACCACTGAGACATCCAAGGTCCTCGACATCATTTCCAAATTCTACGAGAAGCTATACACATCGAACATGCTTCAACTAACATCTGTGGATACGAAAGACAAACGCGCACCGTTAAGAAGGCACTATACTGAAGACTTGCCCGAAATCAGCTCATATGAGATTAAGATGGCATTGAAAAAGCTTAAGAAGTATAAAGCCCCAGGACACGACGGGATAACCACGGAGCTATTAAAGGCAGGAGGACGCGCAGTGCTAAAAGAGCTACGATGGCTTTAAAACGAAGCTCTCTTCTTGGGAGAAGTAGCCAAGAGGCGCAACAGTATTGTTGTTCTCTTCCACATAAAAGGTTCAAAAACCAACCTGAAAAACTACCGCCCAATATCACTGCTCAGTCAGGTGTATAAAGTGTTCTCTCGTGTCATAACGACAAGAATCACTTCTCGACTTGACGAGTACCAACCAAGGGAGCAAGCGGGGTTCAGGGGAGGTTTTGGTACCATTGACCACATATTCACGATAAGGCAAGTGATACAGAAGACGCAAGAATACAACAAACCACTTTATCTTGCCTTTATCGACTATGAGAAAGCGTTCGACTCCGTGGAACATTGGGCTGTTATGCAGTCTCTGCAGCGATGTCAGATCGACCAGCGATACATCCAGCTTCTGACGAGCCTCTACAATTCTGCTACGATGACAGTGCAAATACAAGGCTCCACAACGACTGTTCCAGTCAAAAGAGGCGTACGCCAAGGAGATGTCATATCTCCGAAGCTCTTCACTAACGCACTAGAAGATATCTTCAAAACCCTTGACTGGGACTAACTGGGTATAAATGTGGATGGAGAGCACCTGAATCACCTCCGATTTGCAGACGACATCGTCATACTGGCTGAAACCCCCACAGAACTGGGAAAGATGCTCAACGATCTGTGCCACGCATCTATCCGGGTAGGTCTTAAAATGAATTCGGACAAGACTAAGGTTATGGGCACGACCAATATGTCCCAAGATCCGATCACAGTAAACGGCCGAGTGATAGAGCAAGTGGAGGAGTATAACTACCTAGGGCAGATCATCAGACTGGGACGGGACTCGCTGGATCGCGAGATTGACCGAAGAATCCAGCTTTCTTGGGGAGCATTCGGAAAGCTCAAGGACGTCTTCCACTCCAAGATCCCTCAATCGCTGAAGACTAGAGTCTATAACCAGTGTGTTCTCCCGGTGATGACTTACGCTTGCGAGACATGGACGCTTACTGCCGGGATGATGAACAAACTTAGAGTCACACAAAGAGCGATGGAAAGGTCGATGCTCGGAGTGTCCCGCCGCGGCATGATAAGAAACGAGCTCATCCGCCAACGTACTAAAGTTACCGATATAGGAAAACGAGTCGCGCGACTTAAATGGCAATGGGCTGGACACATCTGTCGCAGAAATGACGGAAGATGGAGCTCTAAAGTTTTGTTCTGGAGACCCCGCACAGGAAAAAGAAGCGTTGGAAGACCTGCGACACGGTGGTCCGACGACATAAAGATCACGGCCGGCCTATCCTGGACGAGAATGGCAGCGGACCGCACAAGATGGAGGACAACTGGGGAGGCATATGTCCAACGGTGGACGGTGAAATGCTGAAGAAGAAGAAGAAGAAGAAGACTTGGTTTGCCCAATTACTCGATGCAGAAATGATTTTGCAAAAAGATTCTACCAGTCCCTTGCACCTCACATTTATAACACTGTAACAGAATTAACAACATTTTCGTAATGACAAAATACAACCTCAAAATATCCTGCAGAAAATGGCTAATGTCGCAAACACATGACGCCTCTGAAAGTCTATTAATCTTTGGCAAGTGGTGATCAAGCGCTGTACCAGTTACAAACTTACTATTACCGCTCGTTTAATCCTTGCGTGCAAGTAATAAAGACCTTTTTCTGTGAACGAAATCCCACCACGTCTGTATTCCAGAATCTCATTTTTACATTTCCGTATTGTTAGCTTATTAAATAAAGTAAATATTTTCTACTTACATTGTATCTGTTTATTTTTGTATTATACGACTGCCGAATAACGTTTACTAATATACAATACAAAAATACAAAAAGCTTTATTCACCAACAAACTTAATTTTAGATTACAAGTTGATTAGGGCTTCCTTTTAAGTAAAAAATACCTGTACCAGGAAGCCCCGCTCTTCCATATCTGGGTAACATTATGTTAAGCATGTGGATAGCAATCCTTACATCTTTTGATTTTGAGTAGGTAAAGTTAATTTTAATTTATATCTAAGTTTATATAAGTTTGACTTCAATGCGACGTAATAAAATTAAAAGAATTTGTTGAAACTGCTTAGGTACCTACATTGATGTAACAAAACTAGTAGATGTTGAAACTACTTAGGTACCTACATTGTTATTCAAATAAAAATAAAAATATAAAATAATGTAAATATTCTAGGCTATTCACTTTCATCTTTGTGTGTTAGTGTGAGGAAGGTTGTGAGGGTGTGTGTGTGTGTGTGTGTGTGTGTGTGTGTGTGTGTGTGTGTGTGTGTGTGAGAGAGAGAGAGAGAGGGCGTGTATGTGTTGGGTAGGGGTGTGAGTGTGTGGATATGGCTGTCTGAGGGTGTGGATTTGTAGTGTGTACATACACATGTACAAATTTGGGTTGCCACTTTAAGAGTTGATTTCTCATTTTGTTTTATTTCTGATTAGAACTTCTGTTTCATCATATTTTTTTTCCATTAGCCAATCAGTTATTAGTTTTTTACAGTGATAGAATGTCATCGGAAATATGTTAAGTTCTTTATTTGCCAAGTTGTATAGTAGCGATGATTGGTTTTTATACTGCCTGTAGGCGTATTCTGTGCTCACTATGTGTGCAGGGGCTACATTGTGTTTTCTTCTTTTAATTGTTAAATTAGGATCAAATTCCAGCTTTCTGTGTAGTTTCATTATAATGTTAAGTATATAAAGCTTCCTTACTGTCAGTTCCTTACAGGATTGATAGAGTTCGTTTGTGGGAAATAAGCGAGATTTGAAGTACATGATTTTTAGAAGTGATCTCTGGGCTCTTTCTATCTCTATAAATTTTGTTTTAATGGCACCTCCCCAGAAAGGAATACAATATATTATCACGGATTGAACTAGAGAGACATAAATTTTACTTAGAATCTGTTTTGTAGCAATGTGTCGTAGTATTTTAAAAACCCAGGTTAGCTTGCGTATTCTACCTATAATAAGATCTATGTGTAACTTCCAGGTCAATGTTTGGTCAAGTATAACACCAAGATATTTTATGTGTGACACCTTGTTTATCACAGGGCAAGAGCATGGGAAGTCGTCGTTCAGACAGTTTGTGGACTCATGAATTTTTATATAAAAGTCAGTTTCAGGTTGAGTTTTGACAGTTGTTGTAAAGCAGATATAATTTGTTTTAGAGGAATTTAACGTGAGGAGGTTACGCTTTAACCAGTTACCTATTCTAGAAAGAACAGTTTCTGTCATCTCCTTGACCTCACTCCAGGAGCTTCCTGTGAAAACAATAGCTGTGTCGTCTGCGTAAGTGAATATCTGGCCATTATTTACTTTCATGTTACACAAATCGTTAATATATATTAGAAAGAGTGTCGGGCCCAGGACACTTCCTTGTGGCACACCATAGGATATAGAAGTCTCCTCACTAATATAAGGGCCTATTTTAACACGCTGGGTTCTATCATGTAGGTAGCTAGTTAGTAAATCAAGCGGATTACCCCGTATGCCAATATTTTCTAGTTTCTGGACAAGAATGGAGCCTGAGACGGTATCGAAAGCCTTTTTTAAATCCAGAAAGACTGTAAGGCATTTTTTCTGTTTGTCAACATTTTCCACAATAAGTGAGGTCAAAGAGATGACAGCGTCTTCAGTTGATAAACTTTGTCGGAAGCCATACTGCTTCTCAGAGAGGATGTTGTACGCATTCAAATATTTAAGTAGTCTAATATAATAGATAAGTGGAGTGTTCGTGTGACGGTCTCACTGGCTACTACTATACAGGTCTCCTAGTGTAGTAGTCAGGGCTCCTTCCGCGTACTACCGACGTATTGTTACACCTAGACAGCGTTTTACAATTTTAAGAACAATCAATTAACCCTAGATTTATTTTAGTACTTTTGTTGTTGTAACAATGAAAATAAACATATTTCATTTCATTTCATTTCATGTGACGTCATTGTTTCTGGTTCCCACGACACAGGGTATCCTAGTGTGGGGCCAGAAGTAATGTATGTGCCTGTATGTAAATGTTTATGTTTTTATAATCCGCTTGGTAGTGAACCAATCTGGGTGATTTAGGAGCATGAATGTTATATTCGTGTTTAAACATGGGTTCAACGAGACACCGGCCGCAGGTGTTCGGAAAATGACAGTCCCAGTCTACGTGCTTTTTCTTTTAGATCTCCTATTATTATTGCATGTCTACCCGTATGGAGTTAAGCCCCAAATTAATAGTATCGGAGGGTAAATTGGGTGATTGATATACAAAGTATAATTTATATATTTGCCCTGATATCGAAAACTGCATTCATACTGCTTCCAGGTTTTTAATTTTAGGGGCATTATGTCTAATGTCTGACTTAACCAGTAATGTAACACCTTGGCCTTCATCGTCTCTCTTGTCTTGTCTGTAGCATGTGTTAGATTTGAAAGTATTTTAATGATAATTGATTTGATATCATGGGAAGATATAATTGCAGTAACTTAATTTCTTATGTAAATGAAAACAAGAATATTCATTTTGCCAGAGGCAATTATAAGGAGAGCGACATCTTCGGGAGTAAAGTAAAAGGCTTGAGATGCGCGCAAATACCAAACTAAACTAGACTACTTTATTATAGGATATACTAAGCTTATATACAACTTACTACAAAACTACGTGATGAATATAAATATACCTTATCTGTGACGGTCGTCAACTTATCTTAACATTACGTGGAAATAGATATTTCCGCATATCTGTGGCGGGCGTATGTGCCGGCACAGATACTCCCCCCTTTAGAAAAAAATTAAATGAATGTACTTATAACAATGGAAAAAATCTAAGTTAGATAACATAACAAACTTATATCAACTGCAATAATAACTAGTAGTATTTTAATAAACATAAAACCAGATCTTAATTGTGCATACTTTAACTTAATCTATTTTTATATTATAAGGAAAGTCATTGTTAAATAAAACTAGATAGTAATAGCGCATACTTCAACTTTAAAGGTAAATCTTACACGAGAAAGTAATCAAAATATACTAATCTTGCAGTGGCTTCATCATTAAACTGTCTAATTTTTCATGCAGCAAAAACTGCAGAGCTAATCTTCCAGCTATAGACGAAGTATGAAGACCTTACTGCAATTGTGAATCTAAATTAACACCCAAGAATTTAGTCGACTGTAACAACTCCAAAGGCTCGTCATTCATTAAAATACTTAAAGTGGGATCCCTTCTGGTATTGGTTAGTGAAAATTTTACACATTTGTTTTTTTTTAGAATTTAACACTAATTGGTAGTAAACCACTTAAGAACAAGCGTGATTGCTTTGTTAACATCGTCAAAAAAATTCTGGGTTCTGCCAATCTTAATTAAGTTCTGTTAATATTACGTAAAGTTTTTTTTTTTATAAAAAAGGCAAGATTGTTAATATACACCAGAAACAAAAAAGAGCCCAATACTGAACCTTGGGGGACACCCATTGAGATGAGAGATTCAGATGGCCTCTCTGCAATCACATCAACTTTCTGGATTCTGTTACTAAGATAAGAGCAGACAATTTTTAAAGCTTTAAAGTCCGTAATGCTGTAATTTACAAATTAATGTTTCGTGACTAACGCAATCAAATGCTTTGGAAAGATCACCGAAGACACCAATTGCATCTTGTGACTTATCCCAAGCATCAAAAGTATGCTTTAAACCTTATCCCTGCATCTGTAGTTTGCTCACTTTAGAACAGTCTATTTAGGAACTGGGTTGAAACGATTGGTATTTTGTAAAATAAATCTTCAAGTGCATTGGCTACTTCGCGATCTTTAGAAATTAATTTATCGTCGTTATTTAGGTCCCGAGTTTTAATTTTGCCAGTTTCAGTATTGATTATTTTCCATTTTGTTTTAATTTTGTATTCAGCTACTTAATTTTCCGACTCAGGTAAAGGGACTCCGATTAGAATGTTTTTGAATATTGTTTTATTAACTCTAAAAATTTAGTATCATAGGCATTGATAAATCTTTGTGAATATAAAACGTACAATTTGTTCCTGTTTATATAAATACCAGTTGAAGCTCAGTCATCAAAGTTCGCCTTGATGCTGCCTCTACATATTTTTAATTTAGATATATCATCAAACTTTTTCTTAATCACTTTGAACAAGGAATTGCAAAGGTTATCTGTACTCCCAACAAATAGTAAGTAATTAAGTTGCTTATGAGTGCAGTTTTTGCAAATGCTTTCCAAAAACTGTCCCATACGGTTGGTAGTAATGGGTCTGTAAATAAACTTCTGAGAGTTTTATTCTTTTTTTTTTGGATCATATCACAAAAACAAATTTAGTAATTTATGACTTAGCAGACACTTATCCAGAATATTAACATTAAAATCGCTACAAATAACTAGGTATTGGGAGATATTATTTTTTTTTTCCGAAAACTTCTTCGATAACAACAAAAAAATAATCTATCGTTCAACATTTGTTTATAAACAAAAACGTATGGGATTTGACGTTTGTTTTGAGGTTAAGAGCTGTTTTTTTTTTGTGGTAATTCGGAAACACTTATCAGCTGATAGGGGTCTATATACACAAACAAATATATGATGCTCCATCTCTACATATGATCACTCCATAGTTCGTTCAATAGACAACGATATAATGTCTTTTTTCTCCTTAAATTGGTAATTATTCCCAACGTAAATTAATGTCCCGCCAAGGATAGCTTTATTCCTATTAAAATAACTAGAAATATGGTAATAAGTAAGGTAATGGATTACATGACTTCCTTCCACGGCATACGAAAGTCACTCTAGCCCAGTCACTTCTACCCCCTTTAATTGACTATGTCGTATATATATTTTATCTATTATTTCTTTTATCATATGTATTTTTATAGTAAGTATTATATTTTATTGGTATTTGGTTATTTTATTATTGTACTCGACTACCTTTTCTGTTTTACGTATCTTATCCTGATAAGCTTGCTGGAAGACATCTCTGTTGAGAGATAAGCTTGCCTTTGCCTTTTAATTTCAAGTATAATGTGTTTTTCTAATTTTCTGTGCAATAAAGAATTGTGTGAATTGTCTCTGTAATTCCTTATAGATGGTAACAATTTATTTTTTCTGTACCAATATTCAGTTATACACATAATATCAACTTTACTTAGCTCTAAACACAATTCTAATTTTAGTGTGTTAGTAGGGAAGACCCTGTATATTCTGATGCAAAATTTGAACGTTACCAGGCCATTCCAATGTTTTAGCACAGTTTGAATCAACAGATTTTACAACTGTGTCGCAAATATTATATGTTGTTTGTCAATTGCTTCTAATGGGTGTCCACAAAGTAGGTATAGGATGTAAAGTACTTACTTACTTTTTAATGTAGACTGGTTTGTGTCCCGCTACTGGGCAAAGGCCTATACTATGTTAGACCACTTTTCCCTGTCTTGTGTCGCCCCAACCCAGATCGGCAAAAACCTGTCTTGGTCGTCCCGACAGCGAAGTCTCGGCCTACTTCGCCGCCCCGGTGTCCCTTCTGTTGCATGTCAGGCCCACTTGTGGGAGTGCATGCGGCAAATGTGTCCGGCCCAGTCCAATTTTAGAGGAGTGGTTATCGCGCCAACGTCAGCAATGCAGGTGATAGAGTACAGTATCTTGTTTCTAATACGGTCGGTAATTCTAACATCGGTTTAACTTCACTCCATCGCTCTTTGGAAAACCTTGAGTCCAACTTTTGGTTCTCCGTCAGCGATCAAGTTTTAGAAAAGTAGGTTAAGATATGTATCTACATATACTTTACTATCAATGACCACCCTTCCCGTCAGCATCACTACAGCGAAAGTTGTTAAGGGATTTCCTACGAAACACACCAGTTACGGTGAAAAAGAATGTTTGGACGACAATGAAGCAATTGTATCTAATTCAGAGATATTTGTGATGTTCTGTGAGAGTGCTAGGTCAGGCCAGACCCGCCACCAAAACCGAGAGTAATTTGACGACCTCTGTTTCGCAGCGGTTGTGGCTCTATCTATCATGCGAGAGGTCTTGGGTTCGATCCCCGGCTGGGGGTAAAAGAAAACCCCAGGTCTTGGATGTTTATATGTATGTAAATGATTCCGTCGTCGGCGCTCGAGCTGCTCGGTCGCGACTCGCGCGTGTACCCTACCATCCTAGCTACCGGTCAGCGACCAAAGAATATTATACTACAGAATATTCCACCAATTCTACCTACGCGCAGAAGTCCTCTCAGAGACAACTATGGAGAACTCATACTCAGGAAGTGCACCAGACTTGCACGGATCGCAAGAGGAATACGAGCGGTATGTAACAAATAGGAAACGAAAGTTTTGCGATGGCTCTTTTGTATCCCAACTGAAAGAGTTCTCGGACCGCATCCTGTCGAAATTATGCGAGCTCGATTCTCGTATTTCCACCCAGAATGATAACATCAACGCCCTGACTCTGGATATGGGAAAAGTCATGCAGCAGAATGACAATATTGAGAAGATCAACAAAAGACGCGATTGAAACTCTCGCCACAAAATTTCAGAGTGTGCAAAACAGAGTTGATATCCTAGAATCAAACTATCAAGAGACGGACGGAATTAATAAATTTAGAGAAACAAGTGGAGCAACTTCAAAGGAAATTACGCGCCAACAATCTGGAGATCCGCCAACTGCCTGAAAAACCTGGCGAAAATCTACTCTTACTCGTGAAAAAGATTGCAGAAATAACCAAATCTAACATCGCATTGGCGGACATCAAAGACGTTCATCGGGAAAAGAGAGGTGATAACAAAGTAACAATTGTTGAAATGAATTCCCAGAAGGGCAAAATCAATTTCCTGAAATCAGTGAAAAAGTTCAATGCTGACAACAAGGATAACAAGCTAAATGCTACTCATATTGGCTTCCAAGATGAGTGTGCTATATTTGTTGGCGAGCAACTTACCCAGAAGGCACAACGACTACACTACTTGGGCCGACATCTGATGAAGAGCAAAACGGTGAAATACTGCTGGATAAGTGGCGGTGTAGTTCTGGTTCGCAAGACTGATGATGCCAATTGTCCGGCAATAGTCATCAACTCCGAGATGCAGCTCAGGGACTTGGAAGTGCAATCATCCCCGTGACTACCTCTGGCCGATCATGTTCAACGTACATTGGTATTTATTCTTCTCAGCTGGATATCAGTCATTACGGTTATTTAAGCATCTAACAGCTGAGCTCAAATTATTGGTTACACACAGTAGCTTCAAACAAAAACTTAAATTATATCTATTGAAGAAGTGCCCCTATAGCATTGAAGAATTTTGTAAGTGAATAAGTTGAATTGAGATCCGGTTTATAGTAAGCATTTGAAATAATTTTATGGTATATGACATGTATTGTATGGTGCCTTTTGTAGAAAATTTTAGTTGACCTTATAGACATTTGACAGAATTATTTTTATATTCAATTGCCACTTTACTTTGTATTTTGTCATTAGGTATTATTTGATTTGATTTGATTAATATTATTTAAATTATTTGACTTTGATATTACATATTTAATGTAATTGTATTACCTATACTTTTGTATGACATAATGTTAATATTTCACACACAATTTATATTGTTTATGAATAAATACAATACAATACAATACAATATAAACCTCGCCCACCGTAATAGACTGATTACGACTTTTCATAAACTGTTATTTTTCCTTGTCTTGAATGTTACTCTTGTCTCAGCGTCTGGTTCACTGGTCAAATATTTTTTTATATTATTATAATATTAAATATCTTTATGAGCTTATTATTTATAAAGTATGTATCATATGTATCATTTACCAAGCTAACACTACCGTCTCTTTATGTCCCTACCGGGATCTCGTCAAACACGTACCTCACTCCCTCAGTAATTTGATTTTCCCTCATTCTTGTTTGATTTTACCTCATTCTTGCCAGTTCTCTTCCTCAGGTTTACTTAATTTACCACATAATATCATGGCCCTAAACAGTATTAATCAAGTCGTCTGTGACATTGATTATGTCAATGCCGCGGGTTCCCTTATATGTGAACCTGAGGAATGCATCAGTAAAATCAACATACAAACTCAAAACCTAACGATTCTATGTCAAAATATAAGAAGCATAAATTGCAATCTTGACCAAATTGATGTCTTACTTACAAGAATGGGCCTTGACCCAGACATAATAGTTCTAACAGAGTGTTGGCTAAAGTCATGTAACTTCAATATTCCTGCACGCAAAGGTTACATGACCTTCATTACACAACATGTACATAACCAAAACGATGGTATGGTAGCATATATACGGGACAGCATTCGGGTAAGTGTCTCTGAACGGTGCATACAAGACTGCAGCTGTCTCGATATTAAAATTGGGAATGAACTTTCTATCATGGGTATTTGTAGACCCTATGCGTTCAAAGACACAGTCTCCATTCATCCATTTATAAAATCGCTCGACGTTACGTTATTGTTAAGTATGTGGGAAATGACAACACAACGTTCTGCTATAATGGCTCAGTAACCACTGTTTAATAGAGAGAGAGGTTCGAGCGCGCTGACGCAGTCTAGCGCACTCGATAGTTATAGCTACATACGTAACACTCCTCCGGACTTAGATAAGATACTACAAAGAATGTAATAATATTTACGTGTAACTAGATGTCTAAGTGTGAATATATGATACTAGCTAGGTAACTATTGCTTATAATTAACCTTAGGACGGTCTCTTAAATTCATGCTTAAACCTATATCTCTAGGTCGTATTTGACCAGACGTTTGCTCATTAGTTCCTTCTCCCCCAACAAGTTGCGTGCTTGCACATTCTGTGGTGTCAGATGTGTCATCTGACAGCGTGTGAGTCACCGGTGCGCTGGTCGATGCAGTTGAAGCGGCGGCGGCAGCGGGGGTGAGGCTTGGATGTGCAGGCGGAGGGGGTGGCGGCAGAGCTGCTGGCGATGACGAGGAGGTTGACACAGGCCCGTCCTGGTGAGACGACGGTGACCAGTCGTCAAAACTGTCGTCGTTGTCCAGCTCCAAGCCATCATATTGGCCTTTGTATTTTATTATTTGATTTTTGTGTCTTTTTAAACTTATTTCTAAGCTTGGTATATAAACTAAATATATGCTTTGTCCTTGCTTCTCCTTTATAATAGCCTTGATCCATGATGTAGATGTTTTATGGTAAGTACATACTAATACAGTTTCATTTGGCGCAAAGCTTACATTTCTTGTACCTTTATATGTATTACACTGTGAGCACTGTTTGATTCGGACAATTTCTTGCAATGTATCACTCGATATTGACGATGATGATTGGTGGTGTGGATTTAATAAATCTAATCTAGACTTTAATGACCTGCCCAGCATTATTTGTGCCGGTGATAACTCTGTCGTTGAGTGTTTTGAGTTTCTGTAGTCTAATAGGAAATCCCTGAGTTTAAATTGCATATCCTTTTTTGTCGATGATGAAGCCATGATACTTTTAATACCTTTTTTAATTATTTTGACGTATATTTCAGCCTGTCCATTGCTTGATGGAGAATAAGTGGGCGTTGTAACATGCGTGATACCGTTCTCTTTACAAAATGACTTAAATTCTGATGACACAAAAGCGGTGCCATTGTCGGATACTAATGTTTCCATTAACCCAAAATGTGATATAAGTTCGTGTAACTTGTCTATCACTGCTGTTGAGGTACAACAACTCATGTCAAAACATTCCACCCATTTGGAGTACGCATCCACAATGACTAAGTACGTTTTTGCATTTATAGGGCCGAGGAAGTCAATGTGAATGCGTTGCCATGGCTTGTCTGGCAACGGCCAGGGTGTGAGGGGTACCCGGGGTGGCGCCGACCTAAGCGTTTGGCATATTGAGCAGTCTGCTATGAAAACTTCAATCTCCTTGTCTATATTGGGCCACCAAAATCGACCCCTGGCTTCACATTTGGTTTTAATTATTCCTAAATGAGACCTATGTAGTTCACTTAATACCGTATGTCTCAACTGATTTGGAATAATCAATTTATGTCCTCTCATGAGGCAGCCGTTTTCCAAAGATATTTCATATCTGCAATTGTAATATGGCTTTAAAGTTTGGTCACAGTGTTTCGGCCAGCCAAACATAACAAAGTTGCAAACTTGTTTCATAAGTATATCTTTGTTTGTTTGTTCACGCACATCATCGAGTTGTAACGGTAAATTATTTGATGCTATGTGATTTATGTACTGCGCCCTATCACGGTCAGCTGATGCATTGGCCCCTCCCACTCCCACTGAGTTTGTATCTGAATCGGTTACTCCCGCTCGGCTAAAGAAATCTGCGCAGTTTTTTTCGCTTCGAACGTATTCTATTGTGAAGTTGTAAGCAGACAGAAATATCGCGTATCTTTGTAATCTATTTGCTGACACCTCTGGGACACCTTTGTTCGGACTGAAAATTGACAGTAAGGGTTTATGATCCGTGCGAAGGATGAAGGGCACATCTCGTCCATACAAGTACTGATGGTAGCGTTTAACTCCAAAAATTATAGCCGTAGCTTCCTTTTGAATCTGGCTGTAATTTTTTTCAGCTGAAGAAAGGACACGCGATGCATATGAAATCGGTCTTTCCCTGTCATTCTCTAACTGAGACAAAACTGCCCCGAGACCTGACGGTGATGCATCTACAGTTAAAATGAGAGTGGCATTCTGATCAAAATGAGTCAGCACTCTATCAGATGCCATCTCTTTCTTAATTTCGATAAAAGCATCTTCATGTTCTTGAGACCAATTCCATTTTGCGTTTTTGAGCAATAGACTGTAAAACGGGGCCAATACGGTGGACGCAGACGGCACAAAACTCCTGTAATAATTTACTAAGCCAAGAAATGATTGTAATTGAGTTACATTTTCCGGATTTTTGGCATTTACAATAGCATTTACCTTTTCTGGCGACTTATGCAAGCCATTTTTGTCGATTATAAAACCCAAATAAGATATCGACTCTTGGAAAAAACTGCATTTTTCCTTCCTTAAAACAAGTCCTGCCTCACGAAATTTTTCAAGTACTGTTTGGAGACGATTTAAATGTTCTTGTCTATTACAACCTGTTATTAAGACATCATCCTGATAAGTCAATACTCCTTCTATACCCGTCAAAGTATTTTCTATTGATCTTTGAAAGATAGCACTAGCACTAGACAGCCCGTATATCAATCGCGTGTACTGGAATAGCCCTTTGTGAGTGTTAATGCATGTGAGTGGTTGTGCATCCTCAGATAACAAAAGCTGCATGTAGGCATTTGATAGGTCAAGTTTTGTGAATTCTACACCTCCATGTAACTTCGCGAAAAACTCCTCAATTTTGGGAAGTGGGTATTTTTCGACAACAAGTTGCTTATTTATGGTTTGCGAAAAATCTCCACATATCCTAACATTGCCATTATGTTTAAGGACAGGTACAATGGGGCTGGCATAATTCGAGTGTTGTACTGATTTTAGTATGCCTTCTTGTACCATCCTATTTAATTCCTGGTCCACTTTTTCTTTTAATGCAAACGGGACAGATCTTGCTTTCATAAAGATCGGTTTCGAGTCAGGTTTTACATATAAGCTAACTGTGTGCTTATTAAAGCAACTTAACCTGTCTGAAAATACCTCTGGATATTTAGAAGTCAGTGACTTTACTATATTTCCAGTTTTAATGTGATTGATTTTACTTATTTGCAGGTTGAATGCTGACATAAAATTTCTACCCAAGAGAGGTGGGCCGCCGTCAGCTATAACATGTATATCTAAGATTTTAGTATCATTTTCATAAGTCACTGGTAAACTAATTAGCCCTAAAGGATATATTTTACCACCAGTATAAACTTTTAAAACCAAACTACTATTACTTAGCGGAATGTCATTAAAGTGTTTACGGTAAATAAGGTCTGATATCGTTGTTACAAACGACCCACTATCAACTTCAAACAAAATGGTGGTTCCGTTAATGTTTACATTTTGCATCATGGCTTCCCCATTTTGTGTTCGAATGTTATAAATGCATTGACCCTTACCATCATCATCATCATCACCAACATCAGCGCTATCATCTACTACATAGTTGTGATTTTTTTGAATTGAACGATTTTTCTTCGTGCACATCCTCTTCAGATGCCCTTTAACACCACATTGCTTGCAGGTGTGTTTAGCAAACTTGCAGGCATTAGCCGAGTGACTGGTATATCCACACACGCTGCAATGGATGTTGCCCCGGTTTTGTTGCTGTCTTGTAGAAATACGGTTCACGTTTGCAGCTTCCTCTTGAAGTGGGTGCATATATCCTCTTGTCGTCCCTGGAGTCACAAGTCGTGCTGCAGCGCGGGCGCAGCGAAGTCCCTGGGCGATATCTAGTGCTTTTGCCAAAGTGAGGGTAGATGCATCTTCCGTGAATAACTTGTCGCGGGCGGGTCCCGGCTCCATGCCGAGCACGAATCGGTCTCGGAGCGTCTCATCCAATGATGTGAATTTGCAATGGGTAGCTAAGCTCCTAACGCGAGCAGCCCACTCATTTAATTCTTCACCAGGCGTCTGGAGTGCAGCATGGAACATATGACGCTCACCGATTATACACTTCCGCGGGAGAAAGTGATCATCCAGCAATTTCAAAACTTCTTTGTAAGTTAGCGAACTGATGTCCTTTGGATGTGAAAGGTCACGTACTAGCTTGTACGTAACCTCAGCGAGTGCACTGAGCAGTATAGCACGTCGTCTTACTTGTGATTTTTCATCATCGAGCAACTCATTTGCCACGCACCACTGTTGAAAACGTTCTTTGAACACTAACCAGTCCTGTGATTCATGATTGAATATTGGTAAAGATCCAATTAGCGACGAGTTTGACATAGTGGCGGTTTATTTGCACGCTAAAGTATTTATTTTTGATCCGAGTCGACACTGTTAAGTATGTGGGAAATGACAACACAACGTTCTGCTATAATGGCTCAGTAACCACTGTTTAATAGAGAGAGAGGTTCGAGCGCGCTGACGCAGTCTAGCGCACTCGATAGTTATAGCTACATACGTAACAGTTATCCTCTTTGGAAAATGTACCTTATGTTATAATTGTAGGAGATATCAATATAGATATGAAAAATGACATTGCAGACAAATTCGCGGATGACTACCTTAATACATTAGCTCTTCAGGGTATTTTACCAGGACACAATTTCCCCACCCACAACTTAACCTGTTTAGACCACGTAATGCTGAAATCAAACTCTAACCCGACCACATTTGTTTTAGAAACCCTGCCAACTGACCATCAACCTGTGCTAATTTATCTAAATTTTCAACCAGTAAGACCAACAAAGAAGTCATTCACTAAATTAAATTACGACAACACCTGCAATGAGCTACTTAACGCTGATGGGTTACCGGTCCTTAACTGTACAGATGTCAATAAAGCCTGCAATGCAATGCAGGATATTCTAGCAAACGCAATATCAAAAAACACTATTACACTATAACACTATACTATATATATGTCCCGCTCTAAAACCAATATTAAACCCTGGATTACTCTAGGCCTCATTAGAAGTATAAGAAAGAGAGACAAATTACATAAGAATTTAAAGAAAGAACCCCAAAACATAGAACTGCAACAGAAATGCAAGAGGTATAGGAACACATGTAATGATACATTGAAGAAACTAAAAAGAAATTATAACAGAAAAGAATTGGAGAAGAGAAAAAACGATCCTAAAAAAATGTGGCAGTTCATAAAAGATGTCATATCAATAAAAATTGCAAACAATCCTCAATATTATTTAAATGCGGTAACACACATAAAGAAGCACTCAAAATTGTTAAAAAATATTTCTCAAACATAGGCCAGGAACTAGCTCAGAAATCTCTCAATAGATTAAATACTACGGAAGACTTACAAACTCACACAATCCTCTAACCACAATGCCGGATTCATTCATGATGTTTCCCACTGATGAGGCAGAAGTAGCCAAAATGATAAATAGGTTTAAATGTCAGTGCGCTGTCGGATGGGATCTCATATCTAGCACACTGATAAAACAAGCAAAGAACATAATTTGTAAACCCCTTGCGCACATCTGCAATCTGAGTATCTCTTCCGGCAAATTCCCTCAGTCATTCAAAAAAGCTGTAATTACTCCTGTATACAAAGCAGGCAACAGAGAATTGGTAAGCAATTATCGGCCGATTTCTGTCCTGACGACTTTATCAAAAATCCTGGAATATATCATGAATGAACGACTAATGAATTATTTAGAAACAAAACATATACTAAGTGACAATCAATTCGGCTTTCGCAGGAAAAAATCCACAAAAGACGCTGTTATGTCCCTGGTTAATTCTGTTGTTTCAGACCTCGACAGCGGGAAAAAATCCCTCGGGGTTTTCCTGGATCTATCGAAAGCTTTCGATACCGTCTCAGTAAAACTACTTCTGGCTAAAATGGAAAGCATAGGCATCAGAGGAGCCCCACTACACCTATTTGAGGACTATCTCACAAATAGATCGCAGGCCGTAAAAGTTGATGACATCTGCAGTGACGAGCTTCCATTCAAATTCAGTGTTCCACAAGGCAGTGTACTTGGTCCCACCTTATTCCTAATATACTCGAACGACCTCTGCAAAATGTCTACTCAAAATACTCAAACCTTTGCCTATGCAGATGATACGGCAATATTATATTCTGGGGAATCTTGGGACGAAGTACGATCTCATGCTGAAAATGGTTTGCGCGAAGTGTTCAGGTGGCTGGATAAAAATCTATTGACATGTAACATTGATAAAACCAAATACGTAACCTTTACAATTAATGCAACCACTCAACCAGATGAAAATTGGAACATTAAGGCGCACAGATGTGATATCCGTGCCGGCGACTGCAACTGCGATAACCTGCAAAGAACCCATAAAATGAAATATCTCGGCATAATTATTGATAGGCACCTTAGATGGGAGTACCATATCAGCGCTGTGGCAGGCCGTATACGAATGCTCATTCCGATCTTTAAAAAACTTCATCAAATAACTAATCCAGAGTTACTCCTAACAGTCTACTATGCACTTGCCAGATCGATTATGAGCTATTGCATCGTGGTCTGGGGGGGTGCCGCAAAAACTTACTTCAATCGCATTGAGAAAGCTCAACGAGTCCTACTAAAAGTCATGCATTTTAAACAGATGATTTTTCCAACCGCAGAACTGTATAACATTGCAAAAGTGCTGACCGTACGAAAGTTATTTATACATAATATCATCCTAAAACAACATGCAAATATTCAATTCGAGAGTGTCTCCAAAAACTATATATTAAACGACATAAAGACTCGCGTCCGTAGGTCATACCGACAGATACCCTACACGTGTCCCCCGGGTGGTGCCAAATGAGCAGCAACACCGAGCCTCAGGCGGCGGTAAATATCCTGACCCTCCCCGAGAGGAAGCGGCCTCCAGCGACCGTGAGGACTAAATACCCTCTAAAAGAACTGACTCACCAACCCGCCTTGCTAGCGTGGTGAGCTTAAAGCAAAAGTTCCCCCATGGAAAGTCCCAAAAAGCCCCGGCCCCTAGTCCTCAACGGCTCCACTATTCCTGGCTACGACAGCGGTCACGGTAACGGTAGAGCAAGGGGTGCTAAGAATCCCTGGAAGAGATCCGGCTGCCACACCAACCTACTACTGGTTACATATAATACACGGACACTGAGATTGCAAGCAAAGCTGGAGGAATTTGAAAGGGAAATAACCAACATAAAGTGGGATATCATTGGTCTATGCGAAGTCAGGAGACGCGGAGAAGACACCATAAAACTGAACTCAGGTAACATTTTGTTTTACTGAGGGGAAGAAAATAAGTCGACAGGTGGTGTGGGCTTCTTAATTAATAAGAAACTAACAAATAATATAATCACAGTCAGCAGTATTTCTACTCGGGTAGTCTATGTCATTATAAGATTAAGCAAGCGATACACCCTAAGAATCATCCAAGGGTACGCACCTACAACAGACTACAATGACGAAGAAGTGGAGGCTTTCTATGATGATATCACAAAGGCTCTAAACACTGGAAAGAAAACACAGTTCAATATCATAATGGGTGACTTCAACGCCAAGATAGGCATGAATACGGATGAAGAAGCATGTGTCGGAAAACACGGGTACGGAACAAGAAACGACCGCGGCCAGACTCTGGTTAACTACCTGGAGACCAATAAGTTCTTCGCCATGAACACTTTCTTTAAGAAGAAACCACAAAGGAAGTGGACATGGATTAGTCCAGACGGCAAAACTAAGAACGAAATTGACTTCATCTGTGCTGACAAGAAACAAATAATCACAGATGTTACAGTCCTCAACACCTTAAAAGGAAGTGACCACAGAATGGTACGCGCCAACTTCAGGATTAATACCAGATTTGAGAGAACTAAACTTCTGAAGAAACCGTTAGCCCAACTCGAGTTTCCCAACGACATCCATGAAGAATTCACAAGAGTGCTACTGACAACGCTTAGAAGAACCGATGCCGAATACTTCGAACAAGACATAGACGCTAAATACAGCCAATTCGTCGACACTATCACCAAAACGGCGAAAGATACATTTGGAAGAAAGGCCCAATCAAAGAACGTATTGTCCCCAGGGACGGAACTAATGCTAGA
This sequence comes from Argyresthia goedartella, assembly GCA_949825045.1. Taxonomy (NCBI): domain Eukaryota; kingdom Metazoa; phylum Arthropoda; class Insecta; order Lepidoptera; family Argyresthiidae; genus Argyresthia; species Argyresthia goedartella. The sequence continues at coordinate 38,242,498 of OX463814.1, forward strand.
AGAACGCCGCAACTTACCAGCTGACCAGTTCAACTCACAAGGACATCGCGAGCTAAACAGGAAGATATCCAAAGCGATACGCCGCGACATCCGAAAGAGGAACACTGAGAAAATCGAGCGTCTTATAGAGAAGCACAGAGGTCCTAAGATTTTCAGCAGAGTCACAACTAATGGCACCAGCCAACTGACAAAACTGGAAAACGAAAATGGAGAGACAACCACTGAGACATCCAAGGTCCTCGACATCATTTCCAAATTCTACGAGAAGCTATACACATCGAACATGCTTCAACCAACATCTGTGGATACGAAAGACAAACGCGCACCGTTAAGAAGGCACTATACTGAAGACTTGCCCGAAATCAGCTCATATGAGATTAAGATGGCATTGAAAAAGCTTAAGAAGTATAAAGCCCCAGGACACGACGGGATAACCACGGAGCTATTAAAGGCAGGAGGACGCGCAGTGCTAAAAGAGCTACGATGGCTTTTCAACGAAGCTCTCTTCACGGGAGAAGTACCAACCAAGAGGCGCAACAGTATTGTCGTTCTCTTCCACATAAAAGGTTCAAAAACCAACCTGAAAAACTACCGCCCAATATCACTGCTCAGTCAGGTGTATAAAGTGTTCTCTCGTGTCATAACGACAAGAATCACTTCTCGACTTGACGAGTACCAACCAAGGGAGCAAGCGGGGTTCAGGGGAGGTTTTGGTACCATTGACCACATATTCACGATAAGGCAAGTGATACAGAAGACGCAAGAATACAACAAACCACTTTATCTTGCCTTTATCGACTATGAGAAAGCGTTCGACTCCGTGGAACATTGGGCTGTTGTGCAGTCTCTGCAGCGATGTCAGATCGACCAGCGATACATCCAGCTTCTGACGAGCCTCTACAATTCTGCTACGATGACAGTGCAAATACAAGGCTCCACAACGACTGTTCCAGTCAAAAGAGGCGTACGCCAAGGAGATGTCATATCTCCGAAGCTCTTCACTAACGCACTAGAAGATATCTTCAAAACCCTTGACTGGGACTAACTGGGTATAAATGTGGATGGAGAGCACCTGAATCACCTCCGATTTGCAGACGACATCGTCATACTGGCTGAAACCCCCACAGAACTGGGAAAGATGCTCAACGATCTATGCCACGCATCTATCCGGGTAGGTCTTAAAATGAATTCGGATAAGACTAAGGTTATGGGCACGACCATTATGTCCCAAGATCCGATCACAGTAAACGGCCGAGTGATAGAGCAAGTGGAGGAGTATAACTACCTAGGGCAGATCATCAGACTGGGACGGGACTCGCTGGATCGCGAGATTGACCGAAGAATCCAGCTTTCTTGGGGAGCATTCGGAAAGCTCAAGGACGTCTTCCACTCCAAGATCCCTCAATCGCTGAAGACTAGAGTCTATAACCAGTGTGTTCTCCCGGTGATGACTTACGCTTGCGAGACATGGACGCTTACTGCCGGGATGACGAACAAACTTAGAGTCACACAAAGAGCGATGGAAAGGTCGATGCTCGGAGTGTCCCGCCGCGACATGATAAGAAACGAGCTCATCCGCCAACGCACTAAAGTTACCGATATAGGAAAACGAGTCGCGCGACTTAAATGGCAATGGGCTGGACACATCTGTCGCAGAAATGACGGAAGATGGAGCTCTAAAGTTTTGTTCTGGAGACCCCGTACAGGAAAAAGAAGCGTTGGAAGACCTGCGACACGGTGGTCCGACGACATAAAGATCACGGCCGGCCTATCCTGGACGAGAATGGCAGCGGACCGCACAAGATGGAGGACAACTGGGGAGGCATATGTCCAACGGTGGACGGTGAAATGCTGAAGAAGAAGAAGAAGAAGAAGACTTGGTTTGCCCAATTACTCGATGCAGAAATGATTTTGCAAAAAGATTCTACCAGTCCCTTGCACTTCACATTTATAACACTGTAACAGAATTAACAACATTTTCGTAATGACAAAATACAACCTCAAAATATCCTGCAGAAAATGGCTAATGTCGCAAACACATGACGCCTCTGAAAGTCTATTAATCTTTGGCAAGTGGTGATCAAGCGCTGTACCAGTTACAAACTTACTATTACCGCTCGTTTAATCCTTGCGTGCAAGTAATAAAGACCTTTTTCTGTGAATGAAAACCCACCACGTCTGTATTCCAGAATCTCATTTTTACATTTCCGTTTTGTTAGCTTATTAAATAAAGTAAATATTTTCTACTTACATTGTATCTGTTTATTTTTGTATTATACGACTGCCGAATGACGTTTACTAATATGCAATACAAAAATACAAAAAGCTTTATTCACCAACAAACTTAATTTTAGATTACAAGTTGATTAGGGCTTCCTTTTAAGTAAAAAATACCTGTACCAGGAAGTCCCGCTCTTCCATATCTGGGTAACATTATGTTAAGCATGTGGATAGCAATCCATACATCTTTTGATTTTGAGTAGGTAAAGTTAATTTTAATTTATATCTAAGTTTATATAAGTTTGACTTCAATGCGACGTAATAAAATTAAAAGAATTTGTTGAAACTGCTTAGGTACCTACATTGATGTAACAAAACTAGTAGATGTTGAAACTACTTAGGTACCTACATTGTTATTCAAATAAAAATAAAAATATAAAATATTGTAAATATTCTAGGCTATTCACTTTCATCTTTGTGTGTTAGTGTGAGGAAGGTTGTGAGGGTGTGTGTGTGTGTGTGTGTGTGTGTGTGTGTGTGTGTGTGTGTGTGTGTGTGTGTGTGTGTGTGTGTGTGTGTGTGTGTGTGTGTGAGAGAGAGAGAGAGAGGGCGTGTATGTGTTGGGTAGGGGTGTGAGTGTGTGGATATGGCTGTCTGAGGGTGTGGATTTGTAGTGTGTACATACACATGTACAAATTTGGGTTGCCACTTTAAGAGTTGATTTCTCATTTTGTTTTATTTCTGATTAGAACTTCTGTTTCATCATATTTTTTTTCCATTAGCCAATCAGTTATTAGTTTTTTACAGTGATAGAATGTCATCGGAAATATGTTAAGTTCTTTATTTGCCAAGTTGTATAGTAGCGATGATTGGTTTTTATACTGCCTGTAGGCGTATTCTGTGCTCACTATGTATGCAGGGGCTACATTGTGTTTTCTTCTTTTAATTGTTAAATTAGGATCAAATTCCAGCTTTCTGTGTAGTTTCATTATAATGTTAAGTATATAAAGCTTCCTTACTGTCAGTTCCTTACAGGATTGATAGAGTTCGTTTGTGGGAAATAAGCGAGATTTGAAGTACATGATTTTTAGAAGTGATCTCTGGGCTCTTTCTATCTCTATAAATTTTGTTTTAATGGCACCTCCCCAGACAGGAATACAATATATTATCACGGATTGAACTAGAGAGACATAAATTTTACTTAGAATCTGTTTTGTAGCAATGTGTCGTAGTATTTTAAAAACCCAGGTTAGCTTGCGTATTCTACCTATAATAAGATCTATGTGTAACTTCCAGGTCAATGTTTGGTCAAGTATAACACCAAGATATTTTATGTGTGACACCTTGTTTATCACAGGGCAAGAGCATGGGAAGTCGTCGTTCAGACAGTTTGTGGACTCATGAATTTTTATATAAAAGTCAGTTTCAGGTTGAGTTTTGACAGTTGTTGTAAAGCAGATATAATTTGTTTTAGAGGAATTTAACGTGAGGAGGTTACGCTTTAACCAGTTACCTATTCTAGAAAGACCAGTTTCTGTCATCTCCTTGACCTCACTCCAGGAGCTTCCTGTGAAAACAATAGCTGTGTCGTCTGCGTAAGTGAATATCTGGCCATTATTTACTTTCATGTTACACAAATCGTTAATATCTATTAGAAAGAGTGTCGGGCCCAGGACATTTCCTTGTGGCACACCATAGGATATAGAAGTCTCCTCACTAATATAAGGGCCTATTTTAACACGCTGGGTTCTATCATGTAGGTAGCTAGTTAGTAAATCAAGCGGATTACCCCGTATGCCAATATTTTCTAGTTTCTGGACAAGAATGGAGCCTGAGACGGTATCGAAAGCCTTTTTTAAATCCAGAAAGACTGTAAGGCATTTTTTCTGTTTGTCAACATTTTCCACAATAAGTGAGGTCAAAGAGATGACAGCGTCTTCAGTTGATAAACTTTGTCGGAAGCCATACTGCTTCTCAGAGAGGATGTTGTACGCATTCAAATATTTAAGTAGTCTAATATAATAGATAAGTGGAGTGTTCGTGTGACGGTCTCACTGGCTACTACTATACAGGTCTCCTAGTGTAGTAGTCAGGGCTCCTTCCGCGTACTACCGACGTATTGTTACACCTAGACAGCGTTTTACAATTTTAAGAACAATCAATTAACCCTAGATTTATTTTAGTACTTTTGTTGTTGTAACAATGAAAATAAACATATTTCATTTCATTTCATTTCATGTGACGTCATTGTTTCTGGTTCTCACGACACAGGGTATCCTAGTGTGGGGCCAGAAGTAATGTATGTGCCTGTATGTAAATGTGTATGTTTTTATAATCCGCTTGGTAGTGAACCAATCTGGGTGATTTAGGAGCATGAATGTTATATTCGTGTTTAAACATGGGTTCAACGAGACACCGGCCGCAGGTGTTCGGAAAATGACAGTCCCAGTCTACGTGCTTTTTCTTTTAGATCTCCTATTATTATTGCATGTCTACCCGTATGGAGTTAAGCCCCAAAATAATAGTATCGGAGGGTAAATTGGGTGATTGATATACAAAGTATAATTTATATATTTGCCCTGATATCGAAAACTGCATTCATACTGCTTCCAGGTTTTTAATTTTAGGGGCATTATGTCTAATGTCTGACTTAACCAGTAATGTAACACCTTGGCCTTCATCGTCTCTCTTGTCTTGTCTGTAGCATGTGTTAGATTTGAAAGTATTTTAATGATAATTGATTTGATATCATGGGAAGATATAATTGTAGTAACTTAATTTCTTATGTAAATGAAAACAAGAATATTCATTTTGCCAGAGGCAATTATAAGGAGAGCGACATCTTCGGGAGTAAAGTAAAAGGCTTGAGATGCGCGCAAATACCAAACTAAACTAGACTACTTTATTATAGGATATACTAAGCTTATATACAACTTACTACAAAACTACGTGATGAATATAAATATACCTTATCTGTGACGGTCGTCAACTTATCTTAACATTACGTGGAAATAGATATTTCCGCATATCTGTGGCGGGCGTATGTGCCGGCACAGATACTCCCCCCTTTAGAAAAAAATTAAATGAATGTACTTATAACAATGGAAAAAATCTAAGTTAGATAACATAACAAACTTATATCAACTGCAATAATAACTAGTAGTATTTTAATAAACATAAAACCAGATCTTAATTGTGCATACTTTAACTTAATCTATTTTTATATTATAAGGAAAGTCATTGTTAAATAAAACTAGATAGTAATAGCGCATACTTCATTTTTAAAGGTAAATCTTACACGAGTTAAAAAAATTTAGGAACTACGGTTATGTGAATTCTACGTAAGTTTAAAGAATTACTTAATATTTACCTGCAGGCAAGTCTTGTATCTTGCGGCACACTACATAAAATAAACTATAAACTGGAAAACAGAAAAACACTAGGAAAATGGGGCTTCGCGGTTAGTAAACTAACCTAACCTAACTGGAAAAGATCCGCAGGAGAGTCGTCTGATGCTGCAGCCATGTTTTTTCAGGAATCGATGAGTCAATTTACATCGCACGTCGTTGAAGTTGTAATCACTGTTTGTTTATAATTGCGACCGTGCCTACACAAGGATGATTGTGCTGAATCAGCGTCAGCATTAAATCTGTAACCTTGGCTGTAGGCAGTCAATGATCTCGTACGTCATATGTACGTGCGTGCTCTTCACTCTTGAGTGAATATTAAGTTGTCGATTGATGAAATTTGTGTGCCTAAAAACCTTGGGATTTGGAAACATAGGGTGAGTGTCCAGTCGATCGCGGCACTGGATGGTCGGTCGCTCCGCTGCGCTGCCGTGTTTTTTCGCGACGGAGGTCATTGACTCACATCAACTATGACTTCCCATGTGTTAAAGTGCTCAAGTTGCAATATTTTTATTAATGAAGTGCTGTCTTATATTCAAAATAAGGCGGATATTATGGACGAGGAAATCTTGGTCAGGATCTGTTCAAGTGCATTCACAGACGAGGAAATTGAACAGGCAAAATCATTGCTCTTTGGCTGTGTTGCGAAACCTAAAACGAGGCGAAAAGGTCAAGGAAAGATGTCTCGAGACCTGGATGATATCATAAGCCTGATCAAGGAAACGGATCCTGAGGAGTTGCCGATATTTGTTTCTCGCGATCTACATAAGTTGCCGCCCGCTACTTTCGACCATGTAGACGTGACAAGACTTTTAAGAGATATAGTGGTGGTGCAAAGGGAGTTGAGAGAAATTCAAGAGAAATACGCAACAGAAGTCCAATATGCCACCGTTAGCGAGCTCGAACAGCTCAAGCGTGAGATGGAAACATTGAAGAAAGCGTCTACGTCAAACTCCAGAGTAATAAATAATGAACCGAACGTCAACTTCAGAAGGGGTGCTTTTTGCATGAACGATGACAGTTGTTATGACTATTGCAATAGCGGCCCGATTGGTATGACACATAGCGCTAATCGGTCGTTGGCCTCCAGCCGGTCGATGACCCCGCCTGTGCGCTTAGCAACTAACAAGGCTTGCGGGCCCGAGCCGGCATCGGCGCACCTGCCATCCCTTTCTTATGCAAATGTCGCAGAGCGCAAGACGGTCTCGCTCGCACATTTACCTGTTGCTGAGAGCGTAGATCGACGCAATACTAGTACGGCCGAGAATGCGAATCAGCTGATCTCCACATCGCAGTATGATGCCCCCAAGAAATCAACAAACATTACGGAGAAAGTTGCGGTTGCGCATGAGGAGGGTGAAGGCGAATGGACCCGAGTTGAGAGACACAAAAGACGGAAATAATGCACGGTTTACTGGTAGGCAAGGCAAGGCAAGGTAGATGAGAACTCGAAGTTCAAAGCGGTGGTAATTAACATACCGTTATATATATACAATATGTCAAAAGAGACTACCGCTGATAATATTGCTGAATATATAACGAAGAAGACCAATGTGGCGGTAAAACCTGAGAAAATCTGTATGAAGGAGGTGAAAGGGTATGACTCATACAAAATATTTATACCCAGACAAAGGTTATCTCTTTTTGAGGATGATGATCTTTGGCCGTATGACATATTTTTTAGAAGATATTTTATGTTTAGAGACAGAAATACGAAGGATCTGCGAACTAAAAATTCTAACATAACTAAAAATGGCAAACAATAACAATCACACAAACGATAACAGTAAATTTGTTAGCTTCAACTGCAAATCAGTGAAGCGATCGGCTGATTGCATAAGAAGACTCTGTCGGGATTCAGATATTGTGGCCCTACAAGAAACTTGGTTAATGCCCCATGATATACCTTACCTCGATACCCTGGATAACAACTTTGGGTACACTGGTAACTCAGCGGTGGATACATCGAAAGGCATCTAAGGGGCAGACCGCACGGTGGTGTGGCTATCTTGTGGCGTAAAGCTGTATTTCAACAAGTTCAAGTGATAGGCTGTAATAATGTGCGTATTGCGTGTATAAAATTGACTCTAAGTGGGCAATCAATCCTTGTATTTAGTGTGTACATGCCTACAGATGATAGCGTTAACTTGCCGGAATTTACGGAGTGCCTAAGAGAGATAAATGCGATTGTGGAACAAAACAATGTTGAATCTGTGTATGTGTTGGGTGACCTAAATGCACACCCATATACGCCATTTTGTGACGAGATGCTGAGCTTCTGCGATGACCAGAAATGGATATGTGCGGATATAGAAAAGTTAGGCATAGATTCAGACACATATACATTTGTGAGTGAAGCTCATGGGTCAAGACGATGGTTAGACCATTGCTTAGTTACGCAATCCGCCTATAGTACTGTAACAAGTGTTAAAGTGCTTTATGATGTTGTATGGTCAGACCATTATCCAATTATTATTTATTGTAACTTTAGGCATATAAGACGTAGAAATATAAATGTAAATAACCAAATAGAGTGTTGTAAAGTTCGATGGGGTAACAGACAACCGGAAGAGGTAAAGTTGTATACTGAAGTGTGTCATAGTAACTTAGTGCTTGTTCCGAAAATATCTGTGATAACGTAGTCCATAGATCTGTTATGGATAATGTGTACAATAAAATTGTAACAGTATTAAGTGAAGCGGCTGTGAATAGTAGTAACCAGAACAGTCCTAGTAAAAAACGTTACATAACTGGCTGGAACAAGCATGTAAGGGTGGCACATACAGAAGCTCGACTGAGGTTCCAGTTATGGCTTACTTATGGAAAACCTAGCTCAGGTCCACTCTATCTAGAAATGTGTCTAAGTAGGAAATGTTTTAAGGCGAAGCTTAAGTGGTGTCAAAACAACCAGGACCAGATAACCATGGACATATTAGCTGCACACCATAGGGCTAAAAATTTTAACCAATTTTGGAAGTCAACCAATAAGCTGAATACTAAACCTGGCCTTCCAGTATCTGTTGATGGGGCCACGGAGCAGAAGGAAATAGCTAACATATTTCGTGAGCATTTTGGGGTAAAATCACTAATAGCTCGTTCAAATCAGGTGACCAGCGCTAAGCAACGCCCCCCTGACCTGAGGACTCGATTCACCCCTAAAGATGTGGCAACAGTCATTAAAAACATGACTGGAGGGAAGTCACCGGGCCACGACGGGCTCAGCGTTGAACACCTAAAAAACGCAGGCGTACATATGCCTAGAGTCTTAGCAATGTTTTATAGTTTATGGTCATGGATATCTTCCGGGGGATATGATGGAGACAGTTGTGGAGCCCATTGTAAAAAATAGAACAGGGGATATTTCCGACAGAAATAATTATAGGCCGATTTCTTTAGCAACTATAGTCGCGAAAGTATTCGATGGTTTGCTCGATACACAGTTGATTACCCATCTACAACTCAATGATGCCCAGTTTGGTTTTAGACCTAGCCTATCGACAGAAAGTGCAATCCTGGGCTTGAAGCATACTGTTAGGTACTATACAGACCGCAAGACGAATGTCTACGCATGTTTCCTGGATCTATCCAAAGCATTTGACCTGGTATCCTAAGATATCCTGTGGGATAAGTGTCGGGAAACTAACCTACCAGGCGAGGTCATCAATATCTTTAAATACTGGTATGAGCACCAAACTAATGTAGTAAAATGGGGAAACGACTTTTCAGACGCGTACCGTATGGAATGTGGAGTTAGGCAGGGGGGGCTAACGTCCCCAAAGCTGTTCAACCTTTATGTGAACGACCTAGTCGGTGAGCTTAGCAGCATGCATGCAGGTAGCTATGTCGATGGAAAAATCTGCAACAATCTAAGCTATGCTGATGACATGGTGCTGCTGAGCCCATCGCCGGGGGGCTTGAGAAGGCTACTCAGCACATGTGAGCGGTATGCGGAGAGTCATGGCCTCAAATATAATGTTAAGAAGAGTGAAGTTATGGTCTTTGGGGCGGGTAGTAAACTTCCGAGTGTATTGCCGGCATTAAGATTATATGGCAAAGATCTTAATAGAGTAAAAAGTTTTAAATACCTTGGTCATATAGTGACGGAGGACCTGAAGGATGATCTTGATATTGAGCGGGAGCGCAGGGAATTGGCAGTTCGGGCGAATATGTTGGCTCGTAGGTTCGCACGTTGTACAAGGCAAGTCAAAATTACACTTTTTAAGGCTTATTGTCAATCATTTTACACGTGCAGCCTATGGATCAACTATACCCAAAAGACTCTCAATGCCATGCGCGTCCAGTATAACAATGCTTTCAGGATGCTACTGGGGCTGCCACGCTACTGCAGTGCATCGTGCATGTTTGTTGAGGCAAGTACTGATGGATTTTATTCCATCATACGTAAGAGAACGGCCTCCTTACTTAGCAGAACGCGTGACAGCACCAATAGCATCCTGCAGGTCTTCGCAGGGCGGCACGATGGCCCAATACTTAAACACTGGGTGAGTGTCGTGACACGGACTCTGACAGTATGTGGGAAAATGAGTCGGGCAACAGATAGGCCCATTTACATGAATTAGGGTTTCAATTTGTATATAAATGTGTATAGTATTAAGTATTAAGTAACTAACATAGCATTAAGTAAATTGTGTGCTACTAACTATATATGGATCTTTTTTGTTGTCCGAAATAAACGTTTTATTATTATTATTATTATTATAGGGCACATCTTGTACACCAATCGTTTATATATAAATATATATCTCTCTCTCTCTTCAGTGATTTGATTACTCTTCGTGCGATGTTCTTCCTGGATGATTTCAATATTCGTTGAATTAGGTATATCGATGATGTTTCAATACTCTTCTGGGGGCTGGAACGGCTTCCTATGTCTTGAACTTGAAAAAGCTGCTTGCTGAGAATGAATTTGCCGACGCGTTCGTTTTTGCTGGTGCGAGCTCCATTTTGATAAATTAGCAGTCGGCTGACTATCGGTCCATTATTATTGCGGTATCTTGAGTTCGATGCGGGAAGTCTTCAGTTGAAATTATTTGGCTTCTGGTCCGTTTTCAAATCTGGTCCGGTCATGGCTTGCTTGATGTCGTCTTGGTTACCGAAGTCGGGGCTCGGCGATCTTGGACGAAGTGCTTCTTGCTTGCACTTCTAAGGTGGCAGCCACGGAGTTTTCTTCGCGGCTGGGTCCATGCTGCTATTACCGAAGGTTGCTGATGTTTAAAAGTCGGGTCACCACTTTGCCAGAGGCAATTATAAGGAGAGCGACATCTTCGGGAGTAAAGTAAAAGGCTTGAGATGCGCGCAAATACCAGACTAAACTAGACTACTTTATTATAGGATATACTAAGCTTATATAACACTTACTACAAAACTACGTGATGAATATAAATATACCTTATCTGTGACGGTCGTCAACTTATCTTAACATTACGTGGAAATAGTTATTTCCGCATATCTGTGGCGGGCGTTTGTGCCGGTACATTCATAATTTGAAAAGAGTGTTATAATTGAAACAGAAGGTAACTGTAAGTATTATGACCAAAATATATTTCTATATAATTAAATGATGTATCTGTATTGTATATAACTATTTATCATATAACTATTTCACTATACATTTATCCATATAATATTTATAAATAGTAATAGTAACATAATACTCTTTCTATAGCATGCAGTAGGTAGGATTTAACTTGATTTTTTTCTTACTCAGGACACTGGCAGGGATTCACCAACTGTATCCTTTTCATCATTGGGTAAGCATCTGAATTGATTCTTGGTGGCGACTGCAATTTGTAACTGATCAGGAGATTTGTGGTTCGATGCACGTTTTAAAGTTGGGAAAGTTTCAGAACGTTCTTGAGATTCGCCGAGCTTTCTCGGCAGATCTTTCACCCATCGTGGATGCATTGAACTTAGTCACGTATTTATACATTGTGGTGGTGAGGGATAGAAAATCGACTACAGAGTTATCGATATCGACGATAAGTCATACACTTTCTTTTGTTCGCACCGGATTTATGCCTATTGAATATTAGTATCTGAGCATTAAAACTAGCAAAAAATACGTGTACAACTCGCGCACCGTAACACCATCATCAAGTTATTTAATTGCATAACTATTTATTCGTCATAACTATTCAGGTACAACGGTGCATAGAATCTGTTTTCATACTCTTATCAATTGTCTTCTTGCACGACAATACAATTACCTATATATAAATATAATAAAGACATCAGCGGAACTAAGCAATTCATATACCAGCATCACTAAACTGTGGACGTGAATTTAAATAGGTAAAACTCTAATCACATTTACATCAGCAGCATAATGATCGCGGTCATTCACAAGGTTTTGCTATTATTTTTTTGGATTTACTGGTGCGCGAGTGCAGATGTCGAATCTCGATACTATCCCCGCTACCACCTCGCGCCACCACACGGATGGATGAACGACCCAAATGGTTTCAGCATCTTCAAAGGTGAATACCATATCTTCTATCAATATGACCCAGCCACCAGTCATAAAGCAGGAAGCATTCACTGGGGACATGCCAAGAGTACGGACTTGATGAACTGGGAACACCTACCTATCGCCATGTACCCCGATCAATTGTACGACAGTGGAGGCGTTTTTTCTGGCAGCGCAATTGTAGAAAACGACACAATGTATCTGTTCTATACTGCTCACGTGAACCATCCTGGCCAGAGCCCCGATCACGAAGAACACCAGGCATTAGCCTACAGCACGGATGGTATAATTTTCACGAAATACGCAAATAATCCAGTAATTATCGGCGCTGATCTGCAACCAGACATCAGAGACCCGAAGGTATGGAAACATGGCGATACTTACTATATGGTTCTTGGGCACTCTATCAACGGCACAACGGGCACTATCCTGTTATTCACATCTAAAGATAAATATAGCTGGGAGAAGGCATCTGTTTTAGCGGTATCAAATGGAACCCTGGGCTATATGTATGAATGTCCAGACTTCTTCGAACTAGACGGCCGCTTCGTTCTCCTCTTTTCTCCTCAAGGAATAGCACCTCAAGGGGATGACTATAAGAACCAATATCAAGTCGCTTACATAGTGGGTAGTTTTGATTACGAAACCAACAAGTTTACTCAAGAAACTACGCTCAAAGAGCTCGATCACGGTCATGATATCTACGCAACACAGACTGTCAATGACAACGGCAGAAGGGTGGTCGTCGCGTGGATGGATATGTGGGACATGAACTATCCCGAACAAGATGACGGATTCAACGGATACCTCATACTTCCAAGAGTTCTATCATTGGACAGAGAAGGGAACATTATACAGACACCTATCCGACAGGTGAAGAAAGCGAGAGACCAAGTCGTCTTTTCTGGTTCCGCGAATGCTGATAAGGCTGTAGTACTGAATGACAAGGCTGGTGAGATTTATATTCGATCAAGTGGTAAAACCCACTTAGAGGTCAGCATCGGCATAGAGGGTAATGAAACGAGCAAGGTGACCATTACTTACGATCCTGAGGAAGGTGCAGTAACACTGGACCGTGGTGGTAATGATGCTATTCGTCGAACACACTGGAAGCCAAAAAACAAGCGGTTCCTAAATTGGAGAATGTTTATTGACGCCAGTTCTGTTGAACTTTTCTGCGGCCGTGGAGAGGTCACGTTTACTAGCAGATTTTTCCTAGATGGTCCTCTTGAGATTCGTGTCAACTCTAGCAGAAAAGCGGCGGTCAAGGTTACTTCCCTTCAACGTACAGTGCCTGTGCAATCAGATGACTAACAAGTCATTGAGTCAATTGTTGTAAGCTGCTTTAATTTGTGATGTATATGTCAAAACGCAACGTATATCACACAAGAATATGTTTAGACATCATCGCTATGAAACTTAATTTATCGCAACTAAAAATATATAATGATAATGGTGTATAAATATTTTTCATTTTTTGTTTTTAATTAACTCTGAGAAGGTTCCGATCCGTTTTTTACGAGTGGATTCAGTTATATTTTATGTTCAAACAATTCAAAAACTTTTGTTCGGCAAAATGATCCCGAAGAAAAGTATGCTATTTTTACCAGCCCGGTAAAGCACACTTTTTAATTTCAAATAGACGCGCAAATGAAGGAAGTTGATAATGGCGTAAAATATTATTATTATTTCAGCATTGTTATTTAACTTTTATAATGGTACCGGAAAAACGTAGTTTAAAATTAATGTGAGGGAGTGTTATTATCATGTAAATTGCCGCCGCGTAATCGACTCACTCATCATAATTATGTGAAACTTGTGAAATGCTAAGAATAATGATCAACTTGAAATACATATTTTTCCATCCAAAAATCTAGCTATGATGGTTATATCCTAAGAAGATGTTATTAAAACTATCAATCTATCTATCTATCTATCCAGCTTCCGTCATCCCATGTGGAGTAAAGGTCTCCTCTTCATTACGGCATTTACTGCAGTCCTAGGCTTACCTGATCCACTGTTGCCCGGTAGTCATGTCATTTGTCGACGTCATCCGAACATCGGACGGGTGAACTGCCTCTCAGTCTACTTGGCCACCACTCAATCACCGCCTTTACCCTTAAGTCTTTTTAGATATTAACGCGAGTACTTATATATGCGAGTCTCTGACTTTTGTGAATATAACCTGAACAAAATGTAATCACTATGTTCAAATATATGTTTTTAAATAAAATTAAATAATGAAGCGGTAAATCAGAATTAAGTGACTGGGCAACTTTTGTAATTACTAAAAGTAGAACTATAATATTCATGAACAACGTTTGAGAATAGGTAAAAATTTAAGTTGTAAAGAATTTTATCATCTTTCATTATGTGGTATACAATATCCTACGACTCGTCGTTTTCGATATACAAGCGAAAAAAAATGGGAACTTCTTTGAGATGAATAACGACGAAGGGTTGCAGGTGCTAAAGAAAACTTTTGATACTGCACTTATATTATCCCAATAAAAATGGGGTCTGCTAAACAAAACCAATATAAGTTTTGGAATGTATTTATTACAAACTTGTCTGTCTCTCAATAAAGCTTTTTGAAATCAAACAGTAATGTCACTAACATTTTATAAAAACTATGCTTACCTCAGTAATAAACAATGAAAAAGCATTGGACAAAAAAAGCAGTGACCGGATATGTCTCAAATCCAAAAAATTATATTTAAGCATTCGCAGAAACATACATAACGTACAGTTTATTTAATTAACAATATTTAGTTAACTGCATATAAATAAAATATTAGAGGGCTTTATAAAATTAAACATTTTGTGACATCGATTAATTTTAAGGCTCACATATGGAAAGCCTCGTAATACGAAAAAGTGATTTATAATTCAAAATATCATTGTGATCATCGTAAAAATTATTAACTTAATTCATTGTTAATAATCTATTCCTTCAGAAGGTTATGTTTATTTTATACCTACTTAAGCGACGTTTTTGTGCCATATATATATATATATATATATATATATATATATATATATATATATAATTTCTATTATATTTATATAAATCTTAAATAAATCTTTCGATACAATTCTTTTAAACTTTAATTTTTTGTTATCACATCAGTAATGGCAGGGCATTCGTACCTATGTTATTATGCGACACCTATGGCTGGATACATACATTACTCTTTCGAAATTATGTACCGCTTAAATGTCATGCTGCCACTATCTCTCGATAGGGATATACACTCGAGAATGCATACACACCAATAAATCCGGTTCACTTAAAGAAACCTATAAATATCGGAAACTAAGAATGCTAGCTTAATGAAACAAATTGTATTAAATAGATAAATACCCTTAAAATGAAAGTAATCAAATTTATGAGTCACTACATTTATTTACTAAAAAATACATGAAGAAAGAAACTGCTGATCTCGCCTTAAAACAAAAATAGGAAACATGAAATTTTTGAACAACATTACGATTTTGTTGAATTGAATTTTCTTGAATACTTCATATTGCCTCTCCGTGCTTTCGTTACTGCGTTTACGCGGTTTGGCTAGCTGCACACCAAGTTCTTTACACAATTTTGGCGAATATTGTCCCATTCCTCAGTGAGAGCAATTTTGAGCTCACGAAGCGTGATTGGCGAGAGTTTCGTTGTTATACCCATCTCCCAAGCATGAACACCAATTCTGCGCCTACCTCAGATGAAATTCCGGCCCACCCAAGTACAGATACACCACCGTAGGCCACTTTTTATTCGATGCTTGCTTGCTTGAATCTTTCCCCTGGCCTTCTATACGCTCTGTGTCTTCCATCGTGCTTGTAGAGCATACAGATCTTTTATAGTCAAATTTAAGTGGTTCTGGGCATATCTTAATCTTGAAATATGATGCCCACGCTCTAGTTTAGGGCCATTTGCAGGTCTAAGTGGTTTCAAGTTAGCTTCAGCAAGTCGTCGTCTTACTGTCCATGCGCTTGGGTTACTTCCTCCGAGGAGTCAGAGTCAGAGTCAGAGTCATTTATTTATTGAATATAAATAAATAATTTATCTTATTCAACGTCAAAATTATACTTACTTATAACTACAAGTAAATTTTTTTTTAGGTCAAGTAGATTTGTAAGGTCGGTTCCTGTGAGAAAGCGTAATCGAATCGTAAACGAAACATGGTGTTCGCCAAGTATCAATCTTCTCGTGCTGTGGTACACCGGTTTCTGCCGGTTCCTGGTCTGAGTAGGTTAGAGCGAGTTTATTTGTAACGTCGGAGAACTCTTTTAGTCCATGGAATTGGTACATTTTGGTTTGCATCAAATGGGGTAGTTCTGTTTTTTTTATATGTTGTATGTAATGAGGTGGTAATGACAAATATAATTTTTCGACCTCGAAAGCCCTCCGGAACATTATAAAATTCATGGAAAACCATTAAATTTTTGATAATTTTTCAGTTTTTGCCATTTTTTACCACCAAGGACCTGTTTTACGGTCACTTAAGTCACTAAGAATTATTTTAAGTAGACTAAATTTGCAACAAAATGAGAATAGTTGGGTCTCGATAAAGTGAATAGTTTTAAAGAAATAGCTGTTAAAATGTTTGCAAAATTTACAAAAAAAAAACGAGTTTTTAAAAGTTCTCGTCAATGTGGTCAATTATTGATCATTTCACGGCATAAATTCATATACGTTATTAAAGAAGATTTTTTTTTCAACAAAACGAGACTAATTTGGCCTATTAAGATGTGATAGTTTCCTAGCTACAGCTGTTCAAAGTTGCTGAGGTGAGTAAACAAAATGAAATACGACTTACGAAATAAACATTATAATTTATAAAAAGTAATAATTAGAGTATACAAATTTAAAGACATACATTTTATATTTAAAGACATACATTTACATATTATCTTTGCATGTGGCGGTTGAAGTTGAGGTCATCACATTTATATTATATTTATTATTAGTTTTTCTTGTACATCTTTGATGGACCAGGCTGATCCTCTAAATCGACAGTACACCTTTTGGGAGCTTGCTTCGGTAGCATTTCGTCATCGACCAGCTCAGGCAGGTCGAAATCGTCATCTGATGGTGGTTCATCGATGGTAGGTTCGTCAATGTCATCACACATCAGGTCTGGTTTGTTATCACAAGATTGCTCGCTGCAGTGGTTGCAAACAGCCGAGCATTTGAGTCCTTGTTTTTCTGCAACCTCAGCTGCTGGTACAACCTTTTTTGCAGTTGCAGGAAATCATGTTTAGCAGGGGTTGAGGAGCTGGTGGTTTCGTCATCAGTTGAGGAATGAGGCCTCTAGTGCTCCGCATCCAGCCCCAATCGAGTGGGTTCTTCTTATTTCCAAGCCACATCTGAACCTGAAACAAGACCAACAACAAAATTAAGAATCGTAACTGTTCAAAATTATGAATAATATCGTGGGTTTATTATTGTCAAAAAATATATATATATTTTCACCTGGTGGTATGTTCGCAGAGAGTGAAATCTTGCAGCATCGCTGGTTGGTGACAACCTGGCGAGGTTCATGTTGGCATTTTTGACAGACAGCCTAAACTCAAAATTGTATTATTTAGGAAATTTTGAAAACATTTGAACAGCTATATCTTTGAAAATATTCAGTTAATCGAGACTTAACTATTCTCATTTTGTTGCAAATTTAGTCTACTTTAAAATAGTTAGTGACTTTTACCGTAAAACAGGTCCTTGGTGGTAAAAAATGGCAAAAACTGAAAAATGATCAAAAATTTAAAGGTTTTTCATGAATTTTACAATGTTCCGGAGGGATTTCGAGGTCTAAAAATTATATTTGTCATTACCACCTTATTACATAACAACATATACAAAAATCAGAACTACCCGATTTGATGCAAGTGAAGACCCCTTTTATGGTACGATTTCCATGGATTATTTGTACTGTTGTCAGCGACACACCGACAGTCCTGGCTGTATCGCGCTGACTCCGGCCGGTTTCCAGCATTGTGAGAATTCTGGTGCATTCTTCAGGTGTAAGCAAAATGATTACAGCTTGAATGATACATATTGAACACTATTAAGATGGTTTATATACCCACTTAAATGACAGATTAGAAACAAAATCAAAATCAAATGCAGTAATTTTGTAATTCCATCTTCGAAAGTCTTCCTTTTTCCTTATTTTTTTGGCATTTCTTTACGATAACTTAAAAGTTCTGATGCCTTCTTTTAAGGAGTATTTAATTGTCTACTAAATACAATGCATTTCATTATGATAATATTATTTTTCCGCGATTTTCAGGTTTCTTTAAGTGACCCGGGTTATTTGCTCTCGAGGTTATTGGTCAACACTGTTGTTTTTTTTTACGGAGAAGATTTGTTATATTTAAGGCATAACTAAGGCACCGATTACGAAAAAAAAATAGATGATTTCTTACAGCTTTATTTTTTATTAAATTTCGAAGAATTTTTCTAATAAAAAAGCAAACTTCTTGTGTTTAGTCTGAGATAATAAACGTAGGGCTTTATTATTTTATTAAATAGGATCAACACTGGCCTCTGTATAAGCATTTAGTCTGATATTATATCGTTCCTTCCTTCCATGACATCGCACTTCCATTGTGCGTATATGTTAATAGTTTCACCCGGATTTTCACTGAAATCGCCAACGTTTTCGGGGATTTTAAAGTAAGGGGCCTTTTTCGAGTCGTTGAAGTTTTGGAACATTTAAATACCTGCTTTCAGTTTTTCTATGCTTAATCCTGGATACTTAGCGAGCGGGCAGTAAGCCTTGGCGTTTTGGTAGACTGCCTTCAAGAACTGATTTATTTGTAGCTTAGATGAAAATTACAAAGATGTAATGGGTCGTACCTAACCATTTAACCATGGTATAGGATGATCATTGAAATTTCGGTATGGATACGATCTGGAAGCGTTGTTTAATTAATCCAAATAATTTTCTGGCGATTACGCATAAAAAATATTGTATCAAATATTTTTCGATTAATTAGTTTTTTTCGACAATATTCTAGGCATAATAGAAAATTAATTGTGGGATGAAAAAATGGCATAAATACATCATACTGTGTGCCAGAACTATGCTGAATATCTGCTGCAATCGTCAACTAGTATTAAATGACTGAATTGTCGACCTCGTGTTCTACAAGTTTTGAGATACCCGGGAAAAACAGTATAACTGACCACTATCGAATAATATTGACGATTGGTAAAAAATGTTAATAATATTCCCAGTAAATCGAAATCAAAATACCTAAATTAAATACTAAGTCAAGGTTAGTTCAACAACAAAAGCTGTTAGAAAAAACTATTATCATATTCGGAATCAGCACACTAAAATACATTAAAAACAACCAAAATACCGATGAAAAGAAGTATTTTTTATAGTTGACCAGTGTTATTTTTTACCTTGGCTTACGTCGTACACATTCTAAGGACGTAGAACATTAATCAAAACCAAGTATCTTCTAGATTTAAGTTGAACTTTGAATACAACAATATATTAGACGATGTTTAACTCGACCTCCAGTAGTCGTTTCTTTCTGTTTTTTTTTTGCCGCAAGCTATTAAGCATTCGTGAAATAAATAAAAATAATAATAATTGTAGCCCATTAATCTTCCCACCGTGAGGCAAGGGTCTTTATTCGGATAAGAGCAAGATTGTTAGTTGGTGAGCCATACTCCACCAACCAATAAACCATTTCCATACTCTGTCTTAAAGCGGGCCTTATGGAGGGGCGTCGGGCTAGTGGCCAACCCGAATGTCAGAAGTTATCAAACTGCCCTATTAACGCCTCTGCTGCAGCTTTACGAAAACTACCACCGAGTAGCGAATCACTACCAGCGGTAGTTGCAGGGACCAACATCTTAACGTGTCATTCGAAACACGAAACCGCCCGAAACAAATACCACATACAAACGGACACCCATCCAGTACCCGTCGCGACTAGTCTTAGTGAATTGTCAAAACTTACTGTATTATGATAATTATAACAAAATAGTACCTATTTCCACTTTAAGATAATCATTTTGGTCTTACCATGTATGACATAATAATTTACGATGGTCTATATCTTGGCAATTAAACGTAGAAAAAAAAATGGCAACACCAATGCAATATTTGCGGACTACTGCGTATTTTATTGGACAAACCAACGATTGTACTAAAAAAACACGCAGTAAGTAGTCATCAAACATATTATTTATTTTCTACATTAAATTGGCAAGCTGCACATTCTCCATCTGGGAGTAATGAAGAGTTCTATACTAGTGTTGTTTGACATTTAAATATTTGAGCGGATAGTTTGCTCTATGTATCGTACCTAGATAAAGATTTACGTCACACAGTAAATAACAAAGGTAGTTATATATATTTCTATCAACGATCTTAATATTAGAATGTAACTTAATAATACTGAAATAAAGCTATAAATATTGTCATTATTTGTAAGCAAGCGTTTTGATTTGTATGCTGCTGAACTCAATAATATTTACAATATTTTCATCTTAGTATAATTGAATCTATCTACAAAACTAAGTATCTACATTATTAACATAATCATAACATACAGAAAATAGAATATTCTAGGGTCTAGTAAAGCCATGCTATCGCATTATTTAAAACACACCCAAGTCTATCAAATAATTATTTCATATCTCTTTTAATGATAAACAACATTATGGCCTTGTAATTGTCTATACCAGGTGGTACTGTACATTATCAAAAATTAAAAAAATACTTAAAAAACGTACAACCTCCGGAAATTAAATACTCCATTTCGCATTACATGACTACCATGTCACCACAGTTCTTAATTAAATACTTATGTGCGTTAATAATGTCAGCAGCGTACTATCTATGCATTTTTGCATACAGGCATTTATCCTTAGATATATAAATAAATATTAAACGTATCTGTTTTCTCAACTATTTCTAGCATGTGAGGGTAATCATAAACATTTCAAGCGTTAAAAAAGTAAACGAGGCGAATTAAAATGAAACCTTTATTTCTTGTAGCATTACGTCAGCTCCATTCATATAGTTACTAGGTGCTTAATGTATGCGTACCTCACACATGCGTATATCAAGCCTCAACAACATTTTCTTTAGAATCCAGGGAAGCCGAAGGGCTTAGAAAGAAAGCACAATTTTACTCTATAATGTCCAGTCAAAATAATAACTAAACACCATCTCACGATCTCGTGCATTCGATAACGTTCGATCCTACTGCAGCCAGTACCTCAACGGCGAGTAAGATCAGGCTTCCACTGATTGTTATGACGAAGTTTTAGTCTTCAGCAAAAGAACTGGCCAGTACATCGTGACAAACAGAAGGAAGAGCGCCGGGAACACAACACGGGACAGCTTGTCGATTTCTCGCCAGAGGATTCGCTCTTGACCGGTGTCGGCATCGAGCCAGGCCACCTGGAAATGACGACAGAAGCTATGAGATTTCAATTTGAAGATTTAAGTACTAACTGTAGCTCGAGGCTCATCGCCCTTGCTCTACACGAGTTATTTGCCGCCGTCGATTGGTTCGATGACCTTAAATTCGTTTCATGTTATTGCCGAGCATTTAAACGCATAGCTTGACATCGGGCCTCGCATTTCTCAAAGATTTGATAGTTTAAAGTTATCTAGGGGATCTAATCAGTCTTAGATATGGTAGCTATGTTTATTTGTTGATATTGATTGTTCTACAGGCTGTCAAAGAAAGGTGTAGTGATATTTAGCGGAATTTCAGGGACAGCATTCTGAAAAACTTTTAATTTGATACCTATTTCATCATAGAAACTTTATTTTTCACTTCTTCATCAGCTTACCTCCCAGTCCACAATGTATTGAAAACTGAAAATTAAAGTTCTTCTGATCAAATCGGTTTCATATTAAAAGTTTTTTTAAATTGATGTCCCTAATACACCTCCAAAAAATGCTTGAACTTTCTTATACACACTGTTAAATAGGGTATTGTTTTTTAAAGTTACGCCCAACACCCGACTCTCATAATTTTCATTGACAAATTGCCGGAAACCATCGCAAGGTGCGGACACGCCTGGCCGGCCCACGAAGCACGCGCGCGCATCGATAGGAATAGAAGTAAGTAGTTTTCATTTTATATGTATCCTATCCAGATAGGTTTGCTGGAAGAAATCTCTGTTGAGAGATAAGCTCGCCTTTGCCTTTTAATTTCGTGTATAATTGTATTGTTGTAATGTTCTGTGCAATAAAAAATTGTGAAGTAAGCCCACAATTTATTGATTTTAGGGCAGTGAACGATTTAGGGCGACTAGCTAGAAGGCGGGATAAGACTTAACTCGAGTAAACTTTGAGAACTCCATACAAATTTATATGGAGTTGTCAAAATTTACTCGAGTAAAGTCTTATTCCGCTTTCTAGCTAGTGGCACTTAGTTATATATAAATGTTTGTTATGTTTTGTTTTTTGCTTCGGTGTCGCCTAAATGACAACCCCTGAGTCAGACGTAACTTTACAAAACAACAACCAGTGTGTTAGGCCTCGTAAACTTATGTTCTTAGGTGCTATTTAGCCTCAGGTATTGGTTCGTATTTAACTTTGATAAACGCAGCTGGGAGCTCCTCCGAACAAAATCCTGGAGCTCTATTTGTCTTCAAACTTCAACGTGACATGGCCCAATCAGAACGCAATTATTCCACACGAGCTGACACTTAAAGCGATTGCAATTTGAATTGGAAACGAATCGGGATACCTATATATAATAAGCTATTTGAATTCGAGCTATTGGATTCGCCACTTTACCTGCAGTATACTCTGCCTTCTTTCGATCCCGACGGCATGCGGCACGTGCCCCGGGGCGGAGGCCACGGAGGGGGCGGCGGGGGGCGAGGCGGGCGAGGCGAGCCGGCAGCGCACGCCGCCGCCGCCCGACTCCCACGCAGCCACCGTGCCGCACGAGCCCTTCTCGCCGTTTATTCGCTGGAACAATCATACACCTTCGTACATCTATTATTGTCATTAGCTCGTCAGGGAAAGCCACCGTTGAGTAAAGAGCATCCGTGGTCTAGTTGCAATGCTTTCCTGCCACGCAGGAGACGCTGGTCGGAATGGTTAACTAATGGACTAAAAAGATCATGCTTAAGAAATAAAACCTTAAGGATTGTACACGACAAGCAAAAATCAAACACAAACAAATAAAAGTACACCAATTACATTAAAATATTACGTAAATGCATTGAATGTTCTAAAAAAAAGGAATTCAATATTCAAAAAATAGTTGTGATGCCACCGCAGCAATAAAAAGGAGAAATACATAAAATTAAAGTAAATAACAATATTATTCAGGATCCAAAAGACTTAGCGGAAGCTATTTATAAGTATTTATAGTCATGACAAATACAAATTCGATTGTCAAACAATAGGGGGTCATAAATATCTATACATATAACTAATGTTTACTTCTCCATACATTTTGTTTCGGAAGGTCAACCGATTCGTAAGCTGAGAAGTGAAAACGAAGTTGCTCTGACCAACTCGGTTCCGGAATGAAAGTTGTTCAGAATGATGTCCCAAGCAACCCCTTCAAAAGTATCTTGACCTTGTTGTTACACCCTAGAGGCCTAAGCCCAGTAGGACTATGTAGATGATGATATACTAACAACAGGAATGATCCTCGGCAACGCGTCCTGCGTCTTGCTCTTGTTCATCTGGTACTGCTTGTCCAGCACCTTCACCACCACAAACTCCCCGAGCGCGGCAAACACAAACATCATGCAGCCAGCCATCCAGAGGTCGAGGGCCTGTAAGTTCGAATCCACAATTATAAAAAATATAAATTTAAAAATAAAAAAAAGCTTTCCCGACACAAGTTAAACCTGACGGCTAAACTTTGGTTCGCTTATTTTATTTCCTATTTAAATTGGTAACTTTTGAACCGACTAGTTGATGTAAATAAAATATATCCAGGAACCATCGCAATTAAGCCTACTACCAACTACAAAAACCGCATTAAAAACTGTTTACCAGTTTGAACGATGTTCGCTTTTAAGTTGATAACTTTCGATCCACTGAGTCAATTTTAATTAAACATATCTAAGAACCATTGCAGGATAGTCCACTTCCATTTACTATAAACCGTCCACTCCCTTGACCGCTAGGGTGCCCTCCATGGCTCACAGTTATACCATGGCTCACAGTTATCCATGGCTCGCAGTTATCCATGGCTCACAGTTACATCGGTTTTATCGATAACTGTCATGCAACACAACAAAAGGGTTATTTTTAGTCCGTATACTACACGAGCTGATGCCCGCTCAATGTGTAAAGACCCGGACATAGCAGGGATGTCTGACTCCTGGGCATGGGTAATTCCATTTTTTTCCCCTCCAACAAAACAAAACACCGCTAGGGTATCACGGACAAACATAAAGACACACCGACACACCGACAGGCGCTTCAAACTAATAACACCCCTCTTTTGGTCGTATGTTCCAACATAGTTTTGCGCCCATTCCCACGTTAAGTCAGTTATTCAATACCATATTTTACTAAAAAAACACATTAAAAATCAAAACAAACATATGAGACAGGTATAGTCATATTTTGAGAGGTTGTTAGTGACGCCATTATGAACAAGTTTCCCAATGAAACCGACTGAATTTGAGCAAATGTTTGGCATTTTTATGCATGCCATGTTGGGCCGAATGTCCGATCCATTAGTTAGTTGGTTAGCAGGATAGAATGGACAAGTGAAAAGCTGATGTAATCAAGTGGGTCTAGGCTATTAATTTATCCCTTGCGACGTTGAATTGACACTCGAATGTCACTATCAGACAATTGCGTAAACATTATGTAAATGAAAATTTGAAATAAAATATATGATAGGGATCTTTGGTACACAAATCAGCGGACCCAATCCGGTAGACAGGGGCGATACGGTGACAACAACGCGACGCGAAGACCACGGCCAACTTCAGGTATTCATTATAATCCTTTTATTTTTAGTTAATAGCTAATTTAACTGATTAGCAATTACCTGAATACCTACTATTTATTTCCGAAAAAAGGACTATCCAAACGCCAAATAATCAAGACCTGCCTAAAGTGGATCGCCGTCATCACGTCTTTGCCATTAAACCGTCATTGTCTAGCGGAATGGCGCCCCTGTTTAATGACAAACAAAGATGAATCGGCGAATTTGTTTACCAGATGTTTAAACAATACACTTGTCGCATGTCCGCATGTAATATTGTGTGAAACAGATAGTTAAGTGTCCTCTGCACAAACATTCGCAACGTCATTCAATGACTATCGATATGACCTTCACGATCATGAGTCATCGTGGATTCGCGGCACGTGTAGGATACAATATTCATTGGCAGTTGGCACCGATTTTTCAGGTGTCAAACTAAAAAAAAAAAACATGGCGTAGAGTCTATCCCATAATTAACTGCAAAAAGTTTAAAAAATACGGTAAAGTCAAGCAAGTAAAGCAAATCGGACTCGCGTACTCATGGCCGAAATGCTTTTGGTTTCTAGAGCCCTGTTTTGCCATTTTAACTATGATTTTACATAAATCAAGAAAAATCCATGTAGTTTTGATGATCCCTGAATAAAAATAGGTTCCGCACAATGCTTAATGTTGTTTGCGACGTTATTGGATGGGCTTTCATACACCATACAGTTTTCAAGATTTTAGGATTAAAAGTTTCGGAGATTAGGGAGGGGTGTCCCCTAGATGGTCTTGGACATGCAATTGTACTGTTCAGTGTGAACGCGGCCTATATAAAATGGCAAAGTAGAATTTGCAAGATGCATTTTACAGGATGGCTTAGTCATGGAGAAATACTAATTTTGTCAATGCAGTTCGAACGTTTATTTTTTCACTGTCAGACCACCATTGAGTAACCAGGATGTATATCTACTGGTATCTAAATAAATATAAAACGTCCATTATTCGGTTTTATTTTCATTTCAACAAACACACACGGTTACACGGTTTCATTATCATCATTATCCTTACGACGCACGAAATAGTTCAAAAGGAGTAACTGGACGCAAATTCGACTGCCCATCTCGATACACAACCCAGCACTGCTTTTACTTCAGATAAGCGAAACTTTTGCTCTTACCATATTGATATTATTTAAAGACTGCCTTTTGATTGCCTTGACTTTTAATTCCCTTTTTTGTTGTTGAATTTCTTAAATGGCAATACCAGCGACGCTATCAAGTGAACAGTAATAAATAGTAATGGTGGAAGTAAGGTTATTATATGATATGAAACTGAAATTACATATATAAGACCATAAACCCTACATGTAAATCATGACAAGCAAATAAATTATTGCCCTACATAGCCCTAAATGGGACGACAAGGGCCCACGGACTCCGAGAAAAATGTCGGATAATAAGCTTTTATTATGACAATAGCTGAAATTTTTATGACAATAAGGGTAATCCACAACATTTTGGTTCATTCATTGTCGATCCCTCCTAAATCCTTAGATAGTTAAATTAACATAAAAATGTAATGTAAACAACGTACTAAATAAAACCCTTCCATTTATCGAAGATATTCGGATAAAATTAGGGTTAAGGTACAAAAGATACGGATTAACAAAATGAATTCCACAAGAAAAATGTTTACAAACTATTCACGGAACACTTTCAATGAACTTGGCACTACATTTCATTCTAGATGTAACTAGTCAAATGTTTTCTACCCTTCTTTGGCACTCTGTTGTTGATATCCTGGGACATAGCTCTGAGCTATACTCTAATGGCTCTTAATCTCAAAAACTCAATGCAGATGGCGCCAGTATATTTGTAGGTTTTCAAAGATGTGGAATTCTATTTTCATTTTTTATTAAATGGCGTAATAACCTAAAATGAAAAAAAAGATATCGAATAAGTGGCTAAACGTGTATGCAACAGCGCCTCTGCAACCCCGTTAGTAAACATATTTATTTTATCTAAAATATTATATACTTTTCGAACATACATGCAAAAATAAATGTTTCACAATCATTGGAAGGAATGACTACTCGTGTTATCGATTACCAATTTAATCGGTAACACGAGTTTTTATGATTGATTGTACACACTTGTGCGGCCCTTACGTTTTCAGCACGTGCAATTAGAAATTCAATGAAACAATGCAGAATACTTTCAGATGTACCTAAGGATCTGTACTTAAAGTCACTAAATCAGAAAGAGGGTAAAAATAATGAAATGGCGTCGAGAGCACAGATGGTCATGATCATGAGATTTAACAATATGTTTACATGTTTGTTTAATGGTATTTATATTATATGACGTCGCTCATCCAGAATCCTCTAGACAGAAGCAGTCCTAGTGTAGGGCCAGACGCAATGAATGTTCCGGTATATAAATGTTTATGTTTTACTTATGCGGAAGAGGTGTCATTTTGACACTTGTTATGAGTTTATGGTGCTGCAAACAGAAATTACTAGAAATTTGGATGTTTATGACAATTTTAATCATACTTCTATTTGGAGCTATCCATAATTGAGGGCCAGCGGTCAGGTATACATTAAAATCAGTTCTATATCTACCCACTGCTGGGGACAGGCCTTTTCTCTATAGCGACTATCGCCACGGTCATGTGCCAATCGCATTCAATGGGATACCTTCGACTTGATGCTGTCGTCGAACCATCAGGTAGATGTTCTGCCTACAGTACCTACTTACTCTTTCATGAAATTATGCAACCATGTTCTAAGCACATCCGCTGCTAGTTACCATTATCCAACATGTTCCTAAACACAGGGCCGAGAGGATTGACGCTTTAGAGAAGAGGGTCAATGTGGGCTGAGCAGGATGATGATGAGGATGCTGCCCTAAAACAAATCTTACCTTCACATAAGCCACCGGCGGTATATCGGCCCTCAACCCCGTGAACATAGTGACCAAGGTCAACATGCAGGTGACGAGCAGCGTCACTCGTCCAGGGATGGCGTCCAGGTCCAGCCAGAAGCTGAACCACGATAGCATGACAACGAGGGTCGAGGGCGCGAAGGTCTGGATGAGGTGGTGCCCGATCTGCCGCTCGAAGCGGAAGTAGACCACGAGGCGGGAGTAGTTTCCTAATGGAGAAAAGAAATCGAATTCCTGTTAGAGTTATTTGGCCATGTACAACTTTATTTATGTATAGCTTATAACAAAAATACATGTTCATAGAATGGTTAAAATGTTGTTTGGAATTGAATGTAGTGCCACACATCCAGCACCGCTCCGCTACCACTAGAAGCTCTATGAGTGTAATCATTTGATAAGATAATTTTAGATATTAATGTTTGGAAAAAATTGCAAAATGAATGCAGTTATTTCATCTATCGGGAAATGCCGAAAGCGAAGTTAAAATTTAGTTACTCTCCCCCTTGCCCTAATGCCAAATCGCTTAGCGCATTTCTTACAGTTTAAAGAACACCATACATGATGGATTTTGACGACCTCTGTGGTGTAGCGGTTGTGGCTCTGCCTACCATGCGAGGGGTCCCGGGTTCGATCCCCGGCTGGGGGTGAAAAAAAAACCTCTAGGTCTTGGATGTTTATATGTGTGTGACGTCACTGTTTCTGGTTCCCACGACACAGATTATCCTAGTGTGGGGCCAGAAGCAATATATTTGCCTGTATGTAAATGTTTATGTTTATGTTTTATGGATGAAAAAAGTGTAGAAACGAAATTATCATTTAGAAATAGACTATATATAACATATCATGAAAAACGGTCGAGTGCAAGTATGATCGGACTCGCACACAAAGGGTTCTATACTATTGTACAGATAAAAATGTATAACGACAGTATTTGATAGGCGTATACCCTTTTAATTTTTTATCATAAAATATTCATAATATGTAGGACCACATGCAAGGCCGTACATCGAAACATTGAAAAAGAGTTTTGTGTATGTATTATGTAACTATTTAACTATGTACTCAGGTTGACGAAACTCTTTGCTTATTGAAGTGGGTAGAAATGGAGCAACATTTACAGAAATAAAATCAAGTATGATAAAAAACTCAAAATTATTTATCATAATTCGAATGAGCAATTATGAATCGTACAAGGCAAAGATCTTTAATTGTCAATTAAAGATCTTTTCCGATAATATCGGGAGAGTCCAGTTCAGTTCATCGACAAGCAAGTAAAACAAAATGGCTACGAAAATGACCATACAAATAATCTCTTGCATGGGTATTACTTTTATTCTTAAAAACCCATATGTTTAACGCATGTTTCTCACACAGTGAGATAATTAATTTATCTTAAGAAGATTATACGGACGTTCTAATGGTGATGGAAAAGATCGTGAGGAAACCTTCATTACTTCATATCTGCGGTGATGGGCTCACCCCCTGTCACGCAAAATGGAGTATTAAATAACTGGCTCAAATTGGGCACAATTGTGCCTCTGCCAACCCGTATGGGAAAAGGCGTGACGCTATGTTATGGAAACCTGTATGTTTAACTATTTGTTGTTATAGTGGCAATAGAAATACACCCTCAGTAATAAAAAAATCAGTTCTCTACCTATTTCGGTTGATCTGGTAGAGCCCGGTCATTCACCGTCGGACGGACGGACAGACGGACAGCGGGTTTAGTATTACGGAACCGTTCGGGTACGGAACCCA
This sequence comes from Argyresthia goedartella, assembly GCA_949825045.1. Taxonomy (NCBI): domain Eukaryota; kingdom Metazoa; phylum Arthropoda; class Insecta; order Lepidoptera; family Argyresthiidae; genus Argyresthia; species Argyresthia goedartella. The sequence goes on from OX463814.1 coordinate 38,272,251, forward strand.
AAAAAACAAGATTTTAAACATGTGTCATTTTCGATATACTGACTGTGTGTCGATCGATAGAGTAATTTTATACCACAGACTTGAATATAGGGGACCCGTCACCAGGCACTCAAAAGTGTCGCCGTTTAGATGGTGCCCATACTGGTAGTGAGCACGAACCACTCTCAGTCGTGCACAGACTGTGACATCCGATAGACGTGTATGTATGACAGAATAAAATGGTATCCTGCGTTGTTTACTGCTGTAAATCATGCGGGAGGCACAATAAAAAAAAACAAAGAGGGACTTATCATGAGTAAGTAATATAATTTATAATTCTTATTGGCAGCAAATAGTTAAACTTATAAATATTATTTTCGATAAATACCCGTAAGGAAAATCTATCATCCGACTGACGTAACTTTGTAGCGACGTTCTTTAGTATTATAAATCGAAGTCTTATTTTACAGGATTTTGCTAGGTAAATGTAAATGTCGGTTCTTCGAGTCCAGCTTATTACCTAAACTTAACTTTAGAAAAAATAATAGTTTTACTTTCACAGCGGCCTCGTTATTGGGTTTCAAATAAAATGAAAAGCAAAAGTAGAAACGAGGAACATGGTAGGTAAGATGGCAACTTTTTAAGTTTTTTTGTTTTTTGATGTTCCTCGTGATCCTAAACGACGTGAAATATGGCGTCGCATATTAGCATCTCATCGTAACGATGCCAATTATAAAGTCTCAACATGTGCAAGGATTTGTAAATCAAATATACTTTTTTCTATGATTACTTTTATCAAATATACTTTTTTCTTTGATTACTTTTATTTTTAAATCAAGATCCTCCTAGTCACTCTACTCATCTCTATCTGCGAGCTTACATGATCTTTCATAGTTTAAAGGCAATGACAATTATTGTACCTATCTAAGTGGGTTAATTAACTATGTTTCAACTTTGGATTAATTTAACAGTGAGGTAATTAAAGCTATTTTTTTTTCCTGATCACAGATTAAAAATCACCGTGTATTTGAGAGTTATCAGTAGATCAACTTTCCTAATTTTGTGTCTATTCACCCCAAATTCAAATCACCCCTGATTTACGGAACGAAACGCGGTGACGCCGTTACAATTTTTTGTAACGACTTGGTTCCGACAAATTACGACAGAGGCGCTATTTTTCTTTGCCTCAAAACAATATGGATTTCAGTACGAGATGCCGTATCCTTATATGTATATTAATGTTTTATACAAAAAAAATTGTTTAATTATGAATTTCTAAAACGATATCCTTTTCGAGAAATCTGAGTTCATAGTGCGACAAAATAGCAACTTTATAGTAGTTTATGTGGCTGTCATATGGGGCCTTAACATACGAGTGTGTTTTTATGCGACGAGCGCGTCGCGACGTCGTCGGGTTCAGTCTCCTTGGATACCCGGAAGATATCCTGGAGATCCTTTTTCCCGCTTGCACCCCTCCGCGCCCAAGTCGCACGGTGGTGACGGTGGTTTCGTGCAGCATGGTCTTGGCGGCGGTGATCTCAGCCTTCTTGTAGCTGGCCGAGCAGATCTGCTCGGGGAGGGCTCGTCCATCACGTCCAGCTTCTGTTGCACGAATGCTAGGAGCTTGTTCACCAACATGGTGTCTGCGCGCTTGGCTGGTACATCCATGGCGGTACCGGTATTCGAAAACTAGGTCGCCGAGCTGACGTTTGCTTTTGGCATTTGGTGCATACCATCATAATTCAAAATTCAAAAAGAGTTTATTTCTATAAGAAATACACAGGTAACATTTGGAATATGTCAAATCTTAAACTAACACATATATAAGGTACATAGAAATATAGAATGCAATTTGAATTCCGTCACCTCAATGATTTAGATGCTGGAGGCAAAGAGGCGACTAGAATCCTCCAGCTTTATACGTTATTTTTTTCAGAATTGCAGCAAACACCTTCCCAAGCTTTCTTGTCTTCTACATAATCTGATATTTTATAGTAAGCTTTTTTACATAAATGATTTTTAACAGCATTTTTAAATTTATTTACAGACAATTCTTATAACTCAGTTGGTATTTTGTTGCAAAAGCGAATACATTGCCCTTTAAAAAATACATTAAACTTATGGATCCTAGTAGTAGGTATAGCTAGTTTATTCATATTTCTAACGTTGACATTGTGCCTGTCGCTAATTTTAGGAAATTTATCAATATTTTCGTGGACGTACATTTGGTTTTCATAAATATACTGACACGGCACTGTCATAATGTTAATTTCCTTAGATTAACAACGCAGTGACTCACTGGGATCCACATTGTAGATTGCACGAACAGCCCTCTTTTGCAGCACAAATATTATGTTAATGTCTGCAGCGTTCTCCCACAGCAGTATGCCGTAAGACATAATGCTATGGAAGTATCTGAAGTAAACTAGTCTAGCTGTTTCCACGTCCATAAAAAGACGGATTTTTTTGACTGCATTAACTGCGGAACTGAGTTTTTTCGATAGTTTATCTATGTGTGGGCCCCACTGAAGCTTATTATCTAAGGTGATTCCTAGGAATACCGTGCTATCTACAATTTCTAAATTTTCACCTTTAACATTAACATTAGCCGAGACTTGTTTAACATTGGGGAGTATAAACCGAATACATTTAGTTTTTTTACTGTTCAGTAAAAGATTATTGGCACTTAACCAATTGACGACCTTTGAGATTGCATTATTCACATCGTCAAAGTTCAAACTGCGTCGTTTCATTTTAAACAAAAGTGAATTGTCATCTGTAAACTGTACAATCTCATGATTATCTCTGACAAGATGTGGCAGGTCATTAATATAAACCAAAAACAGGAATGGCCTGAGTCTAGAACCCTGCGGTACACCCATAGTAACAACAAACCCTGGAGATCGTTTTCCATTAATGTCAACACTCTGTATGCTGTCATTTAGATAAGAAGAGAGAAGATCTAAATATTTATCCCTAATTCCATGGTGATGTAATTTCCTGATCAATGTCCCATGGTCAACGCAATCAAAAGCCTTAGACAAATCGCAAAATACTCCTAAAGCATCATGCGACTCCTCCCAGGCATCATATATATGTGATATTAACTCAATACCGGCATCAGTAGTTGATTTGCCTTGTGTTAAACCAATTTTTTTTACAGTGGAGCATGTTGTTGGTGTTGAAAAGTGAAAGAAATTGATTTAAAATTAATTTTTCTAAAACTTTACTAAATGTAGGCAATACCGATATCAGTCTGAAGTAAGAAGGTTCAGATGTACAACCCGATTTAAACAAAGGTACTATTTAACTGTGTTTCATTAAATCAGGAAACACGCCAGATTCAATAGATGCATTAAATATGAAAGCTAAATCATGTGCAATAAAATCTATTAGGGGCTTCACAACATGAACAGAAATATCCCAGAGGTCTGCAGTTTTCTTAACATTTATTGATTTAAAGGCTTTAATAATATCTTTATCATCTACATAATTAAACGAAAAATGATTTTCACATCTAGGTACATAGTCTTTTAGCAAAGATTCAACGACTATTTTGGAAGAGTCTAAAGATTTTTTAGTAGTGATTGGGATGTCAGTATAAAAGAATCAAACGCTTTAGCTACATCAATATCACTTTTGAAAGTAATATCATTTATTTTTAATTCATATTCATTGTTTTTAATACTGACCTTTCCAGTCTCACCTTTAATGATATCCCAAGTTGATTTAATTTTAGTATCACTTTTTCTTATTTAATATCTGGTATAATTTGATTTTGCAATTTGACAAACTTTTCTGAAGATTTTTGAGTACTTTTTTACTTTATCCATGAACTCTTCACTATGATTCCATTTTTTGTCACTATATAATTTTTTATTAACAATGAAAGTAACCAAAATATATGAATTAAAAATAAAATAGAAACACTAAAAGAAACAACTACGCGAATAAACCACCCCGGGACATTGCCGAGGCTAAGGTTCCCATGACGCTTGCAGCATTTCCCCGCTGCACCGCCAGGGAGATCCTTTGCATCAGAAATGCCCCAGAGCGGTTGTCAAATCCTCTATCCCTTAGACGGCGCCCCAGATTCTTAATAAATATTTTCTCTTGTGTCCCCCAAACCCCAGTCGTCTCGAGCGCAAGAGGCACAAAGATGTAGCTTCCCGTGAGTGCGGCATACTTAAGGCACTTCTGTCTTGCGGCAGACTCGGCGGCTGCACCAGCGCGAGCCGCCGTTGACCCGACATGGGAGGCTGCAAAGGTGCAGACGCAGGTCGCATCCCATAGCAGGGAACGTCCTCTCTCCCAAGGTACCAGGGTCAAGCCGTCCGGACGCTTCCCATCCGACCGGCACAAACCTGGCGGCTCCAACACACTAGGAACGTTGGCCGATACCAAAGCCCTACGAACGATGTCGTTTATTGCGTGGTGCCGCGAAAACCTGCCAGCGCTCCTGGTACAATGTAGGCCATGGCGACCCAACTCATTGACCCATGCCCCACAAACGCATCGATGCGGCTGGCAGATAGTGCAGCCCAAACGCAAAGCGACTGCCACGCGCAAAGTGTCTTCGTCCAGGAAAGTTCCCAGCTGGGGAGAAGGCATTGCGTGCAGCCACAACCCCGAGTCGGACTGACAAACGGCACGCAGGCGCGCCAATTCCGGCCCCGAACTATGAGCGAGGAGATCATCACGAATGACTTCGCACAGGACCTCATCCCAGGAGCGCTGACTACATAGCCTTTCCGGCAGGTCGCTTCTAGGACACCGGGCACGCCATAAGCTCTCCGCCTCCCCCGCAAAAGGAATGCGGAACCCGTCACCATGTATACCCAAGATGTGAGTAACGAGGTCCACAACACCATGCGAAGAAGCCAGAAAGCCAGGGAGCTCGGTGTCCTGCAAGCGTCGAACACCTAAACCCCCGTACCTGATGGGCAGCGTGGCTTGCACCCACTGAGACGAGGACATCTCTTCGTTGATGATGCACTCAACAGTTTTTTCTATATAATTCATATAATTTTTGTCTACTTTTAAGTATACCTACTGTGGCCCACTTACTTAAGTTAAGTTTGTCTGAGACCACAATAGATCTGGTAGTAAATACTGCATTGAACGAATTGCTGAATTTGTAAATAAAAAATACAATAAGACTTATTAGGGTTATTATTAGAGTAATTGATAGGTAGTTTGCTATCCCAATTCAATTTAAACCTTTCAAACCGATGTCACAGGTATGTATTGTATCTTTCTTGTAGAACTTTTTTTAAGTTGAATTTCTAGTCTAATGTATTGACCTAAATGGTCTGACTTTAAATTACTTATATATTTTTTTAAGTACATTTTTTTCATTTTGATATGCAAATATATTGTCTATACAATATGCTGAGGTTTCAGTTATTCGAGTAGGTTCCATGAAAAGTGGCTTTAAGTTTTAAGAATTAAATAAGTTAGTTAGTCTCGTACTAAGGTAGTAAGTTTTTAATAAATTTACATTGAAGTCTCCACATATCATAATAATTTTATTAGATTTTGATACTTTAAATAATATGTCATCCATGACTTTTTCAAAAACATCAAATTAACCTGATGGTGGGCTGTAAACGCTTATTACAATTATGCGCTCCAATTCAACACATGCTACTTCAATGTGGCTTTCAACTGATAAACATACTAGGCATGTCATTACGATTTTTGAACTTTAAGTGTTTATTTTGAAATATTAGAGAGCCTCCACGAACAGCATGTGATCTACAAAAAGAACTACCAACCTGGTGGTAACTGTAATTGAACATGAGCTCATGGCTTTTTAGCCAATGTTCTGTAAGACATAAAATATCAATATTAAAAGAGTTATTAGAGTTGGAATTGTACATGACAATTCCAACTCTAATAATTTACAGCTAATTTATAAAATAACCTTGAATATTTTGGTGGACCAGATTAGTAAACTTTGCATTTATTTTTCAATTTTGAGTTTTTCTGTTTTTATTATGTACTTTATTAATATTATTTGACGGGCTAGAGACTTCCTCTATTGTCGTTGTATCTAATTTAAATGACTTGGAAAAGCTTCCAAGGTTTTGTTTGAAACATCAGTATAATGCTCAATAGAGGCATTATGTGTAGCCAAATTTCTGTCTGTTATATTAAAATAATAGGACAGCGAATTTGCTAGTTGTCTTTTGTAATAACTAGGAAGGTAATATTTACCTTTAGTCAAATAATATTTATTTCTACTAACAAAATTGTTAGTATCCATTACATGTATATTATTATTGCATGATATAGTATGCAAGGTCATATTAAGCTTATATCTAAGGTTGTGGCAGGCTGTCGCTGTAAGAGAATGTGAACATATCAATTTGTTTTGCTTTTAAATGACACATTGCCCCTATTACCGAGGCACATGATTAAATAACAGTCATCACTATATGTAGCGTTATCTACTTTTTGCATAATATCATGCAGATTACAGTTGGGATATACATCCGTGGGATAATGCTTAAAATGGGCTTATCGGACAGTTATAGAAAGGTCTGAGCTACTTCAACTAGTAGAAGTTTTATAACGAAACTAAAGTACAGATTTTATTTACAAAACAAACTTTTGTGAGAACGGGTTTTAAGACTGTTTTAACGTCATAATAAAAGGAGTGTTTTAGCTTTAACAATGTGAGTAGCACGGCTTACAGAGGTAACTGTCATTTTTTATCGCTTGCTCACAGAGCTAAATTTCAGAAGCATGAGCGATGGTAGCACAATATGGCGCCGTTAGTAATGTATAACGTCAATCATTTAGAGTGTGACTAAGAATGACCTCTTAGGCGATACAATTGACTATGATGCGACATGGAACGCACTGTTTATCCATCTTTGTAGGTGTTAACTGGAATAATGCAGCGTGAATTTTGACAGGTCTGATTGCAAAATCTGCAAACTATGCATAGCCTGCCATAGATAATAATTTAATAAATGAAGCACTTATTTATTTATGTCAAAATTTCGGTGAAGGTCATTTATGTTGCCTGTTTTATTCGCACTTTGAACTCAGATTTCTCGCAAAGAATATCGTTTTACAAATTCATAACTATACACATAATGTAATAATTTACTTTATCGATCGACACTCTCATCAACTCCGGCCGCAGAAATCATGTTTTTTTTCAGGTAAGATCCCTTTTTAACTTTACTTTAAGATATAAGATATAAGATGTTTATTCATAAATTTCATTACATGTCAATAACAGGTACAACCTTTTTAACCAGCATATTCCGAAAGATAAAAGAACTGCATACATTTTTTGAAATGTTAAGCTTAAATTATTGTATACTGACTCTTTCCTCTTATGTCGTTAATGCGCTGTGGCAACGTAGGCGAAATTTGCATATAATTTATTTGTATAATTTGTTATAATAATGATGGTAATAATTCAATGTGATAATAATAATAAATTATAATACGACGAAAAAATTCATAACACAAGACCAGTTTTTTATTAAATTATTCCTTAATTGATCAAAGGTCGAATTTAGACGAAGAATAAAAGATACGTATGAAACAGAATCCAAAAAGAAACATAACGCACACCCGCTGAGCATAATCACAACCAAGAAAGAAACCAAGTCCATATCTGAGACATTTGTACAAATACTGACTACATAGCATAGAAAGCGTTTACCGGTAAAAAAAGTAATAAAGACCTTTTACATGGTTTTGGACATTATTAAAAAGACATAACCAATAAAGGACTAACTATCATAGCAAAACTGCACGGTCAGACCAAAGGTGACAGATACCTAAGCTGCATAAACACATAAACATACGCTCATAATGTTGCCACAGTAGGATATACTGTGTGGTGCAAAGAAGAAACCTCAATCCACATCCAAAGCGGATCAGACCTCAGACCTTTATCCCACTCTCTCTATTTGAGCGCTGCAGAATTTTACCGAGTTGCACCTTGCCTTACCTAGGCCGCAGTTAAATGAATATATATATATATATATATAAGGTGACTGTAAAATAGCGATCAATACTTTGGGGAATGATGGTGCCCATCATTATGAACAACTTTCCCTAAGAAACATATGGTCGCAAATGAAAAAAAAATAACTTCCTTCAGTACATTGCCCCGATCAGCTGTTTTGCCCGACAAGCTCAGCTGGCCGATCTGGAAATCTCTCAACCGTCTCAGAGCTGGAGTGGGGAGGTCCAGAGCTAACCTGGCGAGGTGGGGCATCATCTCGGAACTAGACACGGCGTGCGTCTGTGGATACCCGAGACAGACGATTGCGCACATGACTGGGTGCCCTGCGTGCCCGACAACCTGCACGGACGAGGAGCTGTATAAGGCTACCGAGCGAGCTATTGCGGTTGCGGCCTTTTGGGCCGCCCGTATCGGAGATGACCGTCGACTCGAAAAGAAGATCAGCTGTTTTCAATTTACTAAGGGAGACCCAAAATTTTTGTTCATTTGCGACCATATGTTTCTTAGGAAAAGTTGTTCATAATGATGGGCACCATCATTCCCCAAAGTATTGATCGCTATTTTACAGTCACCTTATATATGTCACCGGAAGACAGTCAAAAACGTTAGTTGATAAACTAACGCGGTAGCTGATCAACTATCGACAGATAGTAAACCAGACCAACAGGGTTTAGAATTTACGTTTCTTTTCTTACATGTCAACCTAACACGAAGACTATGCTATCTATACATCTACTATATAAGATTATCAACTAATGCGTCATAGAGTAAGCTACAGTTTATCATCTGTCGATAGTTGACCAACTAACGAGAAAAAAACGTTAGTTTATCAACTAACAGTTTTGACTATCTTACGGTGACATATTCATAGATCATTCATAGATCAATGTTTGTAAATAGTGTCCAAGGTATTATTATTATTATTTTTATTTATATATATATAATAATAGTAGTAGTATATAATAAGTATTTAGTATATTATCGTAGTAATTATATTATTTATTTTATTGTAAGTACTTGTTTATTTCCTTATATTGTTGTACATTTATATGTATAAATGTATTGTGCCTACATGAATAAACTTACTCACTTACTTACTTACTTACATTTCGGTCTACCCCTGCTCAGCAATCAACCTTTACCATCTTAACCTGATTTTCTGGAAGAGATCTCTTATTTGAGATAAACTCGCCTTTGTACACAATTTTATGTAACTTTTGTGTTTTTTTCATAAGTTTTGTGTGCAATAAAGAAAATATGAAATATGACTGAACTGAAAAGTATGACGTCGCGTTTTCTCAGACATGTACGGCAGGATGTTGATCTGTAGATATTTTATTTTTTATCCTCAGAATCCACAATACCAGATAATTGACGGGAGTGGCCAGCATCGAATAGCCGTGCACGTGGCGAAGAATATGAGTAAGGAGATCTGACCGCCAACCTCCAATAACAGAGAGGTCCGATAAAAAGAAGTAGAAGAAAAGGGGAAAAGGTGCACTGGAAGAAGGAAGAAGTTGAGGTTCCACAACACTAGAGAATAAAAGGGAATGGCTCACCATCTTTATCGATCATGTATCCATTAGTCTCCTCGAGTCGCAGCGGCTCTCCGATGTGGTACTGCAGCAGCTTCAGCTCCGGATTTATGGTGACGCCGGCCTCACTCCATCGAAACCGCACTTTCTGGTTGCTGTATGAAACTGGAATGGGAATTATGTATCACTTTTCTGAAAATATGGAAACGGTGGATGGAAAACATCGTGAAGAAACCTTTTGATCTCCATAGCTGAGGTGTTGGGCTGGTGCTCAGTCGTGCAAAATGGGGTTGACTTGGATGGTATAATTCCCTTAACAACGGACAGTTGTTTCCCTCCTCCAGTAATTTTCAATCGATCAAGAACATGAACAAAACACTTACAGCTCTCGATATAGATCGGGCAGGACTGTATATCCATGGGATAGAGTTGGAACTCCATCTGGCAGGCGATGATGGCGTGCATCCTTGCCGCGTACCGGACCGTCCGGTTCCGGTAGAGCGTCACTGATGAGAACTTGTGCGTCAGTTCCGCTATCTCTGTAGGTGGAAGAAAGATATTGATAAGCTCGCCTTTCCACAATATTTTCTCACACTCTGTTTATTTTGTGCATTTCGGGCGCACAGTGTCACTTGTTAAGTTCGTATCACTTAAAAAATGTAAATAAAAGACGTTATTAAAAAACACTACGGTACACTTAAAAGGGGAACCTACTGTATTAGATTTAATTGCTCCCGCCTGTATTTAATTAAAATTTAATTAATCACTGTACTACAGTAATTTTATCCAATCTCAATTATAACGTTAAGTTGTATCTGCTTATTTTTATTTACGATATTTCTTTCCTGCTTTTAGTACAAAATTACGGAAAATCTGCGAAAGCTTAGTTATAAACTAAGGTGTATTATTAAAAGCTTGTGAAATATTATTAAATATATCCGTACTCGTCTTTTAAAGCGTGTTATTTATTACCCACTCGAGGGTTTTGGAAAAAGTTTTATTAGCCCGCACGTTTAATTGAATACCGCATTTTCTTAACACGAATCTATGATGTAAAATTTATCAAAATCATTTGAGCCTTTGAGTCAGGGCCAGGGGACGCAGGAACATACATACAATACATACAAACATTTATAGAAACATACATACATAAATACATACAGGTCAAAAAATTGAACCTTCCGCTTCGCTGCAGTCGGGTGAAATAGAAATTACTAAATACATGTAATCAAATTTGAAAAAGTAGCTGAGGACGTCTTTCTGAACAACTTTCACTATGAGGCTGAATCGATCAGCCTTAAAGTATTTTTAACAGACTCCAAAAAAGGAGGGATATCTCAAAACGGTTTTTTTTATGTTTGTTACCTCAAAACTATTTATGCACCAATGACAAAAATAATTTTTTAAACTTATAAGAGTAACCTTCCAGTTTAGTCTCATTTTTTTAAAATCAGAATTCGGTCCTGTAGTTTGGTTTCTAAAGCAAAAGGACTGGAATTATGATATCATCCAGGTAAATGAAACTGCGTACTACTGTCTTACTGTGACTTATCAGTGGTGTTCTAGGTCATTGTCATAAGATGAATTCTGTCTATTAGTATCGTATATTCGTTTATGTCGTGTAATATGTGTGGACTTGACTGTCAGACAGACAGATTTCGTAGCCTTGTTTTCGCGTATTTTGACGACATTCGCAACACGACCGGGGAAAAGAAATAGGGCTTGGATTTTTTAAGTTTTTAACTTGGTGAGTGTGGTGGTGTTTGCTTTATCATGAAATAATATGCAATCTGGCATTTTTTCACTTTTGTGCCGTTTATTCGTATTGTATTAAGTAGTCAGGTTTCGTAATATCGTTTTCGTGTGTGTGTATAGACAACATTAGCATCCCGACCGGAGGGAACAAAAAGTTCTTGAGTTGTTTTTTTTTTGTTTTTAACTTGGTGAATTAATAACATTGAAGTGTATGGCATTGAAATAATTGTTCACTTAACTTAGACATAAGTACTATGGACAACCATTTTCCATGTTAACTCTAATTTGGAAAGTAGAAAAATAAATAAGTTCACATAAATACCTACGTCTTTATAACTTCATTACACCACCACAACTCAAATAAAACGACCCGAATGGCCGAGTCGGCAGTGACGCTGCCTACGAAACCAAGGGTCCCGGGTTCGAGTCCCGGTGGGGGCAAATGTTTGTTTGATGAGAACGGATGTTTGTACCCTAGTCATGGTTGTTTATCTATCTAAGTATAATATTTTTCTATATAAGTTTGGGTATCGTTGTCTAGTACCCAAGATACAGGGAATCCTAGTTTGGGGCTAGATCAATGTGTGTAAATGGTGTCCAAGGTATATATATATATATATATATATATATATATATATTTAGATTGAATTGTATAGAAAACGTGGAAAAATTAATGCAGGTCTTTTATCTGTTGGGATTTGTAGGTTATATTAAAATATTTGTACTCTCCTCCTCCCCCCAGTACCTTTGTATTGACTTACTTTAATGGCTTTTAAATTGAAATTAATTTGGTAGAACAATTTTGGTGAAGCTCGCCTGCTATATTTCACTTATCTTTATTAGAAATTCGATTAATTTGGTCTTCGTGTTGATTGATATTAAAAAAAAACAATTTCCGTTGCTTGTTCAAAACGAATACAATTTTCAGATGAAATAACATTGACAGACTTAATGACGACCCAATATTTGACCACTTGAAAATTCAGAAGCTAAATATTTGAAGAGTTTATCAGCTTCAATAAAGCTTTTAAATTAATATTCAAACCCCTTTCTGTTGATCTACCCAATGTAGTATTAGTTAGTCAAACTCGTGAAACGAAAGTTTATAGTAAGTATTTGTAGCGACATGACAAGTTTTGAAATTTAAGAAGAAAGAGGAATTAAGAGTTAACAATTACGATTTCTACAGATTGTACAATATAATCTGGGTTGCTAAAATGGAAACGAAGTTTAAGCATAACGATAGAAGTTTGGTGGATTCAAACAAAACTGGTATTTTCTGTACTTTCTTCTACACGATACTTACCGGAACTTTACATTAAAATTGAATTATTTATTTTTATTATATGTAAATTATTATCAACAACGAAAAATCGGATCCCTCTAGCAATCCTAACAGGAAAATAACACCACGCTGTTCAAATTTTGCATTTGGTGGTATAAGGCACAGCACCCATCTGAGTGACTTGACGGAAATATAGTCTGGGGGCGTGGCGTGGCATGACGCATAATGACGTGTCACTTCCATACCAATTTTCTGTCACGTCACTTAGATGGCCATAGATTACTTAAGAGCTCATGTTACACAAATATATATCGCCCATATAGGCAAATTGCAGGTAGAAAGCCTTCAGCATATATCCAGGCCATGGCTCGCAGCAGTATCATCTAAAGATAACTGCTATATATACACACAACACAGGGGTTGTTTTTAGTCTACACGAGCTGATGTCCGCTCCATGTGTGGGTCCCTCCCTACACAGGGGACACAGCAGAGAGGTCTGAAACCTGGGCAAGGATAATAACAAAAAAAATAAGAGCTCATGTTTCACGTAATCAATCATGTTTAGTTAATCAGGTGGGCGCTCGGCCTCAAGTTACAAAACATTGCTCGATTTACAAAACGGTGGCCAATCAAAGATGCGTCACACACACTAAAAATACACTCAAAGTGCTCAAACACACACTCATAGATTTCTTAGGTATATGAAAAGTTATTCGAATACTGGTGTAATTGTGTGGTGTAATGGTGTAATTTTAAATAGTTTTAATCTTCTTGAGTTAATTTTTCACAGCAATCTTAACGCTCGGAATATTTTAATTGCTTCAATGGCATACCTAGCGCAATGCTTTATTTTAACAGTAGTATTTGTGCCCAACTGTGAGATTGCGGATATTTTACGGTCCAAATTCATGCAAATGATAATCTTTGTGGGTGAAGTAAAAAATAACGGCCAATTTCACAGGTTGCAGATGCACCCTATCTGACAGGTAAATAAGTAAGTGAAATCACGATTTATGTTTCAAATCGATCTTTCAGATTTTTATGTGTACAGAGTCCATATTTTTCAAAGGCCCTTGAGGCAATGAAAGTTGAAGATGAAAGGGCACATTGTGGACATAGCAACCTATAATACAGTTTTTCACAACCTGTGCAACTGGCCCTGCGTATCCACGGTAACGTAACACCGTTTATAACAATTTCCACTTGGACGGATTATGGAGATGAATAGGCGTGCGTGTTATTATGAGCATCTTTGATGGATAACCGCCAAAGCATGGAAGGTGGTCCCGAAGGAAGGTGTCACAAATGAGAGGTCTAACAACAGTGGTAACATAATAACGTCACTTATCGCACCGGCGGCGGCGGCTGATTGACGACGGTAGAAAAGAGCGCCTCCTAGAATAAGATTAATTTGGTAAGGTTACAACTCAGAGAAATAGGCCTGGAAGCCCCTTATGGGAAAATTCTCTTATAGGCAAGGTTTGTCGTTTGTTGCGGGGCTCCGTATCCACATAAGTACAGCACTACAGATGTCTCAACGAACGCACATAACAAGACTGGATATCTACCAACTATTACATACACGATAAAATATGGTAGCTAACAAACTTGTAGCTATTTGGGTAAGCGCAAGGATAGCCTCTCCATTCTAAATCCTCTTAGGGTTAGGATATTGCCTTAGTACCTTGCTCTATATAGACTGATGAGTCAGGTGAAGCCCGTTAGATAGTAGACTGACCCTAATTTATTATTCTCAGTTTTAGTCTGTACAATTATGGCAGCTCTCTTTGCCTGAAATAAGCCGTACTTATAGGTATATAGGTAGATAGCACCGGGAGGAACGACTTTCCTCAAAACTGTTTAAAGACTTATTTTAATCTGACGTAAATTGAAAATATAAAGGAGCTTATCTAACAAATAATTAGGGAAAAAAATATTTGATCAAGTTTTGATTTATGATTATTATTTTTTGCTATAACAAATACAATCTTAAGAAATTGTGTTAATAAATAAATATAATCCGTTAATTTCTCCAAAGCCATTTTTTATGCTGCTAAAAACTAGGCTTATTCACGCGGGAACCGTCTTTGACGATTCGTCAAAATACAGGATACGTCATGTGATGGTTGGACGTATTTTTGCATATGGAATAGTAGATTATACATCAATAGGATACAGCAATGTTGTATTTATTATGAAGACACTCTAACAGTACACACACTTAACTTATATTATAACATTCGACTTTCAGTACAAAGTGTTGCGCCAATTACAGGACTGTACAGAATTCACTGCACGTAAAATAATTTATTTACACACGTATCATAAACCCTCTTTACTGCGTCTAAAAACCGCACGTTAAGACCAGCATAATGTAAAACTATTTGGTAATAACTCATTTCTTATCTGAAAATTTGTACATTATGACCATAATTTGTAATTTTTCTACGTCTTATGACATTCAAATTTCGTGCCGACCCTAGTTTGTCTGTGAAGTTGGTACTACAGAACAAGCTAAACAAGAGCAATGATCAATGCCACAATGCCGGTCAAACATGCGGTCCTGAACACATCAAAGAGAGCTTATGATATGTGTGTAGATAAACTAGTGTACGTAACTGTACATAAATAGGCATTAAACTCTCGAGTGATATTATTATGAAACTCACCCTCGGCTCGTTTCATAAACCCACTCTCGAGTATTAATGCCCTCCATTATGTAGAAGTCACATAATAGTAGTTTATGTGAATGCTGCATAATGGACTAACTACTACCACAGATACTATAATACTATACCTACTACTAACTTGTTCTGTTGTACCAATTTCTTGCAGGCGGGCGTCGGCGTTCGAAATTTGAATGTCAGTACCAACTTCACAAACAAACTAGGGACGGCACGCGGGTGGGCGTCGGCGTTCGAAATTTGAATGTCATTATATGTAGAAAAACTACACATAATGACCATAATGTGTAGTTTTTTGTTGTCGATAAAATTTGATCCTCTTCAACCCTATTCTATTTATGCGCTTTATGAAGAGTCATACCGCAAGGGTAGGAGATATTTAAACAAACAAAAACAAATTGAGTATGAAACGCGACTTTAGCGAATTATACATGTAATATGACTTTTTATGTTCGTTTTTGTGATATTTATCAATTATCCGCAACACGTGCGGTTGAATGCCTGTAACCGGCCTTACATATCTTCTCAGGACACCCTCGCTGCACTCGGGAGTTAAACCAGGAGTCCTTCGTTACATTTATTTCGCGTTCAATATCGCGTCCGTGGTATAAAATAACTGAATATTCAATGCAATTAAGGTTAGTTATAAATGGTATGATAAAATAAAGTGTAAAGAAAAATAATAAAAATTTGTGACTTTAAATTGAGAACAATATAAATGATCACCAATATATTTTTTTCTTACCCAAAATGGGTAAATGATCACCAAAAGTTGCAGAAAATATCAAGGCAAAATACTGCGGTAGCTTAGGTAAAGATTAAAGGGGGTGATCGAAGCGAAGCCACCTTTATCCTTCGTGTTAGGTTGAACATGTAAGAACAACAAAAATACTTAAAACATAAACTTAAGTACACAAAACATAAAAAGGAGTTTGGTGATCATTTATCCAAACACAATTTGGTGATCATTTACCCATTCTGGCAGTCATTTAGAATTTATTGGTAGTAAAATAACTGTTAGACCTATGTTAATAGTACTTTATCTACACACGTATCATAAACCCTCTTTACTGCTTTCAAAAACCGCACGTTAGGATCAGCATTATATTAAAGTACTTGGTAAAAACTCGTTTCTTATCTGAAAAATCACACATTATGACAAGAATGTGTAATATTTCTACATATTATGACATTCAAATTTCGAACGCCGACGCCCGCCTGCGTGCCGCTCCTAGTTTGTCTGTGAAGTTAGTACTACAGAACAAGCTAAACAAGAGCAATGATCAATGCCACAATGCCGGTCAAACATGCGGTTCCTGAACACATCAAAGAGATGTGACGTCCCTACTTGGAGAGGAATAAAAAGATTCCAAATAGGTAGCCAACAAGAAATTTTATTTAACGTGGGTTCTCCAAATGTAGTCTGACCCTGGTTACGCAGCAACGAATCTTCCCTGCGGGTTTTGCCGTAGTCGGAGTGCCGCTGACGTCGGAGAAGTAACGGTCCGAATGCAGCCGGAGCAGGGAAGCAGGTTAGCCCGAAGCGGTGTCAGGAACCGGGAAACCGTTCCTCCTTTAACATCTGTTACTGCACTCCGTCCGAATGCTCCACCCGCCAAGAAAAGAATAGTGTTGTCGTGGTGGTAACAATCAGAACGGAGTTACGTATACAAAGAAAAATACAGTGCTAGGAATAAAAACAAGCAAGCATTCATATTTGTTATCGGCAGACCCCACTTGGGACATTTTACAAATAATCGAACATTCTACAAAATGTCCAAATGTGCAATCTGCCGGTAACAATAATTATTTCTATATATGAAAAAAGGATATTTATTTGTTTATCGGCAGACCTCACTTGGGACATTATGCAAACAATCCGGACATTTTATGAAATGCCCAAATATGAAATCTGCCGGTAACAATCAACAATTTCCACACAAAAAGGTAGCTAGTATAATTTAGTAAGCTGAACATATTTTCCAGACATTCTATAAGAAGCCAAGACACACTAACGCGTGTCTAAAAGCGGGTAGCAATTTGCGTTACAATGCGATGTGAATATCGCGAAATAATAATTAGCGAGTCTAAAAGGAATAAAACGCAACAAGCAATAAATGAAATGAGATGATTCTGGACACAAATGAGTAAGCCCGAAAGTACCTAACGGTAAGATGATTTTAAAACAGTATCTTTCACCACTCACCTCAATCGGGGTTAATATGAAGCACAGACAAAACTAAAACGTAACCACCAGTAGTACGTTATGATTAAACGTAAGCAACCACTGCTTAGAGTCGTTCGTCGGCGTACGGTAAAAAGGGACCGTTACAGAGCGCCAGTAGGACGGACGTGCGCACAGTGCTGAGTGAGTTTTCGGAATCACGCCGGCGCCGCAAAGTCAAGTTGCGGTCACGGCTGGTCAGTTTAAAACGGGCCAATCACAGCAGAGCGAGCGAGCTGTCAACAGTGGAATGCTGCTAGTACAGCGCGTGAAAATTAATACTGTGATTACCAGCCTCATTTGGCAGTTTTATTAAGAGAATTACTACTTAAATTCAAAATAAGACCAGTTAATGATAGAGTGAAGACAACGGTAACTTACAACGTTACAGAGAGCTTATGATATTATTATGTGTGTAGATAAACTAGTGTATGTAACTGTACATAAATAGGGATTAAAACTCTCGAGTGATATTATTATGAAACTCACCCTCGGCTCGTTTCATAAACCCACTCTCGAGTATTAATGCCCTCCATTATGTAGCAGTCACATAAAGTACTATAACATAGGTCTAACAGTTATAAAACTTTTTTTTTTAGCTTTAGCATAGTAGTCATGCTTTATGAATAGTAGTCATGTCGGCACCGTCGTAAACCTGATCGTATTATACAGTAATCAGAGTCGTAATAAGGATTCACCCTTCACTGATACAGAAGACCAATAAATAAACCTTTGTAATAAAATTACATAAAAAGTTATTGTTGTTAGCGTATGAAATTCTGAAAACTCACGTTCTTTATCTAACATTTTTTATTGATACTGATCTGAGCATTTTTCGTAGATCAAAGGAGACAGAACCTTTCATTTCCATTCTAATATCCACTCGCCGTGCTGGAATAATTTGAAGTGAAGAATCGAGTTCTCAAATATCACTATTTACTTCAAATTTCCTCGCGAACGTGACACTTAAGGGCACTTTATTACAGTCC
The DNA here is from genome assembly GCA_949825045.1 of Argyresthia goedartella. NCBI lineage: Eukaryota > Metazoa > Arthropoda > Insecta > Lepidoptera > Argyresthiidae > Argyresthia > Argyresthia goedartella. The sequence continues at coordinate 38,290,698 of OX463814.1, forward strand.
CATTTTTTGTTCGTTTGTGTAAGGGGATTCTACCCATAATACCACATATAAGAATTTGTAACAAGAAGGTTAAACAGAACCTTGATTAAAAACGGTCCTAATATTGGAGAGAATATTTTAGCGGATATCAAAATAATTCAGATTCACAGCTAAAATTTGCCAATAAAAAAATACTATGAGTCACATTACTAGGGCACAGTTTTCTATTCTGGCGAATATCAGATAAGAATCACCTAATGTGACCAATCTTACTCAATTTGGAACAAGAAGTACTACTGTAATAACATCACAAGAATAACGGGTGTTTGGGAAATATCTCGATAAATAATATAAATATCTCGAGAGATATCTCGGCTGAAGACAAAATAAGTAGTACTTGAATGAAAAAGATGATTGATTATGAAACAAAACTACAATTTACTTTTGGTAATAAAATAAAATGGGTAATGTATGTCGATCGATTTATAATTTGTCAGTCACTGACATAAATATATTGCGGAAGAATGTGATGCCGAATAATACAAGGATTTTAGATTGCAATGTTTATGGAAAAAATGACATTTTTAAAGTCGTTTCTTTTATCTATCGGGATATTTAGGTCATAGAGCGAAGTTTTAGTAGGTTTTTGCACCAAGCACAAAGTATCGTATTATTGCACAGAGTACTTATTTGGAGCCCGAGTGCTAGCCACTAAAATATAAATTACTTGGTGCATAATCTGCTTTTCTTTCAACCAACGTAGGGAAAGTAGGTGAAAAATAAAACTGAAGAGAAATTAAAATGGCTTTAAAAGGCTTTACGTTTTTGTTTCAATTTGAATTGCTTCTGGAGTAATATAAATGTCCCTGTCACTGGATGATTTCATTTTCATAATAAAATATTAATTAAGCAACTGCACACACGTATTTTCCAGTGAAAATTCGCTCTTTCCCATTCCCGCCTTTTTTTTCTTTCATTTAGTTCTTTATAGCCAGTATTTTTTTAAAGCCTAGCATACACAACACTTCACACGCAGCCTGTGTAACTCCATAAGGCCGTGGCCACCAACCGAACGCATTTTAAACCTAGGCTTTTAGTTACTTGACATATGCCACCTTTTTGGTTTCGCGATTTAAAAGAAGTCTAAAAACGTGTATTTATGGATTTCCATAATTTTTTTCTGCTCTAGAGCAACAAAGTGCCGCTCAGTGCTGCTTGTAGTGAAGTTACGATAGAATTGCTGCGTAGTTGGAAGACAAAATATATGTACCCTCCCCCTTCCGGGGTATGCGTCACTCCCCATGGCCCTGAAAGTGTCCATAAGCGCGTGTTTTACTGTTTAAAAGAAAACTCTAAAACATGGCGATACACAAAAAGTATGCACAAACGAAATCATCCTTAAAATATTTACTATAAATCTAATAATGCACAGAAAAGCGATGTCACTTATAGTTTCCAAGCACTCTGCTTAACTACTTTCAAATATTTATCAATTTACTTTACTAAAAGTTCATATGTTCCAAAAAATGGCACCATACCGCCCTAATAGGTATGAGTACTATAAATAATAATTATTATTATTATTTTAGGAATTCACGTTGCCATTCTATTGTGAAAAATTCATTAAATACGGCCATTCAGCGAAATAGAACTATTTGTACTTGTTATGAAGCAAAAATCGTTTCGTACCATCGCACAAGAAAATTTAAGGACCAAAAATAATACGAGTATAACAAAAACTAACTTAACCCTTGCGCACCGAGGATCTTAGAGTATTAAATAATTTTAATATTCGAAGAACCTACCTACTTACTACTTAGCAACTTAACATACTTACATTTAATATATTGGTAATCATGTTTGTATTGTGCCTGGGTGTAATAATGAACGGGTTTTTAAATTTACAAAAGACAAGTATAGAAGATCTCTTTGGATGAAAGCTGTTAATATATAAAAGTAAAATCAGAAAAATTAAACGCTTTGGATATGTCCATTAAATTTTAAAGAAACAGATTTCGTGGATTCGTGCTATCAATTTAGTGAGTGGCCTTTCTATGGTTGTTAATCCAAATTAACAGCTATTCATTTATATGGTCGATACTAAGGAGCGACCATACAATAGTCATACATTATCCTGTCTGTCTCTGAAATGTTGGTTCATGTCTCACGTAATCATTCATTAAATCGAGCTTTATTCAAAAGCCGAGGCAATGGGCAGTCGTATCATATCTAACTCAGTTAAACCTTGCTCATAGGACACTTGTGTGTCAAAAATGTAACTAAGTTTAATCTTATACAACAGATACCGTCGTGGTCAGTCTTATCATAATGTGTAATCTCAATTGACAACGCATAGTGCGTTTCAGTTTTCATAATTGTATAGTGCCGTGAACTGGGGCAACTTGGATCAATTTTAGCTGTAAATGGTTGTGGCGCGTCTAATTTACGAGACAAAGTGATAAAAAAAACATAATAATCGGTTATGCCATTACTTTGGTATAAGCTAGTTAAAAATACATTTTCTTTATTGTTTTTTAAAAACAAATAAAAACCACGAGATCCAAGTTAAACGGCCTTGATAACCCATATGTTTTTAACGAATTATCAAAGTCGACCCAAAAATAAACATACAAATAATCAATTAAAATAATTGTTGATAAACTTTTGTTCTATATGGTTTTTAATGCTTGGTTGCTTTGATAGAGAAAATCAAAGACTAATACGTGTTTGTCTTTAACCTGTTCACTTGCGTATGCACACATAGTATGGACTTTCATCAGATTTTAATTTACCTATCGTCCACTCGCGCATGAACACCTAGTATGGACTTTGAATAATATTTATATATTTTTTATAAAATAATTACTACTACCCACTATTATTTTTTACGTACCTTCTCTCTGACATCTCACACTTGATTTGTCGACTGACTGAGTAAATTAAAAAATAAAATAATCGGTAATGTGGCTGGCCGCCATGACAATTTGGCTTTTTATAGCCATATTTTGTTGTTTTTTATGGCTATTGACAGGGTTTATCAGCCTTGCTTTAAACTATTAAAATCTGTCAACAAAATAATTGCAATGTTCTGTCTCGATAGATGTAACTAATAAAAACATCAACTCTTGTAACATTTAACAATTAAGCCGGTTAAAATCACCTAATTGGTGAGATATTTAGCTCGCCTTATACAAAAATATATCTTGGTAACAAATATTAGGAACTTAGTTTTAATCACAGATATCGAGAGATAGGCTCTTGGCGCTAAGGTTGTATCGGAACCAGTGTCGCCGAAACTAAGAACACGCATACATTTACACCACTAGTACATCAATCCCTCCGCTTTTATTGGTTAGTGCAATGTCATGCACCTATCGTCCGAACACTCCCACACTACCGCAGGTATACTAGCTAGTCGAGCTAGTGTTGGAACAATGCAAGGACAGCGTGTATCATCGATCGATTATAATTTATAGACACTGGTATAGACAGTCGTATACAATGCCGGGTTCTATAAATAAAATAGTAAATTGTTTGTAAATACGACATATTTATACGACATACGACATACGAGACCCCTTTGCCTCTCTTCTTTTTTTCAACAGAATCCTTACAGCTAGAAAGAGAGGCAAAGAGGTTTCTGAAGGTAAAATAACTGTGAACTCTTCGGAACTGACTGAAAGCATCGGAATTTCCGATCAATACTTATAACATCCTTCGTCGGGCGAGGTTTTAAACAAACTTAAAATCTAAACTGCCTGTTTGGCAATCATTGGAATAACGAACAATAAACTTACGTATTATGAGAAATAAAATAACTATATTATTACATTAACTATATTAGTAATTGCGGAATGATAAAATCTATCGAATCAAAAACATAATTCTCCTATCACTATAACCATCACTTTATGTCGTCTCTGTTGCGTGTAACAGTTCGCCTCCGTATCACGATGCATCTTTGCTTTCGTACTTAGATAAGTGTGAAATATTCATTGCGTGTTAGCTTGGCAATAAGTAGTGAAATTAAGATACAAAACAAGCAATGTATAGTAAACTTAGCGAGAACAACATGACATTGTCACTTTAATGTCAATTCGTGACGAATTTTCCGCGAATGATTTATTTTCGTAATAATGTTTATTTCTTGTGTTTTAAGAAGAAATAATAGTTGGAATGAGAGTTACAAGTGATATGTGACACCGGCGTTCTTGGAGTTCACAATCTAGCTTCTATTTTTGCACGTGAGTATTGCACAGGTCGGCATTTTTGAAAAACAACGGAAATGAATTCGTCACTGCGGTCGCCCGGTGACTACCGAGAATTTTTAATATCTAACCTGTCGGAGCTACATTTGTTCGCACGTGCCACGCCCCTCAACCTATCTCTCGATATCTGTGGTTTTAATCTAACTCGATAACGTCAATATAAAAAAAAAACTCAACATAAATGTTTGAATTTTTTGATTCGATAGATTTTGGCTCTGGGAGATATGCCATATTATCATTTGTTTCGATTTCAGAAATATCATCCCTCACTAACTTAAACTTCTTTTTATTTTCCAACTAGCTAACCCGGTGAACTTCGTCACACCTAAAATACCTACTCTAAAATAAGTAACATGGTATACACCCTAAAAAGTCGCGATGACAGGAAAATAAGTAATAAAATAAATGGTCGATAGGTAAATAAAAGTTGTTAGTACCTTACATGTGAAAGTGAAAGACATCCGCTACTATCGCCATCTATACTTTGCGTAGTAACTACATAGATGCATCGCACAGCTGTGGAACTTAAAGCCACTACCGACAAAGAGGTTAAATGTATTACCTGGTTGATCAATCAATGACAAAGAAGATAGAATGATCAATGACTAACAATCTAGCGATAGGAAGCTGAGACTTCTCCACTTCCAATATATATTTTGTTTTTTTTTTGTTTTTGGCTATATGTATATCTGCGATTTTCCTTAATTTATTTTTAATAAACTTCCTCCGGAATGAGCAGAATAAATGTAAACTTATAAATAAATACTACTACGACAGCACACAAAGGTAACTCACCAACTATATTGGCCAACCTTGGATACCTGCAAGCAAGCCAGATAGGCCCTCCCGATGATAAGCCCCGGATTATCACGCATGGTTCTGAAGCTAAAGAGGTTACAGCTACGCTTGGCTTAAATAAATTATTCAAACGAATAGGGCCATTTTACAGATTTAATAAGACTAACGAACAGTGATTTATTTTTATTTGTATAGATAGTTAGATGACTTTTATCCTACTTCAACAATGCAAGGCCATATATTTGTAATTCGAAGCACCTACTTATATGTATTTTTCCCTCAATCATTAAGAAACTTAGCAAGAACATAACGAACAATACAAAGTTCTTCGTCGTCGTTTCTTTTTTCCACTTCAGCCACAGAATACTTAATAGTACTCCGTAAAGAAAGATTACTCCTCATATACACTTAAAAAAATAGCTACTCTCGTTGCGCGACAATAAAGCGCAATCTAGCTTGCACCTACGCTACGTACAACAATCGCTAAGAACCTACAGAATCGGTTGCCCCGCCCGTGCAAGCTAGATTGCGCCGCATTACTACGCCTGAGAGCTTCTCTGACATCACAAGGTCGTCCTGTAAACTCCTGTCTCGCTTAATCACGGTAGGGTTACATATGTGCGATTTGTGTTTGTGAATTTTAGTTATCGAATTAGTACTTATTCAGGCTATTGGTAAATTCTAAGGCTAGGTAGGTACCTCCTCCTTACTTATGTAATTGTCATTTGTTTTATACTGGGTCTAAAGTGTTTACGTTTAGTTAAACATAAAGGTATTCAATTAAAAAGGAATCGAATTTTGTTTGTGAACAATTCCTTTAGACACCCTAAAATGTTAGGTACTTAACCCTTTACTGCATACTAACCCATATATGGTTTTATAGGATTTGAACTTTATTACCAAGCAATAAGGTTGAAAATCGCGATCCATTTTGGGACAGGTCATGCATTAAGGGGTTAAGTCATTGTTGTTGCATAAATTACAGAAAAGTTGCTTATGAGGAGCGGCTAGTGCGCGACGCGACAGCCAAGCGAGCGGCAACATAACTGAATTTCCGCACGTCGGGTTGGCCGGTTGAACTTACCTATACTGTAGAGTGAGACCCCCTGCTTCAGCTTTGTCTTGGTATTATTGATGTTCATTGTGATAGAAGTACTAGGTACAGTTCCATTTATACTTCTTCTGTGTCTGTCTGTTAGAACTCTTCAGGGGAAGTAGATAAATAAGATAAGTAGATAATAGAGATAAATTTCTCCCCGATTGTTGATCAATTTCACCCATTGTAAAAATATCGTCATCAATAAAGGCGGTTGTGAGGTTATACAGTGTACTTTTTTTTCAAAGACGTCAACTTATTATGCATCACATTTGTTTAATATTAATAGCAAATTAGTCATTAACAAAGTTTTGCAGGGTTATAAAAGCATTAAAAATGATTACTCACCTTTCATTAAATATTGATGAAGTTTTCCGGCGCACATGCTTCGTCTCTAAAAACAGTGCTACCAACGCATAAAAATGAAGGCACCGTGCATTTTTTGCAAAAAATGATTTGTTTGACAAATTGAAGTTCTTATCAATGTCACCCCGCAAGTCAAAGTAACCCCAGTTTACGATGCCTAAACAGTAAATAAACTGTAATCAGAAACTAAAGTCAACGTTTCAGACATCAATCATCAAGCTGCATCACAACCCTTGTGAAAAAGGGCGGTTCGCCGACGTGGTGACAATGTTCCCACGTAGGCGTGGGTGGTGGCCTATTATCCTCGAGTCCCATTGCTGCCAACGATCAGGTCTGGCTGGATTTGGATCTTCTACTGTAGTTATCATCGTGGCTTTGAAGCGGATGGAGCCACGGGCAGCGATCAGTTTTGGGGGTTCCCCTAAGTGCCCCTTCACTTGGCATCATTTTAGGTGGGACCTACTTTTCACCAAACAAGAACTTGAGTTCAAGTTCAAAGATTTTCATTCATAATAGCACAAAAATTGAGATTTAATGAACGTCATAATATAATCAAGCAAGTATAATAAAACATTATAATTATTTTGTGTTGACTTTTCTAAATTTTTAAACTTTGACGGTGTGAGCTTCAGGTCGTTTAAAAACTTTTCTTCATAGGTTTTTTGCATGTAGTCGTGATCAAGATACAGCCCTTTTATCAGCTGGCTTTTATATCTGCGCAATAGCCATGAGGCGACCTTGGAGAGTACAAAAGTTTACACGGTTCTTGAAAAACTCTACATACTTTTTTCTCTTGTGGCCTGAGAACCTTCAGCAGTGGGCCTGGAGTCAAATCCTGTAACCTGTAGTAGGTAATCTTTTTCTCGAATTATAAATTCTTCTGTCTTGACAGGATTCCCTTTATTTTATATTGATCGGTGATTGGACATTTGTAAGCTGGATGTGCAGCTTGAATGAACATAGACATTTTTTTTGTTGTTCAAATCTATTAAGCCACATACATTTTTTGAGACATGTTTGCACTTGGCATGAGGTCCTTCACCAGCTGGGCAATTGCATTGAGCTTTTTTAATTATATTTTCTTCATATTTGATCAAAATATGATATGGGCTATTTTTCTGACGCACCTATTTATTTAATGAACTGGTTATTTTCTTTTGCTGCTACGCGACATGTCAATAAATATGTATCCTCGTAGTTTTTTTACATGCGTGTTGTTTTAATTATCTGCTAGGGTACAATATCTTTTAAAATATTGTAAATCGATTGCAGGCAATGTAACATAAGCATTTATGTCCCAAAATATTTTGTATCAGGTGCTGGAATCATAAATATGGACTCAGGATTGTTGACCACATCACCAAATAAAGTGTTGTATTGTTGAAGCCTGAAATAACAAAAAAGGAGCTAAAAACTATTATAATAAGTAAACAAGTAAAAAAAATAGAATAAAGACGGTCTTGGTCATTTTGGGGATCAGTTTAAACCGACTTGCTTTATAGGTTGTGGTAAGCCTCTAGCATAGAACAATTGATAATACCTAACGGTACTTTTATAATACAATGAATCTTATATGGGCCCAAACTCAGTGGGATGACTGGTAAACAAACCAGGGTTCCCTCTCTCACCTAAGTTATAATTTTCATGCATCACTAAGTTAAATAATGATAGACGAACTTTGTGTGGGTCAAATTTCCATTCTTATAATTCATTACATTGTTACATTAAAACTTACAAACATACTTGGTTACAACACGACCTAACATAGGGGTCTTACAAAATGTAGTTTTACTGCGATTTTAAGCGTAGGTTAGGTTAAAAATACACTGTAGAAATTACTCACCTTTTCACGAGTATTGCTATTCTCCCTGTTCGCTTAATATTTTATTTCTCGATTTCTGTCTTTACTGCAGCTAGGGATCAAACGCCGTAGTCAATACATTTTTATCTATGGCCGTAGTGTTAGTTCATATTGTGATCAGTAAAACACTTTGTACCGCAGCAAAAACGAAATCAGATTGAAATCTGTCGAACGAAGCTGAACAATCAAAACCTGACAGCTTTCAATTACATATGTTCAGCCAGTACACAACCTTCATTACTGAACCTTCTTTCAGTACCTACGTATATTACAAACAGTAAGCGTCTACAGCGTCATCAGTTGGATTTTGAAAAAAAAACGGCTGAGAAAAATTCCCACCGGATATCCATAGAACCTCAGATGAATGAAACTCTCTGTTGCTGTCGACAATGTTCATCAAGTTACAAACCTCAAATAAATGAACTCTTTGTTTTACAAAGATAGAATACCCTCTTTAGAGCGTGATACCGGACTGAATAATGTTCAGCAGGGACCAATGAGCCTAAAAAAAGCTGTTATCTAACAATTTCACAAAATGCCGCTAACGGTGATTCATTCAAAAAAATATATGGCGATATCACAATAAATGGAGATAGGTTGACGATCAGTTAAAGCGATTGTTCAACATTTCAATGGTGACAGGGATTAGCGTCATAAAGGCTGAAGTGTTGAATCCGGTATTGTCTGTCACCAAGGACTTGGAAAATTTGGGGATAACTGTAGGCGAATGGTCGTAACTACTTTTGCATATTGTTTTGTCTCGCCTACCTCTAGACGTGCTGACTAGATTTATAAAGATTCAGTGGGCGGCTTTAAATCATCCAGCAGCGTGGCTGGTATTTCAAATGCCTGGGTCCGCCCGCATCTAGCCAGAGATTTTACAAGCACGCGTTCGTGTGACATTTGCAATAGACCGCATAACGAGTTGTTGGGACGTACTCGGGTAAAGGGCGACCGGGGTCGCGCACAAGGCAGTACTCAAAATCATGTCATGGGGGCCTTGAGTTTTCAGATGCTAATCGGTACGCAACTCAACGGCCAATGTCGCCGCGTGCACAGGGGCGTAATGGGGTACAGGGCCGCACTCAGTTTAATCCCACCGGGGGTCCTGAGTTTTCAGTTGCGACGTGGTACCCGAATCACACGGGCATGGTACCACACGCAAATGATCGGACTCAGCGGCAGGATCAGGTAGGGTCACCAGTACAGGGACGTATTCAGGGTGACGATGGAGACTTTGTTCGGGGGAAAATTGCTAGTGGCCCTCCGGTTTACCAAGGCGCCGTGCATGTGGATCAGGCCATCATGGGCGGGTGTCAGCAAATACTCTCGAACTTTGCTCGCGTGGTTCGGACGCCACCGCGAGTGTCACCCCGCTCGTCACCGCCTCTACGTTCACATTGGTTGTCGCCCCCTCTCATGGAGCATCCTCAGCTGAACATCCGCCCTCCCCCCTACAGGGGGCGTCATGGGGTGGGACCAGATCCAGAGGCGCGCGGGCCGTATGAAGCGATTTGGGACCCACTCGCATATAGCAACTGGCCCACTCAAAGGGACCAGCGTAAGGCTGCGGGGGCCGCCGCTAGAAATTCATGGCCCAACCATGTGTGGCCCACACATACCCCAACCGGAGAAAGCGCTATTGCCCATAGCAACCGTGCTTGTTTGGGGTTCGGCAGGTAACACAACATGCGTTCACGCCCCTTTGAACTCCGTTGTCCAGGGCTGTTTTAGGTCGAACGATTGGAGAAGCTTCATTTCGAGGACTGTTAGCTTGTAGGTGCAGAACGATACTTACGAGATTTAGGTAATGTTTTGAATGTTCATATGGTGGATATTGGATCGGCCCTCCCCCGTCGGGGTCTTTAGTGGACCTTCAATCCTCCTGGTTGCCTCCACTGGGGTGGGATTTTTTAAATCCTAGGTAAGTCAGCAAGGACGCATTTAGGACGTATAGGCAGTCACTGGCTCGTAGACACTTATACACGCGCTGACTTTTGTAGAATTCGCGACGTTGTTTTGTAAGATCGAAGACGATCTCAACTCGTGATCATTTATTGATAGGACAGCCACTAAACGCGCTGCCCGAGCATCCCTTCGAGGGAGTGGATTTGTATCGGTTGTCAAGATGACGTTGCAGCAGTTTCTCAGGATTTCTGGAAGCGTAGGCCGCTCGAGTATCTGCACATCTTGCAACAGCGCTTTAAGTGTACTGACAAACTAGTGCCCCGGGGATTGGTAACCACGTGCTGGTTAAGGATACTAACCTACCGCCACTGCGTTGGGTAGGTTGGGTAGGTAGGGGGCGCATCGTTAACTTTTTCCTGGAAAGGATGGGATCCCTCGGTCTGCAGAGGTTCTAGTCGGGGACTCAGTACTTAAGCTAACAGTAGCCGCGTTATATCGCCTGCCCCTAGATTGTGGAACAGGTTGGGAACCTGTCCGTGCGGGTGACTGTTTAGAATAAAACGGGTTTATTTGGGGTTTCTCAAGTCTAGTTTAAATCGGAACGTACCTTTCGCCTATGGTCAATTGAAAATGTCACTTGAACAAAATGAAATATATAACCTCTCTTGAATCTTTAAATATACTACTAAGTTTCGGCTGTCTAAGTAGATATGTATTCATAATTCGTAGTTCTTTATTGCACACAGATATTTTAAAAGTTGCATTAATGGAAAACATATGTACAAAGGCAAGGTTATGTCGAGCCTCATACGCCAATATTGTAAGCCGATAGCTGGATTGGGATGCCGCCATCTAACCGTGAGTTTTTGTTTGCTAGAAGTCAGCTAGCGGATAGACTGAATTGCACTTTAACAATATTTCGGGACTTGCCAGAAGGTTTCCACTCCTCCGGAATGTTTAGTCGTGGATACCGGTGTTGATCACTATCAACTGAGATTGTATGTTTTGTGGGGCGACAGTCACACATAGTTTTAATAAGTAAATAAATAAAATTGACCTGGAGCGGTGAAGCAAGTAGTTGCCAGATGCATCTGGCCCCATCGCATCAGCAAGATCCCGTCAGGTGAGTATATAAAGCACGGTGGCGAGCCAGATTCCAGCTGTCCATGGGCCGCAGCCAGGAACCCTCCTTGGGAGGGATCTAACATCATATTTTTTAATAGTCAAATTCATAGAAGTAAGTATATTTCTTTTTATTAACTCGTAAAGCTGAGGCTTTGTCATTTGTTCGTTATACTACATACTGTTTTCTTACAGCCACTTATGAAACGATTTGTCTACAAAACTAATGTTTATCAGTCTTAGTGTTGTTTGAGTTAAAACACCTATTTACGCGAATACCATGATATGGCGTATTATCCATCTCATTAATTGACGTTACTATTGTTCATCTCGACGTGGTAGTCCGTCCCCAATTTTTGTGTTTGTTTTTTTTTTCAAATCCAACGAAAAGGGTATTCTCCACCAAACATTTTTGTCTATCTACATGAACAATGATCCACCAGTTCCCTTACAAAACTGGTTCCCTTACAAATCACCGTCAACTTCAGTACCTTGCCAACATTCGCCAGTTGAGTTAGACGAGTGAATGCAGGTATCATTAAAAATAACAACAGGCTTTTTCTCTCTACCCTCATTTTCCTTTATTATATGTAAATAGGCTGCCCTTCATGCCACTACTTCGTAACGTTTACGTTTTGCTAAGAAATTAATGTCATCCATAATAACATTCAGTAACATAGGTAAGTTCAGAATTTATTTTCTTTCTGAATAAAATGCACTCATAAAATACCTATGTCAAAATCATCAATGTGTAGATTCTCTGTTTTCCTTTCCATTTTCTTGGCAGGGATATAGCTTTAAAAATTAGTTTCTTTAGCCTCTCTCTCTTTAACTCTTAATTGATTAGTTTATAGACAAATCGTTCAGAAACACCTGTAACAACCCGGTCATTTTTTTAATTGAACTAGCATAAACATCTGGGTGACTATTAGTAATAGTTGCGAACGACCTTAATTATTATATAATATTCACATATGTTCACTGTATCTCTATGAAGAGAACTTAGCACATTCTTATATTGAACAATTGTTAATTTTTTCGAATAAACTCAGTGATTTAATGATGACGCATCCTTGTGATAAAATTATTATTTTAGGCGATTTAAAATTAAAATATTTTATAAATTGGACTCTTAAGATCAATCAGTTGGAGTTCTCAGCCTCTCTCACCACTACTAACCCGTCGGTAGTAAACTTTGTCGAAACGATGAATTCATGTTGCCTGAGTCAGTATAATAGCATGAGTCAGTATAATAACGAAGTTAACCACTATGGTCGCCTTTTAGACCTAATTTTATCGAATGACTGTATCAATGTAAAAACATGTACTGCACCACTAGTTTCAGAAGACTTATATGACAAATCACTCCATATTCGGGCCAACTTTGCCCAAATTCATAGACTAGAAGAATCAGATTAGGTATAGGCATATCTACAGTAAGGGGGACTACTCCAGTATAACCAAAGCCTTGTCTAATATCGACTGGCCAACTATTCTCGCTGGGGGCAGTGTAGATGAAGCTCTTAACTCATTTTATCAGATACTTTACGCTATAAGGGACAAACATATTCCCATGAAACGGCTCCAGTCTAATTCACATCCTCCCTGGTATAACTCAGCCCATGTCAAATTAATTAAAGAAAAATACAAATTTCATAGTTAATACAAAGTATATAATTATTTATTAAATTCAATTCAATTCCATTCAATTCAAAGATTTTTATTCATGATAGCACAAAAATTGAGACTTTATGAACGTCGTAACATAATCAAGCAAGCATAATGAAACATTAAGTAACTAGGTGCCTAATTATTAGTGCATAATATATATGGTGTGTTGAACTGGTTTAATGCCAGGTGTCGGTGTCTTGTAAAAAGTCATTAATTTGTAGTAGGCCTTTGTGCACAAAGTGTGCTTTATAAATTTTTTGGATCAAGCTTCAGTTATTCTTGCGGAATTTTAATAATTTATCAGTTTATCACACATTCTCAAAGCTAAGAGAGCATGAGATCACGGTCCAACAATTTGCTTTTGATATCTACATGACAAGGATTGAAGCAAACATACATTCTAAAATACTAACGCAGATGATATAAAAAATCTGTAGGAAATTAGGACTAGTAACGATGCCGACAATCTACAGACAGATCTAGATCGTTTGGAGACCTATTGCTAAAATAATAAATTTGATTTATATATTTCAAAATGCTTCCTTTATATCTCCTTTTCACGGAAACGCAATCCAATTAATTACTCTTATTCAATCAACAGTCAATCTGTAACCAAAGTAAGTAGTATGAGAGACCTCGGTGTGAATTTTGATTCCCATTTATTATTTGGCAGGCACATAGACAACATAGAAGCTAAATCAGATAAGGCCGTGGGTTTCCTAATGAGAACATGTAGTGACTTTAAAAACTTAAAAACTATCAAGATTTCATTCTTTGCATTCATGAGGAGCCACCTCGAGTATGCATCGCAAGTGAGGAACCTTAGGTATGATGTCCGTACATCCAATGGAACACTAGATAAAGGTGGATTGTTATCATATATTGGCCTACGTATGGGTACACTACGATATAGACAGCATCCTTCTATTCACGTTCAAAGTACACGTACCAACTACAGACATAATTCGTTTCTTATACGTGCTTGCAACAGTTTCAATCGTCTGCCTGTCCACTTTAATATAGACCTGTTTTGCACTAGTATTCCCTCTGTCAAACGACTGTTGTCTTGTGAACACTTTGCCAATAGCTCATAAGTTCTCCTCCCGTACGCGCCCTTCTTAAATAATTAGTTTTCTAAGTTATAATTGCTTTACCCGTTTGATTTCACAGTTAAACCTCAGGTTCATAATCACATATTTTCGACTTACAAGAGTAACAATTTTTTTTTGTTGATATGTTACCATCCTTTATGGTTTCTTTAAGTGCCTATGCCGCAAATGTTTGTTTTTCAATTTCTATTTGCGGGGAACTATAATAAGCATTGTTTTATTCATTTAGACCATGTTAACCTGTTATTTTTTACTGTAGATCCTCCTAAAACTGTATAAATAAATAAATAAAATAAAAAACATAAAATACCACAATAGCCATACATAAAACACCAAAAAATATGTATTCGGGTTGTTTAATATTTATGCTTCGGAACGCACCTCCTTTTGTTGCGCGACTCGGAACGGAAACGGAACCGCAGCTGTCACTCGTACCAACGAGATGAAAAATTGGAGGTTATCTTTTCTCGTCGGGAGAAAAAACATGTCTGCTCAGGCGTCGGGCCATTGATTGTATTTCGGTGTAACAATTGTCTAACACAGGCGTCGGGCCTGGTCGGAGTGTCAACCATAATAATCGTCGGGAAATAAGTAGATTCACGTCAGCGGAGTGAGGGATCCGTGTTGTGATTGGACATCGTCGTATCGGACGGCGACTCCTCGTGTCGGCAGGCAGCACGCCGGCGACAGCGTCGGGCAGCGAATAGTGAGATTTAGTCTATATCCTACCCAAACTTGTGCTCCTATCCCGTATTCCTGCCTCGAATCGAGCTTTCGATTTCCGGTCTACGGCGGCAAGGTAAAGTAACAATCAAGATTTTCTCTCCCGTGCCGGCAAAAACCCAGCCCCTCAAGATTCCACGCCGTTCGGTTGAGGCGTGGAATTAAACATTTTGGTAGCAGGCACGGTTGCCTAGTGGGAAATCACCGATTCCCGGACGGTTGTAGGGTTGTTGCCACATTGTAGTTGGGAGAAAAGAATATCTTAGATTGGCCGGCAAGTCGGCAATGAGTCTGTGGTCGGTATACCACAATTAAAGTTCATTTTCGGTTAGTGAAAGTATAAGTGTCAATTTAGTTAACAATTATTATAAATTTGTAGTCGGAAACTACTGTTTGTGCGCATAAAAGATTGAACAGTCACTCTGCGAAGTAACTAGATTGTATTGCTTGCGGTAGAACGTCGGGTTCTATAGTACTGCAGTGTTATTTCGGTTTACAGAGCAGGGTCAGGCTATTTAAGGGGTATTAAGCTGATTTTGCTGACCTCAGTAGAAGTGTGGGTCATATCGGAGGGGCCACTTCTAGAAGGTCACAGCTACCTTCATTATATTAAAAATAGCTTGGATTTCGGAATCCAGTGTGGTTTAGGGTGCTATATTGTTTAGCCCACTTATTACCACCACTTATTATTTTGTATTGTTTTCATAATCAAGTTTTGTGGGTTATTTTTGTGTTGTGTTTTATGGTGGCATTCTCTAATTGATTTAGAGTGTATATTTATAAGGTGTATGTCCACAGGGCGACCATATTGATTAGGATTAATTTGTTTAGGATTTAATTGTTTTAGTGGTTGCCTTGGTTTTTACAACTTAGTTTTAATTTCTGTGCCCAGCGCTGACGGGCAAGTGCTGGTCTCTGGCTGTGCTTAGTTCGGTAGTGAAGCATAGGACCAGAAACAATAGAATCGGTAACCATGGCACCTTCGCCCTTGACGGTACTGCGGTATGGTGTCCGTGAGGAGATGAGATGGCTCGCCCATACTCACAAGTATGTGGAGCGACCTGACATGGAC
This sequence comes from Argyresthia goedartella, assembly GCA_949825045.1. Classification (NCBI taxonomy): domain Eukaryota; kingdom Metazoa; phylum Arthropoda; class Insecta; order Lepidoptera; family Argyresthiidae; genus Argyresthia; species Argyresthia goedartella. Next base: position 38,306,671 of record OX463814.1, read on the forward strand.
GATGTCCTGCTCAAGCGTGTGGAGGACGCAATGACACGCGTCGGGAAGGTGTGTCGGCTGGCTGCGGAGGCTGAAGCCCTCGGCCTTACGGATGAGGCTTCGGTGGCTGCAGTGAAGCAGCTCTGCGCGGATGCTGACCAAGCGATGGAGTGCTTGGGCAACATCGAGCGTCGCGCGGAGAAAATTAAGCGGACGCGACGGAATGACCGCGGGGAGGGTAGCGGAGACCCGCCCCCTAAGGGTGTTGTTGGACGGCTACCACACCTGGAGATTCCGGCCTTCGGTGGGGCAATTGATGAGTGGCCGGCATTCATCAATTTGTTCGATAGTTTGGTCCACGGTCGGGACGACCTGGACAACGCCTACAAGTTGGCCCAACTATTGATGGCACTGCGAGGTGAACCGAAGGAGTTGTTCGGTCACCTAACGGTCACGGCAGGCAATTACGAGATAGCCCGGTCCATATTGTTTGACCGCTACCAGCACAAACGGCGGTTGGTTGATGCGCAGCTGGGGAAGCTGTTTAGCATCCCAAGAGTAACAAGGGATGTTGACATCCGGGTACAGGTGCTCAACCCTGTGCTGGTGGCCACTAAGGCCCTTCAGAACCTTGGTCTGCCGGTAGACCAATGGTCATATATCATGTTGTATATGGTTTTGTCACGGTTGCCTGCAGCTGTTCAAAGTCGGTTTGAACAGCTGCATGGGGGCAGCAGCTCGGAACTGCCCACGCTCGTCCAATTAACGGATTTTTTGGAGGGTAAATGCAGGCGATGCGACACATTGGATACGGAGGCCAGTGTGCAGCGCCAACCCGCGTGGATGCGGGAGGGGCCGCGCCCCCCGCCCCCACGGGGGGGTGGGTGGTCAAAACAATTTTGCGTTTTGAATGCCGCGCCGTCAGGTGACGGCTGTGTGCACTGCGACGGTGCCGGTCATGAGGTGACCAGTTGCGCCAACTTTAAGGCGCTCGGTGTAGCTGCCCGCAGGAAGGTGGTCTTCTAAGATCTACTAAGATCATACCTAAGCAATAGAATTCAAAAGGCAGAAGTTAACGGCGTAAAATCTGATGGATCGGGTGTTAAATCTGGCGTTCCACAAGGTTCCATATTAGGCCCTTTCTTATTCCTGGTATATATTAATGATTTGCCTTTCATGGTGGAGAAATTAACTGTCATAGTGTTGTTTGCTGATGATACTTCAATGGTCTTCAAAATTGAAAGACAAAAAGGAGATTTTGATGATGTTAATGGTGTATTGTCTTTAACCTTGAATTGGTTCACAGTTAATAATTTACTGTTAAACGCTGGTAAAACCAAGTGTATCAAATTCTCACTTCCAAATGTCAGGCAAGTTGAGACCAGTTTGGTGTTAGACAACAGCACGTTAGAATTGGTAAATGATACGAAGTTTCTTGGAATAACCATTGATACCAAATTGCAGTGGGGACCCCACATAGATAAATTGGCTGGTAAATTAAGTTCTGCGGCTTACGCTGTTAGGAACATCAGACAAAGCACGGATGTGGCTACATCTAGGCTAGTATATTTTAGTTACTTTCATAGTGTGATGTCCTATGGTATCTTGTTGTGGGGGAAAGCAGCGGATATTCAAACTATTTTTATTTTACAGAAAAGAGCTATTCGAGCAATTTATAATTTAAAACGAACAGACTCCTTAAGAGAGCTTTTTAAAGAAATTGACATACTAACAGTAGCTAGTCAATTTATTTTCGAAAATATAATGTATGTACGCAAGAACCTTACAACATTTTCCAAACTTATCGACAGCTGTAATGTTAACCTAAGAAATAATCACAGACTATGTGCGCCCCGTTTTAGACTCGCGAAGGTTAGCAATTCTTTCAAGGGTCAGTGCATTCTCTACTACAATAAGATACCTCTGAAGATTTTGAAATTGCCATTTGAGCAATTTAAAAAGCATGTTAAATCGATTTTGTCGAAAAAGGGATATTACAATGTTCAAGATTACTTAAATGACAGGACTGTATGGGGTTATTCTGGCTTAACACAGACCTTGCTGTTAATAATTTTGTAATTATTTATTCCTGCTTACTAATCATAACAATTAAATTTTTCATATTTGTATTAGTTAAGCGCAACCTATTTTTAAAAGAGATCTAAAAATAAATCTGTGGGAGTTTCTACGCCCTTCTTCTCCCACAGTGGTCCAATGTAGAGAAGAGGCAAAAAATGACGTTTGCTAAGTATATGTAAATATCTACAGTAATAAAGTACTTTGACTATTGACTATTGACTTCCGCCACCGATTGTGTTTCGGTTGTTTGGGGCTGTACCCGCTGAGCGAGTGCTCACGCGCGTCCCCCTGTGAGTGCTGCGGTGGCACGCACCACATCGTGTTGTGCCTGAACCGGTCAGGCCCTTCGGACGGTCACCGGGGCCGGACTCAGGTTGGTCGGTCACAGGGCCCAATCAGGGCCGGACCCAGTCCCCCTCCGGGCAACGGGAGTCACCAACGGGGTGACTGGGGTACCCGCGGACGGGAGCCCCCCGGAGGGGAAGGGGGCAGCGCGGGGGGTAACAGGCGGCATAGCCGGGGTTCGGTCGCCGCTGTCCAGGGTCAGCGAGGACTTCGGGCCTCTGGCTCACCGCGTGTTACGGGCGGGTGTCAGATGGCACCTATGAGTGGCGCGAAGGCTGGGAGCCCACCACCTTCTGCACCACCCTGCCCGTCGCTCTGGGAGGCGAACAGGGAGGCGAACAGTCGGATGTCGCCCCCATTCCTAGAGCGCCCCAGGTTGGATCCGCTCTCCCCCCTCCATCCACGGTGGCCACCGTTCACAGTCCGTTATGGTCGGGTACCGGGACAGCGAGGGGCCTATTATGCGGGTTGGGACCCCCTGATGTACATACGGTCTGATATGCCACCGGTGGCATATCAGCAGCCGAGTTACCAGGCCGACGGGGGTCCCAGCGGGTACGGATCCCGCGGAGGTTCCCGCTAGGGACACGCCGCCCACTTACAGGGTGCCGCCACTCCACAGACGGTCATGCTCCCCACCGCCTCGGTGATAGCGTGGAGTTCGGACGGCAAATCATGTGTGGCACGAGCACTATTGGACTCGGGGGCCCAGGGGTGCTTAGTCTCGTGCAACCTTGTAAGACGGTTGGGCATTTCGGTAAGGGAGTATCCACATTCCATTCGGGGAATTGGGAACACGGAAGTCGGTTCCGTTAAGGGAGTATGTCGGATTACTCTCTCGTCACGGGTGGATTCATCGGTGAATCTGACGGTCACGGCATTAGTCATGCCTAATTTGATGGGCTCACACCCTCACGTACGGTTGTCGCCCTCGGTGCGACAGTTGGTCGCTGGGTTGTCACTGGCTGACCCGGAGTTCGATATTCCGGGCCCAGTAGACATTTTATTGGGTCTCGATGCCTTGGGATACCTGTTAGTGCCAGGTGTCCACGTGTTGCAGGCGACTGGTCTGGTTTCGGTCAACACCAGACTGGGCCATGCGGTAATGGGTCCGGTCATGCCGGCTGCCCCACGCCTAGCGACTCGTAGTCCCTTATTCGGTTCTGTACTCTCGGAGGTGATACAGAAGTTTTGGGAGGTGGAGGAACCACCTACGATCCGCCGGTTGGACCCGGTTGAAGAAGAGTGTGAACAGTTTTATCGGAACAATACTGGTCGCCTTCGTTCAGGTCGATTTCTCACACGTCTTCCATTCCGGAGTGATCGCCCACCGCTGGGCAGTTCACACCATGCAGCCGAGACGCGGCTTCTGTCGATGGAACGACGCATGAAGCGTGACGGGATTTTCCGGCAGAAGTACGTCGACTTCATGCGGGAATACGAGTCGCTCGGCCACATGTCGGTTTCGGGTATCGACTGGAAGCGTGAAGACCACTGCTTCCTGCCCCATCACGCGGTCTTGAGGACCCCGGAGGGCAAAATACGGGTAGTGTTCGATGGATCGGCATCAACATCTAACGGCATGAACCTGAACCAGTGTTTGCATTCAGGGCCGAAGTTGAACCATGACATCGCGGATGTTATCCACGGTTCCGTCGACACAATGTTGTGTTTGTAGCTGACATCCGGATGATGTTTAGACAGATGGTCATTCACCCTGACGATAGACGGTATCAGCTGATACTGTGGCGAGAGAGCCCAGATCAGCCCATCAGGGTGTACGAGCTGAACACCAACACGTACGGGCTACGGTCTAGTCCTTATTTGGCGATTCGCACTCTGCGGGAGTTAGCGGATCGAGAACGGTTAAACTTCCCTAGAGGAGCAGCGATCCTGGAGCAGGATCTCAACGTGGACGATATCTGTACCGGTGCAGATTCCGTAGAGGAGGCGCTCGCTCGACGGGACGAGCTAGTTGAGCTCTTACGGGTTGGAGGTTACGAGCTCCGGAAATGGATGTCGAACTCTCCAGAGTTACTGACTGGTCTTCCGGATGACTACCAGCAGGATCTCCACATTTTTGAAAATTTGGAAAATCCAAATATGTTGTCGGTATTTGGCGTCCAGTACCAGCCGGTGTCAGACATGTTTTCGTATCGGGTCGAGTTGGACTCCCCGAAGGTCTGGACGAAACGGAACGTCCTTTCAACGGTGGCTAGGACATTTGATCCAAACGGGTGGATCACCCCGTTAACATTTCAGCTCAAGTGTTTTATGCAGCAATTGTGGTCTGCTGAGCTGAAATGGGACGACCCGATCGGCGGGTCATTGAGCTCAGAGTGGGACTCGTTCTTTTCGACCCTCCCTGGCATCAATCGGATTTCACTGCCACGGAGGTTGGTCCCCACCAAACGATACACCGCCACCCTGCATGGGTTTTGCGATGCCTCGGAGAAGGGCTACGGAGTTGCGGTATATCTGCGTACGGTTGACTCCTCGGGGTAGGTTGATGTGCGGTTGGTCATGGCCAAGAGCAAGGTTGCGCCGTTGCGCACTCGCCTGACCATTCCCAAGTTAGAGCTTTCGGGATCGGCTCTCCTGACTCGTCTGCTCAACCACACGATGACGGTTCTTCGTGGGTCAATAGCGTTAGAAGATACGGTCTACGCTTGGACGGATAGCCAGATCGTGTTATGCTGGCTGAAGGCTTCAGTTCACAAGCTGGAGATTTTTGTGGCGAATCGGGTTTCGCAGATTTTGAATTCGGAGGTTCCCTTAATCTGGAGACATGTTCCAGGGGAGATGAACCCAGCAGACTGTGCGTCTCGTGGGTGTCACGCTCCGGAGTTGGTTAGACATCCCTTGTGGTGGGGTCCAAAATGGTTGACTCAAGCCGAATCGGATTGGCCAATGAGTCCACGCGTTACCTCGGCGAACGGCGCCTTGACAGTCGGTGTCTGTACGACGCAACCAGAGCCGGAAGAGGAGTTCAGCCTGCTGGAACGGTACAGCTCGCTCGACAAGCTGGTCAATGTGACCGCCTGGATTTTCCGATTTGCGCGGAATTGTCGCAATTCTGAAGGCGCAACGGGTGCGGACACAGGTCCTGACACCACGGGAACGGAACCATGCGTTGTTCGCATTGGTACGGAACGTGCAGACGGTGCACTTTAAGTCCGAATTGGACATTCTGAGACCCGGACGCGTCCAACTGAAGGGAGCTGTGGCTCGGCTCAACCCGTTTATTGACCCTCAAGGATTGCTGATGGTAGGAGGTCGGCTGCGGAATGCCAACCTGCCTTATGCGGCTCGCCACCCGTTGTTACTCCCTAGGAAAGGGAATTTGGTCGAACTGTTGATACAGGATCGACACATTCGGAATGGGCATATCGGATACCACGCCTTGATGGCGTTTCTCCAGCGCGAGTTCTGGATTCTATCGGGAAGACGCTTAGTGCGCAGCGTCGTATTTCGGTGCCTGCCTTGTTATCGGGCCAAGGCGACTACGATGCAGCCCCAGATGGGCGATTTGCCCTCGGATAGGGTTAACGAAATCCGGCCCTTTGCGGGTGTCGGAACAGATTTCGCGGGACCATTCATGGTCAAGTCTTCACAGCTACGGAACGCCAGATTAGTGAAGGCATACCTGTGCGTCTTCGTGTGCTTGGCCACGAAGGCAGTCCACTTGGAGGTGGTCAGTGACCTCACTACGGAGGCATTTATCGCATGTCTGGATCGGTTCGTTTTACGAAGGGGCCTCCCGACATTAATCCGTTCGGACAACGGCACAAATTTTGTCGGAGCCAGGCGATATCTGCAGGAGGTCACTCAATTCCTGAACGGTAACCAGGACGCCATCGGTACGGCTTGCTCCCGACGAGGGATTGAATGGGTTTTCAGTCCGCCGGGATGTCCTCATTGGGGAGGAATTTTTGAGGCTGCGGTTAAATCGGCTAAGTCGCACCTGACGAGGATCATCGGTGAGACCTCTCTACGCTTTGAAGAGCTTGCGACGCTGTTCTGTAAAATTGAAATGACACTGAACTCGCGTCCGTTGTGCCCGCTCAGTTCGGATCCAAATGATTTGGAAGCGTTGACGCCGGGTCACTTCCTGATAGGTCAGCCCCTTAATGCCCTGCCAGAATACCCATTCGGTGATGTTAAGTTAAGTCGGTTAACTAGGTGGCAGATGTTGCAGCAGATGGCTCAAGATTTTTGGAAACGGTGGTCCCTTGAGTACTTGCACATCTTGCAGCAGCGCCTTAAGTGGACTGACCGGACGAGCCCCCCTCAAGTCGGTGATTTGGTGCTGATTAAGGATGCGAAACTGCCATCATTGAGATGGAGACGAGGACGGATCGTCAATTTGTACACGGGTCGGGATGGCACGCCTCGATCAGCAGAAGTCAAGGTGGGGGACTCGGTCCTCAAGAGAGCGGTCGCAACACTTTCTCGCCTTCCTATTGATTAGGGACAGGTTCGGGCCTGTCCGGGCGGGTGACTGTTTAATATTTATGCTTCGGAACGCACCTCCTTTTGTTGCGCGACTCGGAACGGAAACGGAACCGCAGCTGTCACTCGTACCAACGAGATGAAAAATTGGAGGTTATCTTTTCTCGTCGGGAGAAAAAACATGTCTGCTCAGGTGTCGGGCCATTGATTGTATTTCGGTGTAACAATTGTCTAACACAGGCGTCGGGACTAGTCGGAGTGTCAACCATAATAATCGTCGGGAAATAAGTAGATTCACGTCAGCGGAGTGAGTGATCCGTGTTGTGATTGGACATCGTCGTATCGGACGGCGACTCCTCGTGTCGGCAGGCAGCACGCCGGCGACAGCGTCGGGCAGCGAATAGTGAGATTCAGTCCATATCCTACCCAAACTTGTGCTCCTATCCCGTATTCCTACCTCGAATCGAGCTTTCGATTTCCGGTCTACGGCGGCATGGTAAAGTAACAATCAAGATTTTCTCTCCCGTGCTGGCAAAAACCCAGCCCCTCAAGATTCCACGCCGTTCGGTTGAGGCGTGGAATTATACACGGGTGGATGTTTAAATAAAATCACCACCTAGAAAAAACTGTGTTTAATAATGGGTAATTTATTTTTTCAGTATCTGGCAGCACTGACCTGTCGCGGCAGCAACGCGTTCAATTAGCTTTTCGAACGGTATTATTGGAACTTGGAGGCGTTTTTTTTCTCTGATTGAAGAAAAAACGTTTAAAACTAACCGTGCATCACTTTTGAGCGGTTTCGGCATATTTTTTGCACTTTTTTACAATGAAATCAAACCAAAAAACACGGGAGCGCTCACACTAGGCAGAAACTGCCAGCAGAATGATGTTTTCGAAATGGCGGATGAAGGGCTGTTGTTCTTCTTTTGTCCACCTGAAAAGCTTATTTGGTGGCTCTGTTAATTCAAGTCTATGCTTATCTTTTATTTTTTATTTGTAGTGTTTCCTAGGAAAGAACTTTGTTTTGCCTCCTTGAATCTGAAAATATTTGTTACCAAGATAAGAGTTATCTCTTTCTTAAGTAAGCAACGCCCTTCAAATAGTATTTGGAGGGTTACTTATTTAGTACAAGTAAGTGCGATACTTTCGAACGCAAGTTAACACTATTCTCTGAATATTTCGACAACTTGTAATTTGTATGGAGTTTTCAAAGTGATTTAGAGAATAGTGTTAACTCTCGTTCCATCTGTTGGCCCTAAGGTTGATCAAAATTGACGTTTACACAGCTTTGGCTCTATTCAATATATATGCAAATATACCAGAAAGACCCTTCGACAAGGGGATGGATAAAGGATAGACAGAGGAACATGCAGTTGAATGCTTGCAATCAAAGGTCAATCCTCCTCAACGACCCAACCCCGTTATGAGGCCTCGTGATTTTGAATCTCAAGCCATGGTAATAAAGTTCAAAACCTAAAACGGGAAAATGACTGTTTTTGCAGTCCGTGGTCGTTGTGAGGTTAAGCCGGCATTCCACGGTGCGTGATTTCGCAGACAGATGCGGACGGCCCCGCACGACGCAGCCTGAAATCAGTGAGTGTCATCTCTGGTATAGATCAGTAAATTAAAACTGGCACTTTCACAGTACTCACACTAATGCAATTTCACTATACAGTATGTTTAAAAATGGATGATTTTATTCTTACCTCGAAATAGTTAAACAATAACAATAACGCGCGTCGATTGACACGTGACAAGAGTGTAAAAAGATTACACACTACATTTATATGCAATAGCAAAAGCAAAACAATAACTGTCTCCTTCATACTCATAAGTTTGACAGCGCGCGAGAGAGACAGACAGACTATTCTTGATTTTGACGACCGGTTTAGCCTAGCGGGCAGTGACCCTGCCTACGAAGCTGACGGTCCTAGGTTCGAATCCCGGTAAGGGCAATATTTGTGTGATGAGGATGAATATTTGTTTCTTAGTCTTGGATGTTTTCTATGTATTTACATAAGTATTTATCTCTATTGAATATATCAAAGTCAAAGTCAAAGTACTTTATTACTGTAGATATTTACATATACTTAGCAAACGTCATTTTTTGCCTCTTCTCTATATTGGACCACTGTGGGAGCAGAAGGGCGTAGAAACTCCCACAGATTGATTTTTAGATCTCTTTTAAAAATAGGTTGTGCTTAACCAATACAATTATGTTTTTTTTTTTAATTTAATAAGCAGGCAATAATGAATAATTACAAAATTATTAACAGCGAGATCTGTGTTGAACTAGATTAACCCGATACAGTCTTGTCATTTAAGTAATCTCGAACATTGTAATATCCTTTTTTCGACAAAGTCGCTTTAACATGCTTTTTAAATTGCTCAAATGGCAATTTAAAAAACTCCAGAGGTATCTTATTATAGTAGAGAATGCACTGACCCTTGAAAGAATTGCTAACCTTCACGAGTCTAAATCGGGGCGCACACAGTCTGTGATTATTTCTTAGGTTAACATTGCAGCTATCGCTAAGTTTGGTAAATGTTGTAAGGTTCTTGCGTACATACATTATAGTTTCGAAAATAAATTGACTAGCTACAGTTAGTATGTCAATTTCTTTAAAAAGCTCTCTTAAGGAGTCTGTTCGTTTTAAATCATAAATTGCTCAAATAGCTCTTTTCTGTAAAATAAAAATAGTTTGAATATCCGCTGCTTTCCCCCACACAAAGATACCATAGGACATGACACTATGAAAGTAACTAAAATATACTAGCCTAGATGTAGCCTCATCCGTGCTTTGTCTGATGTTCCTAACAGCGTAAGCCGCGGAACTTAATTTACCAGCTAACTTATCTATGTGGGGTCCCCACTGCAAATTTGCTATCAATGGTTATTCCAAGAAACTTCGCATCATTTTCTTTATTCTTTCTTTATTCTTTATTCTTTATTGCACAGAAATCTTAATAGTAAGGTAACAAAACATTTTATGAGCAAAGGCGAGCTTATCTCTAAAGAGAGATTTCTACCAGCAAACCTAGGCAGGACAGGAAAAATTGTGCAACAGGAGAGTCCTAGTGCGCAATAAAACTGTACACATCTAATTGTTTACAACTAAAACATAATAAATGATATTATAAAAAAATGAATGAATGAAAATAAAATAAATGATCTAGTAAATGATTTACACTAAATAAAATACAAAAGCAAAAAATAAAATATATATCAAACATATACTACTTATATATACATATATAAAAGTACCTATCACGAAAGAGAAAGGAAATGCTCTTTCAATCTTGTCTTAAAAGTGAAAATTGAGGGACTATCTCTAATAGCGCAGGGAAGTGCGTTCCACAGTCGGATCGCCGTTAACCTAAACGAATGTTTGTAAGCGGCATTGTTATGCCGAGGAGTAGAAAGAAGAGACATCGTGTGGGATCTCCGGTTGCTATGCCTGGAGGAAATAAACTCGAAACGTTCTCGAAGATATGAGGGGTAGCGGGGATTTCGCAAAATGTTGAACAGATAGGAGAGAACGTGCATATCACGACGAAATCGGATCGGAAGCCACCCCAACTCCTTGCGATAATGTGTGACATGGTCATACTTGCACAGCCCGAAGACAAACCAAATGTGAGTAAGGGTACATTTACTAATTCTAACGTGCTGTTGTCTAACACTAAACTGATCTCAACTTGCCTGACATTTGGAAGTGAGAATTTGATATACTTGGTTTTACCAGCGTTTAACAATAAATTATTAACCGATCCATCAGATTTAACGCCGTTTACTTCTGCCTTTTGAATTATATTGCTTAGGTATGATCTTAGTAGATCCAACGCTTTATTTCTAACTCCGTAATGATTTAATTTAATTATAAGCGTATTATGATCAACACAATCAAACGCCTTTGACAGGTCGCAAAAAACTCCGATAGCATCCTGTGCGGCCTCCCATGCAGAATAAATATGAGATATAAGGGCAATACCTGCATCCGTAGTCGATTTACCCCTAGTGAAAACGTATTGTTTGGCGTGGTGTTGTTTTGTACGGTTGAAGTGTGAGAGCATTTGATTGAGTACAATCTTTTTAAAATATTTTACTTAGTATTGGAAGAACAAATATTGGTCTGAAATTTGAAGGATCACCCTTACCTCCCGACTTGAACAGAGGTATCAGTTTACTGTGTTTGATGAGGTCTGGGAAAGCCCCATCATCAATACGTTTATTGAATATATAAGCTAAGTGTGGGGCTATAACTAGAATTACTGAACCAATGACTTTGACTGATATACCCCACAGGTCTTCCGTATTTTTTAAGTTAAGTATTAAACGTTTTGACAATGTCCTGGGGATATACATGATGAAATTTTAAATTACTGACGCTAGTGTTATTTTTTAATAAAGTCTCTGCTTCATATGGAGATGAATTAAGACGGACTGTTGTGAGTAAGGGTACATTAGTGAAGAATGTTTCAAAAGCTCGAGCAACATCAGCGCTGGATTTAACAACTTCATCACCTATCTTTAGGCAGAAATCACTGTCCCTTGGTATAACTTTGCCTGTTTCGCGGTTTATTATTTGCCAAACTGTTTTCATTCTATTATTTGAATTTTGAATTTTTCTATTAATGTGTAAAGTTTTTGCAGTTCTACAAACCAACTTGAAAGTTTTGGAATATTTTTTAACATAGTCATGAAGTTTTCGATCAAAGTTATAGGTTTTTTGTTCATAAAGGTCATATAAGATAACTCTACTTTTACGAATTCCAAACGTTGCCCAGTCATTAAATTTAGATTTACCGTTGCAGTCACTGACTTTCTTTAATTTAAAAACTTTATTGAAATCTGTCTGAATAATGTTGAAGAAGTCTGAGTAGATTTTGTTTGGGTTCTGTTCATCAAAATCCGGTACTGGCAAATTTATATCTAACTTTTTCATATACGTCTCTAGTCTATGGGATGTAATAGGCCTATAAAATGATGGATCAGTCCTATTTTTACTGGAAATTGGGAATTAAACTGTTTGACCACTGTGATCGGAGGGTAAGCAGTTAATTACATTTTACTTGTAAATGCACAGTCAAAAAAAACGTTATCTAAGCAAGTTTGGCTGGTAAGTGTAATTCTAGTTGGCTCTAAAAATATATGACATAAATTAAATGATTTAAACAGAGAGAGAGATTTATTAATCGTTGTTTCAATGTTGTATCTTCAAGCAAATCTACAATAATATCGCCACAAATAATTAACTTTTTTCTGCTATTACAAAGTTTAATGAGGGCATCCTCCATAATTTTCTCGAACATTTCAAAATTGCCATGGCCGTTTTCATCTCCCGGAGGTCTGTAGACACAAACAATAATATGACTATCCAATTCAACACAGGATACCTATATTTGTCTTTCTACAGTTAGTGCAACAATATCTTTCCGTTGTTTCACCTTAATATTATTTTTTACTAAGATTAAAGAACCACCTCTATCAGCAGTCTTTCTATTGTAACAACTGACAATTTTGTAATTATTTATGTTAAAAGACATCATATTTTCCTTTAACCAGTGTTCTGTTATACAAATAACATCGGTCTCTGAATGATTTAGAAATAATTCTAATACAAGTTCTTTACCAGGTAGCCCCTGGATGTTTTGATGGTAAAAATTTAAGTGGGGCTGACCCTTTGTCCTAGTATTTTTCATTTGATTGTTAGAAAACCACTGCTTATTTTGTAAAATTTTCTTATGTTTTGAGGGGTCCTCTTTTGTCGAACTATCTAGTTTAAAACACTACTATTAGTACTAATACTAACTAAAACTGAAGGCGACTGCGTTATAGTATTAACAACTGTGTCGCATATATTATACGCTAACAATGTAGCTACTCGTTTTTTTGTTTTATGAGACAGGTACATAGTATTCTGAGTCAAAGTAAAGTTATGAATAAAATTATTCATGTCGAAATATAAAATAGCATCACTATAATGACACGTTATATTGTATAGATGCATGTTCATCCTATGTACACTTTTATTTTGTTTCCCCGATAAATTAGAACAATAAGGAAAGTTACATAGAATAAACTTGCACTTCGTCTTATTATATAAATTGAGCAGTACATCTATACCGGTATCTAATGCACTCCGACTAATGTTTGAGTGGTTTCCTACCATAATAACAATAGTAGTATGTTCATCAAAATTCCCTACAACTATCTTTTTTATAATATCCTCAAAGGAACTATTAGGACAACAATTATTTGTCACTTGTTGCTTAAGGCCATAATGCAAAAATATACCAAAATCAACACCTATCTTATCTGAATAAACTACAGTTCTTTTGTTTGCTATTGTTCTTCTCTGAGCACGATTTGAGGTGAGTGACGGGACACTCGTGTTGGAGTGCGGTGCGATGCACGTGCCAGCGGGCAGCGCGGCATTCGCGGTAGCGAGCGGTGCAACGCGTGTAACGGCGTGCGGCGCGGCCCTCGCGGCAGCGTGCAGCATGACACACGACTCAGCAGGCAGCGCGACACGCGCGTCACTTAGCGGCGCGGCGCTCGCGCTGATGAGCTGTGAGGTGCCTCCTCGACGACGACGGCGACGCTGTTTCTTGTTCAGGACAGCAGTGGGCGTTGCAACACTCACGTTGAGGGGGGTCAAGACCAGAGTTTGTGATGTGGGCTCATCCCTTCTTGCTGGTGTCATCCTCCTTGCTGGTCTCATCCTCCTCGTCCTCAATTAGAATGCCTACCAATTCCGCGTTCTGGCGTTGTAGTTGTAGTAGCTTAGATGTTGCAGCTCTGAGTTCGACTAACTCACTGTTCTTTGGCATAACATTGGAGTGCGTTTGACAGGAGGTCACGTAGATGCTGGATTTCTATTCGGGCATTTTGGAGGTCTGACTGTAAACCTACATTTTCAGCCTCCAACTCCACCCGTGGTTTGTTACCTGTGTCAGATGTGATGATGGTGACCTCTCTGGTGGTAATCTCGAAGGGAGCGGTGTTAGGCTCGACCTCAGATACCGGGCAGTTGTAGTGAAGGCATTGTTGTGATTGTTGCGAAAGCTCCAGTACTCTCTGTAAATTTGTGTTGCTGTCTGCTATTATTTTATCTAGTTCTATTATTTGTTCTGCTTCTGATTGTGAGTAAGCAGTAGCCATATTTTGCAGTTCAATCTCGAGTTGCGATAATTTCAGCTCTAAATCAGTGACTATAGTTCTTTCCTGTAGCAATCTTGAAAATCCTGATTTTTTTGTTATTTTCCGGTGTCTGGCAACTGTTAAGCTTCTCTAGCCGGTTCCGGGTCTGGACAATAGCTTTATTTATTTTTCTGGATTTTTTAAAGTATTTTCTTGTTTTTAACAGCGGTGTAGTTTTCTTATTAGTACTTGTTATGTTATTTATTATTGGTTTTGGCTGCTGTGTTGGAGTCAAATGAATTTTCCCGACCAACTCATGGTACAGAGAGATATTTTTTTCTGTGTCTTCCTCAGCCTTTTGGTCCATCAGCTGTTGTATACTTTGATTTGCTTCTTGTAACTGTTGTTCAAGCGATGATATTATCTGAAGGCTCAACTCGTGAGTATGGTAGCACTCGTCAAGTGAGTCTAACAGATTTCTAAACTGGTCTCTTTCCGCACAGGCATCGAACCAATCACTATGCAGCTGGCTCAACTGGCTTTTAAGATTTTTATTTGAGATAAGAATTTTTTCAATCTCCAGTTCACTGTCAGCTCTCTCTTGTTCATATTTAGCATTTAGTTCTCTTGAGGTTAAAAGATCTTGAAGAGCGTTGTGCAGCTGCAGTGCGGTCTCAGCTCTGCGCGTTGTCATCTTGGACACCATGCTGGAACCGAGAGATAGGGTAATACAATATAGTTCTAATAAAGAGAGGCGATTTGTGTATGTGCTGTGTGTTTATATTGTTTTAGTACTGGCAATCAATTCATGTGAAAAATAATTTACCTAATAACTACACAAAACTTTAATGTTCATATTTATTATATAATAACAAATCAGTCAGTCTAGGTAGAATTTAATAAATGGACTTTATTCTTAAAAGATACTAAGTAGTTTATTGTTATTCTATTACCTAACTAAATAAAAGTGGGGTTATAAAATTTAGGTACTTATTTATTCTAATCAGTACACTATTCAATTTTTATTCTAATTAGTCTTAATGTTGCTATTTTTATACTACCTATGTTGTGTATGATGACCTCAGAAGAGATAGTGAAACTTTGAAACCAGGTGATAAAGTTCTGCACTGATGGTTTACAACAATTCTGCTAGCCTTGTAGGTGTGACAGCTGAGATATAGTTATTTAAACAGGTGTGTACAAGTTCAGAGAACTTAGGACCATAGAACTAGCTCAGGCTCCGCGCATCTACTTTACACAATTTACATTGACACTAGGTTGGTCGGTAATCAATTTGCATTGAAACTACACTGATTTTGAGGTATTTGTGGTGTGGAATGCAAGTGGTTCTGGTTAGTTCTGTCTAAAATATGTGTTGAGCGTGATAAGATTATGAAACAAATATACTCAGCTGGTAAATTCCTTTGTGTTATTCAAATTCCCATTCGAGTAGGTAACGGCTCGGTGGTTGATGCAATCTTGAGAAAACTGGCCGCAAACACTTGTCCCCCTTTTATAAACACTAACAATGATTCTTACGTAGTAAATTATATACTCTTTGAATTAAGTTGCACAATATTTATGCCCTAAATACAAATAAAATTACAATTAAAATCAGTTGCCGTTTCTTTGACAGCTGACCGGCCCGCGGGCCGTCGTTATATCGTCGTCTAGTACCCATAACACAAGCCTTGTTGAGCTTACTATGGGCTAAGTTCGATTAGTATAAGATTCTCCTCTAATATTTGATGTCCATGCAGTGCAACATCACGCCGCGCGCTTATACACAGACACAACACAAGCGCAACGTGTAAATGTGTTGAACGTGCCAGCTTTAGATAACCGATATGTAGCACAGACATGCTCGTGCTTGGTTGTCAGCGGTCATCCGTAAAAAGACAGACGCGTGATTGTTCTGTCTCTTTCCTTTTAAACTGTCACAAAGGTGATAGGAATATCTCCAAATTATTCCAAATTCCAAATGTCTTTATTACTGTAGATATTTAAATATACTTAGCAATCGACATTTTTTGCCACTTCTTTACATCTTCATCTTAAATGCAATCTTAAGTTGCATTAAAAATGGCCTCGAACCTAGACACGCAGCGAGGAAAGCAATTGGTGCGCGGTGCACGGTACGAAGCTTTCCACGATCGTCTGCCATGCATGATACAATCCGGAGAGTCACGCACCGTGGAATTCGCAATTCAACATTTTATTAAATGCGTTTTTCTTTCAGACGCAAACTCAAGCGCCGCTTATGATTTAATATTAATAAATTCCTGATTGTTTGTACAGTCACAGTGATATTTACATTTTCCTCCTTGTTGCGCAGTTGGGTACTACGCTTTCAAATTTAATGCTGCTGCACTCAAATGTGCTTAAAAATTCGCAGGTTTTATTTTCATAAGTTTTTTCTACTTTATTTGTATTGTTTGCATAATAGGGTGGTTGGTTTTTGAAATTGCCATTTGAGCAATTTAAAAAGCATGTTAAAGCGTCTTTGTCGAAAAAGGGATATTACAATGTTCAAGATTACTTAAATGATAGGACTGTATGGGGTTAATCTGGCTCAACACAGACCTTGCTGTTAATAGTTTTGTAATTATTTATTCCTGCTTATTAATCATAACAATTAAAATTTTCATATTTGTATTAGTTAAGCACAACCTATTTTTAAAAGAGATCTAAAAATCAATCTGTGAGAGTTTCTACGCCCTTCTTCTCCCACAGTGGTCCAATGTAGAGAAGAGGCAAAAATAACGTTTGCTAAGTATATGTAAATATCTACAGTAATAAAGTACTTTGACTATTGACTATTGACTACTGTTAACACAACGTCTTAGGAATTTTAACTGATCCGCAAAATCAGCAAGATTCTCTTCGAACAAGTCTTGGTACTACTCTTAATTTAGCTCTGGTACTAGGTTAATAAAGCCAACTATGACGTATTGGAATGGAATGGTTGCCATGTTGATGTTCTTGTTTTGAATCTAATCTGAATCGCTTTAAAGATTGTGGTGATTCCCCGAGGACCCATTTTTGTATTAGCTTTGTATTACTTAAAACAGCTAGTGAAAAGTGATTATTTTATGTCAAACCTTACAAAATTCTGTTTGACAGGAAAAGCTAAGCAAGCCGCAGATTGCTGCGGTTTTGTAGTAGCGCGGGATAGAGTAGTGACATTAAATACTAACCGCCGCACTCAGCAGTTTAGGTACGTTTGGCTGGCCGGCCCAGAGTTCGGGATTTCATATATGTTGCCGCTCGCTTGGCTCGCAGTCGCATCGCGAGATGTCAGAGTAAAATAAGCTCTCAGGTGAAGTGATGCGGCGCGATCTAGCCTGCATGGCGGGGTAACCGTTTCTGTAGGTATTTAGCGATTATTGAACGTAGCGCAGGTGCAAGCTACATAGCGCTTATTGCCGCGCAGCGAGAGTAGTTATTTATTTAAGTGTATTTGAGGAGTGATCTTTCTGTACGTAGTACTTTTATCTGTGCCACCGTACTCAAAGTTAACGAACTATTCATCAGATTCCTAATTTCAATTTACCTAGATAATCGTTCCCTAATTAATCATTAAACGACTCTAGGTATGACAATAAGCCGACGAGCGCCATACCGCCGTCACAACCTCCCCCCCCCACCGCACCGCTACACTTCCTCAGAAACCTACACCTTGGGGGTACTATGCCTGTAATTCTAAAGTAGTGTACCTAAAAGAGAGTTAAATGTTAAACCTTGTAAAACTGTTTAACTTCCTTCTGTATCTAGTAAAATTCTAGCCGTGTTACTACAAAAAATGTAACACATAGTTTAACCTCTAAAAAACGTCAAATCCTATACATTTTGTCTTTAAACACGTGTTCAACAGGAGTTTATTTTTTTGTGGTAAGACCCTATACTACTGTATAGCTGAGCGTACCAGTAACTTTAGAGTTGAGGAAGTATGGGTCGGGATGCCACAGGTTGTCGAAGAACTCCGGCGGTAAGGTCACGTGGTCATCGCCTTCCTCGAAGATGTCTTCCGGGAGCTGCAGCCGCGTCTCACGCCACGTCTGTCTGATGAACATGTCCACTCTGGGGGAGAGATCATCATCATCAACAAATGTCAGGGAATCCACTGTTGAGTTTTTAAAAGGGTTACGGGCACTATGACAAAATTATTTCCTATAATTTGCAACTTTGCAGCGTCTTGTAGATGGAGCGTTGCGCAACGTTGAGGCACATTTTGTCCCCTAGTCTACCTGACCCTTATATATTTTAACAGTCATAGTGTTTTCCCATACGGGGTGGTGTAAACGCAGATGAGCCTACATTTAGCCAGTCATTTTATAAGTCTTCCGATAACGTGGAAGGAGGCTAGAGCATCACCGCAGTAGCGATTTGAGAATAATAATTCGTTAGTCTCTTTTTGTACAAGGTCATCAAATATATCTCTCAATCAATCAATTGATGACGCTTACACATCGCTTGCTGGGCATGAGCCACTCCTGCAAAGCGCCAATCCTGGCGGTCTTGACCAACTGCATCCAGTGAGATTCTGTCGACTTGATGATGCGCCGGACCATCGGGCAGGTGGTCTGTCCGCTGGCCGTTTGGGACCCTTGGGCCACATATCTGTAACTGTTTATAGTTCACCTGAAATCCATGTCTTCAACATTGATGGAGTTGACATCTACGACGTAAATGCTAAACTCGACGATCACAGGCTGACCTTTTATTGCTGGAGGCCGCATTTCTGGAATTAAGAAAAATTATAGATGCAAATAAATGTTTTTGGTCAGGCGCGGAATATGATAATCTTTTCATCTTTAACTTAGCAGATCTATATGAAGCAATATAACATTTGACTCCCAAATATGTTAATATTCACTAAATTTGGCGCCCATGTAGTTTCACAGAACCGTTATTGCATTCTAGAAGGATAGGCCTAAAGTGTAAATTGACTACATCGCGTAATGACTAGTCATAAGTCGAAGTAGGCATATAGCTAGTTAGAGCTAACGCGATTTAGGTTAGAAGAGAGGCAGGCAAAGAGATTCATAGACATGTTGATCTTTTGTCAAATGACGATGTAGGCATACAGATAACAGAGTGTTCATATTTGTTTAGTGAGGAAAGATATTTTCGATACAACTTATGCAGAAATATATTCTCATTTGAATGTTGTATGCTCTGACGAACGAAACTCTTACTTACTCTGTGGTTGTATGCTAACCAAGATATATCAAATGCTAATCTTCTGAGGCTTTGTGATCCTACTACCTTGTGAGAAATTTCTGCATTATATATTTTCTGAAATATACTCAGGTTATGGACCTACCTACATTCAGCAGAATTAAGGATCTACCAAGTGCAGGACCCTGAATGCGGACTCACCGCAACAAATAAAACCAAAACAAACCAAACCAAAAAAAAACACTTAGGTACCTACTTATATATATTTACCCAAATTAATAAAAATTATATGCATTTGAACCAGGGTAATATTTGACATGTACAATTATGCCGACAAAAACTATCAATCGCGTAGTTTTTCTGCATTAAAGATTTAAAACAAATGTTACAGGGCATATCTGGACTATCTTTATAAAAATAAATCTGAAAAACCGCTCAAGTGCGAGTAGGATATCGGACCCGCATATTATGAAGGGTCCCATACCATTGTACACGGAAAAACGTAAAACGAAAGACTTTTGTACGAGTACATATACCTAGGTATCTATTTAATTTTTAATAATAAAATATTAAATACTAGTTAGGACTACATTCAAGGCCGTACTTCGAAACATTTAAAAATTGTTTTGTGTATGTAGTATGTAAGTACTAAACTATGTACTTAGGTTAACGAAACTCTTTGCTCATTAAAATCGGAAGTGAATAGAAATTGAGTAACTTATTTACAAAAATAAAATCAAATATGGTAAAAACTTAATGTTATTTATTGTAATTCAAACGAGCAATTATTAATCATATAATGACAAGTAACTAAGCACAAAACTCAATACTTGCCATTAAAAAACTTTTCCGATAAGATCGGGAGAGTCCATTTTCACCGATAAACAAATAAAAAAAAACAAAATGGCTAAGAAAATGGCCATACCAATAATTTATTCTATACTTAGGTACTTCTTTTAATTCCTGAAAATCAGTATGTTTCATTATTTTTTGCTGTTGCGGCAACAGAAATGCACATTCTGTGAAAATTTCAGCTCTCTACCTATTTCGGTTGATCCGATAGAGCCCGGTGACGGACGGACGGACAGACAGACGGACAGCGGAGGCTTAGTAATAGGGTCACGTTTGAAACCCTTCGGGTACGGAACCTTACCTGAAACAACTATCCTTTATTTGAAGGCAATACAGTATGGATAAATATAATTAATATAATGACATCTTCAGAGTTCATTTTATACGAATAAAATGCAATGTCTGCAATCGCAGATTGATTGTATTCTTTGATTGGTACAACTTGGTGGATGACACCCACATGTTTATTTATCATAATATATATCATAGATCACTCCAGATCAAGTGTCAATAAATAATTAAAATTAAATTAAAAAAAAAATAAAATATTTACCAGAAAGTTATGTAACAGTCTAATATTATGCTTATGACCCACACACTAGGTATAACCTGTATCGTGGAGGTCTATTATGAAATTTCAATGTTGTGTTGTCCTGAGTTTGGGATAGCAACAGCAATAAAATAAAAAGTAAATATAATTAGGGAACTCTTAAATACCAAAAGAACTTTTTTAGGATACATTTTTTTTTAGAAAATAATTTATTTTAAACAAACAAAGAACACACACACAAACGACAAACTTCATTGCTCTATATCGTAAGTTAATCTCGTGAGTGGAGGATATTTTTATATGATACTTACCTTTTACATAATTCTCTGGCAAAACAACCCTCGGTTTCAATGTGTGATTTCTTTTTGATACTACGTCATCGCAGAGCCTGTAACAAAAGATATTTTAATGGTGAAAACGACAGTTTTTTTTTTAAACACATAATTGCTAGTCACAGTGATAAGAAGCTAGCACTTATAGCGATTCCAGGTTCCAACTTTGATATTTATGTTTGTGTACGTATATGGAACAAAATCAATATTTAAGTGTGGACATCTATCACATTATGAAATATTTTGGCAGCAAGGCTTACTAATTCTCCATCATCTTCATCAAAAGTTTATCTGGCCTAGTACAATCGATTCTAACTTACTGCATAACAGCGTGGGGTGGAACTAGAAAAACAATGCTTCTAGGCCTGGAAAGGGAAAAGAGAGCTGTAATCAAAATGATGATGCGTAAACACTTTATGTACCCAACCCACAGACTTGAATATAGGGGACCTGTCACCAGGCACTCAAAAGTGTCGCCGTTTAGATGGTGCCCATACTGGTAGTGAGCACGAACCTCTCTCAGTCGCGCGTAGACTGTGACATCCGATAGACGTATATGTATGACAGAATAAAATGGTGTCCTGCGTTGTTTACTGCTGTAAATCATGCGGGAGGCACAATACAAAAAATCAAGGAGTGACTTATCATAACTCAGTTATATAATTTACAAAGGCAAATCTATCATCCGACTGACGTAACTTTGTAGCAACGTTCTTCAGTATTATAAATAGATGTCTTATTTCACAGGATTTTGGTAGGTGTAAATGTCGGTTCTTTGAGTCCAGCTTATTATAGATAACGCCATCCACGACGACGCGCCCCACTCATTTTCATAATCGCTTACAGTGTATGTGTGCAACCTTTTGTCTATACACATTAATTGCCCAGGAATGAACACGCACACTACGATAAATTTAATAATCAGGAGAGAGCATTACGGACAATTTGAAAGATGCTCTACTTGATTTTTATAATTTCTTGTGATATAACTGTACTCCAAAACAGATACAGGTCTGAAGAAGGTTTTGTAAGAGCATGATAATGAAACAACTTTTTATCCCAACAGATATAGAAATAACATACGCATATATATTGAAGTGACTTATCGGGATCTGAAACAAATATTATTCTGAATCTTCGCTTGTATCAGAAATATTTTCTTCAGAGTACGACGAATCTGTGACATTTATATTAAAACTGAAATCAGAGTGTTTTAAGTACTCGTTTTCAGTTTTTTCAACGTGCTGACATGTATTACGCCAGACGTCTTGAGTCACTCGATCAAATGCTTCATTTAGAATGGGCATAATTGATGAATAATTTTGATTTACATTGCGCCTCGCAACGTCGTTTTTTACAACGCCCCAAATGTTTTCTATGGGGTTTAGATCTGGGTGATAAGGAGGCAGCCGGAGAACCGAGACATTAATTTCTTTTAATAACTCGTCTACCTTGTACTTGACGAATCTTTCTTTATTTTTTTTTATTAGGTCGTAAAGTTCTGGTTTTCTGAATCTTGGTTTGTAATCAATATCTTTTTCACGCAGCCAAGTCTGCATTTCCAATTTATTGGAGTTGGATGTAGGAATTTTTTCCGAGCTTGAGTTATGGTAGGCTGCATTATCTAAGACCACCACGGCATCTTTCGGGAGATTTGGTACTAGTTTTTCTTTCAACCACTTTAAATAATTTCACTGAGATTTCTTAGACATTTTGAATTTTTAGTAGTAGAGCAACATTCGTGTCGAGTTTAGATAATGCGGAACGTGGAATATGTTAATCGTGTGCATCGAGCGGCTTCCCGCTCGCGACTGGCGCTCTTGTCGAACCCCCCGCACCCCGCCATCCCCTCAATTGAAAAGTAGTGGGGCGCGTCGTCGTGGATGGCACTATCTATACCTAAACTTAACCTTAGGAAAAATAATAGTTTTACTTTCACAGCCGCCTCATTATCGGTTTTCAAATAAATTGAATAGAGCAAAAGTAGAAGCGAGGAAGATGGTAGGTAAGATGGTAACTTTTTAAGCATTTTTTTATTATATACACGATGACTTAATCGGTGATCAGGTACCAATTTTTCTAACTCACTAATTGGTGGCGGTCACGTACAAGTCATAATTAGATACATGAAATCAAATATTCTCTTTATTATGATTAATTTTATCAAATATACTTTTTTCTATTGGTACTTTTATTTTGAAATCAAGATCCTCCTAGTCACTCTACTAATCTCTATCTGCGAGCTTTCATAGTTTAACGGCTATGAAAATTAATGTACCTATCTCAGTGGGTTAATTAATTATGTTTCAACTTTTGATAACATTTGAAAAAATCTAGCTAAAATTACCTCACTGTTCAATTGAACAGTGAGGTAATTTTAGCTAGATTTTTTCTCGATCACCTTAAAAAATATCTCAAGTATTTGAGAGTTATCTGTAGATCAAATTTCCTGATTTTGTGTCTATTCACCCTAAATTCAAATCACATTTCAAATCACCTCTGATTTACAGAACGCCGCCGCAGATTGACGCCGTTACAATTTTTCGTAATGACTTGCTTCCGACAAATTCCGACAGAGGCACCATTTGTTTTAGCCTCAAACCAATATGGAGGGATGCCGTATCCTTATATATATATATTGATGACCCAACCGCACTCCTATACTCTGAGTCTAAGCTCCTAACGGTCCGGCAGCTCTTTGCATACAACTCCATCTTACACCAACATTCTGGTATGCCATACGACCCCATGCTGCTTAGGGATAAAAGAAGAAAAGACCGAATCTGTCAAATAGAAACACAGAGAACTTCTTTAGCCAAGGTACAGTTCTTCCTCCAGGGTTGCCACCTATACAATACAATGAGCAGGGATACCAACATATACCCCTTAACTAGATATGCTTTAAAAATAAAGGCCAAATGTGGCCAAAAAAAGGTAGCTGCTTAATAAAAACTACGACGAAACTGAAAAACTGATGATTTTTAATTGTTAATTCCATTGATCTGAAATGTGTGTCATTTATTAATTTCTCACATTCATTCATTTGTCCCATTTACACTATACACTCAGTACTCAATTCATATAACTGACATGCATTACAAACACACTCACATTATAAACACACACACACACACCACAAAATTACCTATTTGGGTAATAATTTTAGCTATAGACTAAAATAACTTGTAAACTACTAACATGTACTAGGTAACTACAATCTCTTGTTCCTTGAAAATTGTTCTTAACCTACAATATCTTATTTTACTAGAAATGATGGGAAAAGCAACCTGGTAGCGTGTCTTACCATTATGATGGTACAATTTCACGGAAAAGGCTCTGTCTCCTAAAATGCAGGACTTCGGTCTTAGTTTAGGTGATAGAAGTTACTAATTTATAAATAAGTCTAAGTAAGCGCACTCACATAATAGTAGTTTATGGGACTGCTACATAATGGAGGGCATTAATACTCGAGAGTGGGTTCATGAAACGAGCCGAACGCGAGTCTCAAAATAATATCACTCGAGAGATTTAATGCCTAATTATGTACAGTTACATACACTAGTTTATCTACACACAAATCTTAAGCTGTCTTTGATGTGTTCAGGAACCGCATGTTTGACCGGCATTGTGGCATGGATAATTGCTCTGCAGTTGTTTAGCTTGTTCTGTAGTACCAAATTCACAGACAAACTAGGGGCGGCACGCAGGCGGGCGTTGGCGTTCGAAATTTGAATGTCATAATTTGACAAATTTTTGTATATTATGGTCATAATGTACAATTTTTCAGATAAGAAATGAGTTTTAACCAAATAGTTTTACATTATGCTGGTCTTAACCTGCGGTTTTTAGACGCAGTAAAGAGGGTTTATGATACGTGTGTAGATAATTACTCACTTACCAAAGTAGGTATACCTTTTTGTGCCTCAATAAAAATTATTATTATTATTATCACTTAGTATGAGGTATCTTGCATATTTCTATGTTCGTAAATATTTTGAACATCATTTTCGATTTCTGAAACTGTATTTTCCGATAACCTGAGACCAGAGGCGGCGTGATACGTGATTCACGAATTCATCTTCAAAGAAAATCTCCACAATTCAAAAAATAATTATAAAATGATGATGAAATTATTCACTCAGAATTTTCAGCGTTATTTGTTCAACACAACATGAAAGCCTTGAATACCTTTGTAAGCAGATTCTCGTAATATATTTCTCCAATCTCAACTCGGAATTTTGATATAGGGAATAAACATAAACATGTTTAAACCGGCACGAACATTGTTTCTGGCACCATACTGGGATACCCTGTGTCGTGGGAACCAGAAACAGCGACGTCACACACATGTAAACATTCAAGACCTCGGGTTTTTTTTTCTTTATCCCGAGCCGGGGAAGGAACCCGGGCGGGAACTCTCGCATGGTAGGCGGAGCCAGAGAGGTCGTCAGAATGAAAAGCAAAGCAGATGTAGAGGACTTTATAATTGATTGATTGATTTAGAGATAGAGACCCTTTGACGTATCATTAGGACTGAGGCAGGATGCTCAGCCCTCAACTCAAAGTTTGAAGGACATTCATAATTAAGCTGTCACCAGCCCGCGGTGCGGTGTAGAGCTGACAGCTCCAGAATGTCATTTAAGCGACACTTTATTTGAGCAGCTAGGTCCCTGGGTCTTTGATGTTTACATGTGTTTGACGTCGCTGTTTCTAGTTCCCATGATACAGGGTAACCTAGTGTGGGGCTAGTAGCAATGTATGTGTCTGTATGTAAAAGTTAGTATTTTTGTTAATCTGATTGATTGATTTGCCCTTGTGATTGCATAATATTATAGTTTGAGTCAACATTGCACATTCAGTGGCGGTTGTCGAAGCTAACAAAGGGATGACAAAAGCTCCCGAATATCAAAGTACATATACTTATTAACAACTTTATTCAAACACGGGAGTTTGAATAAAGTTGTTTATATGTACTGTATACTGTTTTCCGAAAACACAAACAATATTTAAATGTTAATATTTGATACCCTACGCTTTTGTAACATCACTATAATTACCAAAAATTGGTTATTTTTGTGAGCTTACAGTATGCCAATAAATACTTTGATCTTCTCTATCCGTAATTATGTGGTTATTTATTTATACAGTACCTTCATCATTAAAACGTTCAAAATAACTTAAACTGGTCTTAATTTCAGCCCTGGATTTCAGCCGGCTCCAGAGATTACAAGAAAATTCTATTTTAATTGTTTAGGCTTTCGTAAAGAAACAAGGGACCCTTATAGTGTCATCAAGTCTGTCTGTCCGCCCGTCCGTCCGTCCTTATGTCACAGCAAGTTTATGCAGACACTATTAAAACTACACAGTTTAAACTTGGTATGTAGATGTATTCTGTTAACCGCTTTAAGATTTGTAAACAAAAATTTAAAAAAATAAATAATTAAGGGGGCTCCATAGAACTGAAACCAAAAAAATATTTTTCATCAAACCTATCTATATGTGTGGAATGTTTATAGATAGGTATTTAAAATTACATTGAGGCTTCCGAAACCATTTTTCCTCAAAGTAAATCATTAAAGAGACAGATTGTGTAAAATGTGAAAAAAGGTGAAGAAAGTGAAAAAGTGAAAAAATGTGCGTAGAAACTCCCACAGATTGATTTTTAGTCTCTTTTATAAATTGGTTGTGCTGAAATAATACAAATATTAATATTGTAATATTATTATGTTTTATTAATTATTATGATTATTATTAAATCGCACATCAAAAATACTGAATTGCTCAGCAAAAAAAGATCAGCAAAAACACTTTTTATGTTTTAAATATTTTATGTGTACTATGTATGTATGTGTGTATGTATTTTTTGTTGTTCTTGCATGTTCAAACTTACACGAAGGATAAAGGGCGGCTTCGCCTCGCTCACCCCCTTTACTCTTCACCTAAGCTTCCGCAGCATTGTGCCCTGATAAATGCTGTGCAGTTTAATATTTCCCATTAATAAGCAGGAATAAATAATTACCAAACTATTAACATCAAGGTCTGTGTTGAGCCTGATTAACCCCATACAGTCCCGTCATTTAAGTAATCTAGACATTGTCATATCCCTTTTTCGACAAAGTCGCTTTAACATGCTTTTTAAATTGCTCAAATGGCAATTTCAAAATCTCCAGAGGTATCTCGTATATATGTATAGTATAGAGAATACACTGACCCTTGAAAGAATTGCTAACCTTCGCGAATCTAAACCAGGGCGCATCTAGTCTGTGATTATTTCTTAGGTAAACTTTATAGCTATCGCTAAGCAACATATTAACAACATCCCTATGTAACCTAAATATATAAAACAAACTCGGGATAGTTACACTCACAACTGAAGAACTGCTGGAATGATTTTGAAGATCTCTTATTTGTTGGATTCGTCTCCGCCCTGAACAGCAGAATAACTATTTAAGTATCGAAATACTTGACGGAAAAAATGTAAAGAAAAAAATCTTTGAAATAAATTAGGCTTGGAGCTCAGCCATGTTTTGCAATAAGTTCATTACAGTACGAACTTTTCATATTGAGGACACACTTAAGTGGGTCCTGCAATGACTGGATGTGGCTAAGGCTTTTATAGTGCTTTTCAAGAAGAGGAAATTCAAACAAAGTAATAAGTACTTCATACAATTTATTTAAAAATGTTTCGATAAAATCCAAAATATATGCCGTATTTCGTATCTCCGCGTCAATTATGTTCATATGTTTTTTTTCATCACTGTACAGGCTTGTATTTGGAAGTCTATTTGATATTTAAATAAAACTTTTGATAAGTTACCTTCTTGGTTGACAAAAAGATGGTTCAATTTTTAAAAACACTACGGTGAAGACTTTTTATGCAACCATAACAGCTTTCTCAACACCACAGTTAATTTTTTTTAACATTAACCTAGCGTCACACCTTTTACCCATACGGTAAAAGTGGCAGGTGCACAATTGCGCCCTCTTTAAGCCAGTTATTCAAAACTCCCTTTTGCGTGACAGGGGGCTACCCCATCACCGCAGCTATGGAATAATGAAGGTTTCCTCAAGTTGTTTTCCTTCACCGTCCGTATTATGTACATAAGATAAATTAATTATCTCATTGGTACATGGTCAGGAATCGAAGCTGCATCTCCTGTGTGAGAAGCAAGCGTGAAACCCATTAGACCACGGAGCTCTTTAAGGAATTAATTAATTAAAAAGCATGTTAAAGCGACTTTGTCGAAAAAGGGATATTACAATGTTCATCATTCATCATCATTTCAGCCTGTTAACGTCCACTGCTGAACATAGGCCTCAATGTTACAATGTTCAAGATTACTTAAATGACAGGACTGTATGGGGTTAATCTGGCTCAACACAGACCTTGCTGTTAATGATTTTGTTATTATTTATTCCTGTTTATTAATCATAACAATTTTATTTTTCATATTTGTATTAGTTAAGCACAACCTATTTTTAAAAGAGATCTAAAAATCAATCTGTGGGAGTTTCTACGCCCTTGTTCTCCCACAGTGGTCCAATGTAGAGAAGAGGCAAAAAAATACGTTTGCTAAGTATATGTAACGGGATTCGGTTTATCTTCGGGCTGCGCAAATTCGACCACGTCTCTCAATTTCGCAAAGAGTTGGGGTGGCTTCGGATTGGTCGTCGCCGAGACTCCCATATTCTTTTTTGTCTTTTCAATATATTGAAAAATCCGCGCTACCCCAGCTACCTTCGAGACCGCTTTGAGTATCTCTTTTCAGGAGATCGGCAACGGAGATCTCACACGGTCTCACTCTTAGCCACTCCAAGGCATACCACTTCCGCATATGAGCACTCCTTCAGGTTGCAGGCGGTCCGACTGTGGAACGCACTTCCTTGTGCGA
This sequence comes from Argyresthia goedartella, assembly GCA_949825045.1. NCBI lineage: Eukaryota > Metazoa > Arthropoda > Insecta > Lepidoptera > Argyresthiidae > Argyresthia > Argyresthia goedartella. The sequence continues at coordinate 38,335,477 of OX463814.1, forward strand.
TAAGAGACAGCCGACTCTTTTCGCTTTCAAAAACCGGGTAAAAGAGCACTTCCTCTCTCTTTTGTGATAGTTTTATTTATTTATTTTATTTATTTATTAAGGTTTATACAACAGGTATACAACATAATGACTTAAAATACATAAAACTTAGCTCTAATTGTATACCCACAGCGTATATACACAGGAAGTTATAATTTGGAGTAGACATGAGACCTAAAAGGTACAAATCTAAATTTAAGAAGAAAAAAAAAAAAAAACTTTAAAAAAATATGGATGTTATAGTTATAATTATAGTTATAGGTTAAACAACGACTAAAGCAATCCCAAACAATTCAAAACAATGATTCAAACTTAGACGAGACGTCTCAGTTGGTGTTTTAATAAGCCTGGTCTCGGATTGAATATATCCACTTCGTCGTGGGCCAGGCTGATGTCGTTTACAGCACGACACATTCTGTGAATAGGCCCATTCGACTCAGTGTTATTTCTGCAGACTGGAACGCTAAATATTTTCTTTTTTAAGCGCGTATTTAGACAACGCGTGTTGATATTTAGTGACGACAGTAGTGAAGTGCCGATTTTGCTGTGAAGGATTTTGTGGAGATATGTTATATCACAGATCATACGTCTTTTTTTTAGTGTTTCGATGCCGAAATGTTCAAGTCTAGCCTCGTAGCCGGTAAGTTTACGCTTGAGACCGTGTCGTCTTGCTGCAGCCCTCAGAATTATCTGCTGTATGCGCTCTATTCTGTTATCGTGTACCGCATATTGAGGGGACCATATTATTGAGCCGTACTCAACCTGACTTCTTACGAGACTTAGGTATAGGGCGATGAGACTTTCCGGTTTTTTAAATCCTTTGGTAATACGGAGAATGAAACCGTTCAGTCTATTGCATTTAGAGGCAAGGTAGTTATAATGATCCCTAAACGTTAACTTGCTATCAAAGATTACTCCAAGGTCTCTCATAGAATTCGTTGGTTGCAGAGGATTGTTGTCAAGCACGTATGTGAATGAAATATTTTTGTTTTTTTTGGAGAAGGTGATAACGAAGCATTTTGATACATTGAGGAACATAAAGTTGGATTTGCACCACTGGGACAGTGTATCTAGGTCGCGCTGAAGTGATAAGCAGTCATTTACTGAGTTTATAATTTTATAGATTTTTAGATCATCCGCATATAGTAGGCATTTGCTTTGCAAAAGATAAACTAAATCGTTAATGAATAATATAAACAACAGGGGACCTAGATGCGAACCCTGAGGAACGCCAGAGGGCATGGGCATTGGAGCTGACTTGAAGCCGTTTATGGCTACAATTTGGCTACGATTTTTTAGATAAGACTCGACCCATCTTAGCAGGTTTCCGTGAATACCGTAGGAGGAGACCTTCTTTGCCAAGAGTTCGTGATTGACTTTGTCAAAAGCTTTGCGGAAGTCAGTGTAGATGGAGTCAACTTGATTGCGTTTGCCGAGCGCGTTGCTTAGGTATGTGTGATATTCAAGGAGGTTGGACATAGTAGATTTGCCTTCGACAAATCCGTGCTGAAGTGGTGTCAGAGAGTGTTTAATATTTGAATAAATAGCTGTGTATATGAGTGATTCAAATATTTTACCAAAGCATGACAGAATGCTTATTGGCCGATAATTATCGCATTGTGTACTGTCGCCTGACTTCAGTATCGGGATAACGTTTGCTGTTTTCCAAAGGCTAGGGAACACACCTTGAGCTAGGGAGCGAGTGTAGAGCAGAGACAGTGGAGGTGCCAGTTCTTTGCCACACAATTTGATAAAGTGAGGGGGAAGGCCGTCTGGACCTGGTCCCTTATTGCTATCGAGTTTATTGATTTTTTTAAGGACATCAGCCGGGCATATATGGACATTGGAAATAGTCGACGAGCTGCGATCCTCGATGTTGCTCAAGTCAACAGAAGGAGAAGGTTTTTCAAAGACCGACGAGAAGTATTTAGAGAAGAGCTCGCAAACGCCAGGGCCAGTCGATGATGTGTCACCGTTTAAATACATGGTTTGTGGGATGGAATTGCCAGCTTTCTTACTCTTAACATACGACCAAAAACTCTTTAGATTTATGTGGAGAGATTCTTCAACGTCCGATAGGTATGATTTGTAGCAGCTATCAATCAGCTCTTTGGCCCTTGCTCTTAAAGTTGAAAAAGTGTCGTAATCCCTAGGATTACCAAACCGTTTGTAGCGTTTGTGAGCCTTGCATTTCTCGCTCAGACAACGTTTAAGGGATTCGCTGTACCAGGCAGGGTATATATGAGAATCGTCCTTCTTTAAGGGGGTGTAAAGGCTAATCAATTGGTTTATTCTGGAGTAAAATATATTTAGACTATTATCAATGTCAGAACAATTTAGCAGTTCAGTCCACTTGGTGTTTATGAGATCGGATTTCAGTTTATTATAATCGCAGCGCCAGAAGTTGGGTCTTTTTGAATTCTTATTAACGAGATTACTGCGAGATTTTACTTCTAACTGCAGTTCGACTGATATCGATGGGTGATGGACGTCTAATAGAGTAAGGGGGTCGGTGCTAGACACCGAGATGCTGTTGATATTGGTAAGTGCTAAGTCTAGTAGACGCGAATTGTTATTAAAAATATTGTTGTATTGACTAAGATTAAATAGGTCCATAGTGTCAAGGAGAAAGGAGGACTTAGTGTCACTAGCCGAGCTTGGTATCATTTTCAGACAATTGGCGTCTGACGAAGTTGTCCAGTTTATACTAGGCGTGTTAAAGTCTCCGATTAGCAGAACCCTATCATTAGAACTGAAGTTGATTAAAATGCGGTTACAGTTATTGTAGAATCCCTTCGAGTCAGCAACTTTTATGTCATCTGCTAGGTAGCAGAGGCAAATAGACAATTCGGGCATGTCTGGTCGTGATACGCTAATCCACAAATCCTCCGCTGCACTGATATTGCAGTCCCAAGATGGCCGTCGTACCACGTTAAACGTTTTCTTCACTGCAATCAGCACTCCACCACCGTCAGATTTTTTATGATTAGTTAGATCGCGGTCTTTTCGAAAAATATTGTAGCGATTGTCAAAGAGTTCTTCATTATGAATACCAGAGTTAAGATTAGTTTCGGTAAGGCATATTAAGTCAAAGTCATTGTTCACAAAATTTAAGTAGAAGTTACGGGTTTTGGTCCTAAGACCGTTTACATTTTGATAGTATAAATACACTATGAAAAATAGAGAACGAATACAATATAATATAATAGATAGGTAAATACTAATTTGTTTTATGGGGTCAGTTTATCCAGGAAGTCATGGCTCTTCACGTGAATGGCAGGAGCATCCTTGTCCTTTCTGAGGTAAATTTTTCCATATTTGACCCATACGAACTCATACTTGTTGAGTTTCTTAAACTGCCTGGCAGCGAGATGTAGTTTCTTGATTTCTGGGCACAAGTTATCTGAGACATAGATTCGCTATAGATAGTTATAGTATGTATATTATTATTATATGTAAACTTTATGTACAGGTTTATGTATGTATTGATACGTATTTAGTAGTTTGTTAGATACGAGTATGTATTTTATTTACCGTATTTTATAGATATGTAATTTACTTATATGTATTTTATTATTGTTTAGATATTGTGCACTGCCTACCCTTTATTGATAAAATTTCCTGTCATGCCTTGGTTTGCTGGAAGAAATCTCTTTTTAGAGATAAGCTCGCCTTTGTACATATGTTTTCTCTTAATGTATCTTTTTTAAATAACTGTGTTCAATAAAGAATTATGAATTATGAATTATGTAAATATCTACAGTAATAAAGTACTTTTGACTTTGACTTTGACTTTGAATTTTTTACATGTTTATCCGGCAGCTACCCATTGTACTGACCAGGCGCGCAATGCAGCACAGAAAGTTTGATTTATCTCAAAGGAGGTTGTCACAATAATACTCAAGTTTCCAAGCATGTTTGAGAAAACTAGCACGTGACTGTGATTCTTTTTTTTTTGCATATCCAAAACAAAATTTATTACTATTTTGTTCACAACGGAAACATTATGGGGTTTATATGCGGAAAGTGAGATCGCTATGATGCGTCTTTAGAATTTACCTACTAATTCATTCGAAAAGGTTTAAAAACCCGCACATCGTCGTCATTACAATTAACCTATAACTTTACACAAAAAAATAAAACCCTCACATAGTTATGCAAAAGCATTACACAGTTTTGTAATGCTTTTGCAGAATATATTTTGTTTTCTTTTCGTACTCTAGGATCTTCACAATATCTGAGTTTAGCAACATAGGAAGCATGTATTCCCATTTACGTTGACCATAGTAGTTATTATACCTAGGTAAGTTATACAAATGAAGATATGATAGGTCACGTAAGTATTTAGATCTGATTCGAACAGATAGCGAAGGTAGATTGTGAAACTCCTCACATATAAAAGCAATGTTTACCTTAATCAATATACTTATTTTGTACGGTAACTTATGTTTTAGGATGGATAATTTTGAGGTGACAATTGTCTTCAAATAATTGACTTTTCAATCTATTTTAATATCTATCATGAATCCTTGAACGTAGCTCGATTTCATGATTTAAATTCAAATAGCAACGTAGAATGTTTAACGTGTCGAATTTAAGTGGCGCCCAAGTCCAGTCAATTATTCAATAGACACTTCATTGGACGTAACAGAGGGCTAGCCCATCGCCGCAGATATGGTTATATGAAACATCATTTGAATGTTCGAATTCTTCAATAATTTTCAATGCTAATATTCTTAATTGAGACTTGATTAGGCACGTGGAAATCCTTGCCTGGCTATATTTATTTTAATATAGAAAGTTACAGTCCTATCAAAACTTTTTAACTACAAACACGTGTAAAACAAAACAATGAAGCCCTATATGTTATATATAATATTTTTTACGAAATGGTTCATAAAAAAACGGCCAAGTGCGAGTCTAACTCGCGCACGAAGGGTTTTGTACCACCGTACAATGGTAGGGATGGTGTGTAGTGAAAAGTTTGGATTATACATAGCCAAATGTTGTTTACAAAGTTATTGGTGCGACCTTTACACTCGATGTACGTAACCAGATGCATTCATAAGTTTGTATGTGGTATTGAAAGAAAGTTGTATTGGAGCCCCTGAAATATTTATTTTATTCTCTTTTTTAGTATTTGTTGTTATATCGGCAACAGAAATAAATCATTTCTGAAAATTTAATATGTCTAACTATCACGTTTCATGGGATACAGCCTGGTGTCAAACGGTCGGACGGACAGACGGACGGAAGGACAGCGGAGGCTTAGTAATAGGGTCCCGTTCAGTACCCTTCGGATACGGAACCCTAAAGTCGGTTTACGGACGATAATTTTAGGTGATAACGTCATAAGGTGAACGCTTAGACCGATCTTGCCTCTCTAACGCTTGTTTCGCGCTCTCGCTTGCACGCTCGGCTCAGGCGGAACGTGACAATGAGTCATGCTTTTTCGTGCGTGCAGCCAGCGTTCATCGATTCAAAAGACGTTATCACGACAAAAATAGGTAAGATAAATCGTTCCGGTGAACTTACACATCGAGTGCCTATTCAGATGAACGCTTTGATGAAAAATAACATTTTTTGCGGGTTGATTTAAACTGATCCAGTTAAAATAAATAATCTGTTGAACTCGGAAGGCGTCAAAACTAACTAAAGAACAATATTTTTCTTATCTTATCCGGTTGATGTTTAGGTAGATTGTATTGTTAAAACTGTATTATTTATTATTTAATTAAGTTGTGACGTCTCTGGGATACTCTTCTTTGAATGTAACATCACATGTTTCTAAAAGTATTTTGTCATGCTGACAACAAAAACACAAGCATTGTTTTACACATGAAAATGAGTTTCGGGTTGAGTTGAGGGTTTCGCAAAATTTTCATTTATAAAACTCACGCGAACCTCCTTCTAAAAATAACTGCCCACTTTTTAGTTAGCACAAGTATAATTAAAGTGAACGGATAAAGTGAAATCGGAAGTGCAATGCAAAACATGCAATCAAATGCTAATCAGTCCTTTGAATGAAATACAAGTACTCACCCAATGCTGAAATACCAGCTTTGGAACAGAGAAGAGTAGTTAATTAAAACCAAAGATGGTTCCAGGCTGGAAGAAGTCTCTTTTTAGAGATACGCTCGCCTTTGTAGATTATTTCGTAATTTAGTATTTATAAACATTGTATAAGTTATATTTCTATCATATTAAAATTTCTATCATATTATAGAGCTCCGTGGTCTAATGGGTTTCACGCTTGCTTCTCACACAGAAGATGCAGGTTCGATTCCTGACCATGTATCAATAAGATAATTAATTTATCTTAAGTACATTAGACGGACTTTCTAACGGTGACGGAAAAAAATCGTGAGGAAACCTTCATTACTACATAGCTGCGGCGATGGCCTAGTCCACTGTCACGCAAAATCGAGTATTGAAAACTGGCTCAAAGTGGGCACAATTGTGCCTCTGCCACCCCGTATGGGAAAAGGCGTGACGCTATGTTCTATCATATTAAAAGTCATCCTGTCAAAACCCCAAGGGAGATATTTGGAGCTGACTACCATGCTCCAGTCGTAAGAAGCACAAGACCTAGAATCTAGTCTACTAAGTATTTTGTGATCTAGTCAGTAAGACCAACGTGCATCCAGTGCAGAGCGAGATTTCGAAGTGGTGTCTCGACGCGCGAGGTGGAGTTGCGGTTCCAGCTGTTCTGTTTGAAACGGGCCAATTACAGCAGAGCGAGACGCGTCGTCAACAACGGAATGTAGCTAGTACGGCGTACGAAATCAAAATAACGTTATGAATAAAGTTATTGCGCTGTTGCCGTACGCTGTATCTGCTGTGTGTTGTTTAGGTACCTAAACTACTCACGCGCGCGATGCTTGAAAAAGATGGACTATAACGACGGAGTGTGGGCGTGAATGAGATGCTCTATAACGTTATGATAACGTTATTTATAACATTATGTTGTACACAGCGCTACTGAAAATAGCGCTATAAAACTAGGATAATAACGTTATGGCCGCATAACGTTTAGGAATTATACCTTTATAAGACGCCTTCCATAGCGCTATGATTCATAACGTTACGAGAATAATAACCGTATTTGAAGCCCTGAGTACGGCTGGTTAAAATATTACTGTGATATCCAGCCTTATTTGATAGTTTTAATAATGATAATTATTACTGAATTTTGGAATAAGACTATTTAAAAATAAAACGAAGATTACGGTAACGTACAACGTTACGATATATAGAAATGAAGTAAAAAAATACGTTTAAGAGTAAAAAAAAACCCTTACTAATAAACACCAAATAGGCAAATTGCACTGTATACAGCTTTTACAATAAAGGAATAACTTGTATTAAGATTTATTCACTGCTTAAAATACAGGATGTAACAGAACGATCTAGTCATGTTCTAAGGCCTCTGTGGTTCAGCTGTTGTGGCTCTGCCTAGCATGCGAGATGTCCCGGGTTCAATCCCCGGTTGGGGGTAAAGAAAAAAAAACTTCAGGTATTGGATGATTATGATTATGATATTATGAGTCATAATATCATAATTCGGAACAACTTGCACTATGAATAGTAGTTTATGTGACTGTTACATAATGGAGGGCATCAAAACTCGAGAGTGGGTTAATGAAACGAGCCAAAGGCGAGTTTCATAATAATATCACTCGAGAGTTATAATGCCTAATTATGTACAGTTACATACACTAGTTTATCTATACACATATCATAAGCTCTCTTTAATGTGTTCAGGAACCGCATGTTTGGCCGGCATTGTGGCTCTGCAGTTGTTTAGCTTGTTCTGTAGTACCAACTTCACGCAGGCGGGCGTCGGCGTTCGAAATGAAGTTGGTACTGACATTCAATGTCAGTACCAACTTCACAGACAAACTAGGGGCGGCATGCAGGCGGGCGTCGGCGTTTGAAATTTGAATGCCATAATATGTAGAAAAACTACACATTATGGCCATAATGTGTAATTTTTCAGATAAGAAATGAGTTTTTACCAAGTAGTTTAACATTATGCTGATCGTAACGTGCGGTTTTGGTACGCAGTAAAGAGGTTTTATGATACGTGTGTAGATAAACTCATTCAATCAGAGAAACTTTAATTTTCAACTCCCTCTTTTTAGAGAAAAGCTCGCCTTTGTTTATAAAATTTATTTTAATTGTTCGTATCTTTTTATATTATCGGTGCAGTAAAGAATATGGACTTTTAACCCGGGCGATCAGTGAAGTGAAAAATAAAGCTGCTCTGATCAAATCGACTTCATAGTGAAAGTTGTGTTCAGTATGACAACCCCCTCAAATAATTATGATTACACTTTCCGTTACATCAGTATATCATGCATTATACCAACCCACTTCCATTATGAAATCGATTTGGTCAGAGCAACCTTATTTTGCACTTTCAATAGCCTTAGGCCCTTCGTTGCCAGAAATGATAGGTTAACTTTATTCAAAACCACAGCCTTGTGCCATCAAAAAGTTTCCGTTCACGTAGCGGTCGTAATTCTCAGAGTCTATATTGCGTTATATCTATTGTTTGATGATACGTGTATCTTTGCCATCAAAACATACATTGTTTTTCTCATTTATTAAAATTGCCATTGTAACCATCAGTAAAACATTATTGATAATATTATAAGTATATCATTTATAGTCCTTTTTAATTCATCAAGAAAATTTGATGGATGCTCAACTAAGTTGAATTTCTAAGTCCTAATTAGCCAGCTTAGCCCTCCGACCTGTCGTCGACAGAGTTTCTGAAGAACAGTGGGTAGTGGTATTAATGGGCTGGTATTTTGGCCTTAAAGTAATATCGTTAATATAAACAGAAAACTTTATACGAGCTATAACTCAAAGGTTGTCCGTGATATGAGGATTTCATTGTGGCATCAATGGTATGAGAACAAACTGTGTTTTCACTTCTCGGATCGGTTGACCGCTTGGCCAAAAACATGTAATATAGGGCGCAACTTTTTCCACTCGGGGTGGAAGAGGAATAATTGTGCCTGTGTTTTGCCAGTTATTCAATATTCCATTTTGTGTCATAGGGGGCTGGCCCATCACCGCAGCAATGGAGATTGAAGGTTTCCTCACGATGTTTGCCTTCACCATTAGAAGGTACAAATAATATTATACAACGTCTAAAACACCTTTAAAATCAATAGTGCTATTTAGGTATTTTTTTGGAGTTTTATAAATATTGTTTTTAATGCGGCTGACCCACAAGGCTGACATGCGGTAGTGGAATGACGTCAATAGGATTGTTTGTGGAGCCAAGAAAATGCTATGTTTAATTTTAAACTGCTTGCATGTTCTGTGTCAGTAACCTATTTAAAGTGGAGCTTAAGAATGAAAGTTATTTTTCAAATTACGGGCAAACGTACAGTTCTTATGAATGTGTTCGGATAGTTCAGCGTGAGTATTTTTGACCGCTTTCAGAGCAAAACATAATCATCATCATCGTGAGGAAACCTTCATTAATACATCCGTATTTCAATAACCTGCGGTAATGGCTGGCCCCCTGTCTCGCAAAAAGGAGTATTGAATCACTGGCTAAAATGTGGACACAGCTAGACTTGCGATGCGATTTTCCATAAGCTTGTTATTTGAAAGAACTGCAGAACTAATCTGTGCATGGTATGAATATTAATTTATGTAATTTAAGTGTCATCACAGCGATGCTATTTTATATTTCGACATGAATAATTGTATTCATTACTTTATTCTGATTCAGGATACGTTATACCTGTCTAATAAATATAGAAAATTAGTAGCTACATTGTTAGCTTATAATATATGCGACGCAGCTGGTTTAACCAAGTTCAACTTGACATCAGCTGTTTTTGTTGAACAGACTAATCAAAAACGTGCTTATGTTAAAAGTAATATGACATGCACCCCTATTGGGAATTCACTAGTTAATAATACTTTGCATGCAACATTGGAATCTGTTTTAAATGATTTAAATTACATAAGACAATAAAGGAAATCTCTAGCATACAAGAGCAAATAAATATGTCAAAGGGTAAGCCCCACTTAAATATTACCCATTAAAACATCCAGGGGCTACTTGGCAAAGAACTTGTATTAGAAATATTTCAAAAAATTCTGACATCGATGTTATTTGTGTTACAGAACACACTAAGAGGAAAATATGATGTCTTTTAACATAAATAATTACAAAATTAACAGTTGTTACAATACTGCTGATAGAGGTGGTTCTTTAATCTAAATAAAAAAATATATTAAGCTGAAACAACAGCGATACCATATCTGCGGCGATGGGCTAGCCCTCTGTTACGTCAAATGAAGTGTGTATTGAATAATTGACTGGACTTGGGCGCCACTTAACATCGAAACGTTAAACATTCTACGTTGCTATTTGAATTTAAATCATGAAATCGAGCTACGTTCAAGGGTTGATGATAGATATTAAAATTGCTTGGTTGATTGATTGATTGATTGATTGAAAGATTATTTGAAGAAAATTGTCACTTCAAAATTATCCATCCTAAAACATAAGTTACCGTACAAAATAAGTATATTTAATAAGGTAAACATTGCTTTTATATGTGAGGAGTTTCACAATCTACCTTCGCTATCTGTTCGAATCAGATCTAAATACTTACATGACCTACCATATCTTCATTTCTATAACTTACCTAGGTATAATAACTACTATGGTCAACGTAAATGGGAATACATGAAACAACGGGAAGGTATTCTTGCACTTACTGTAGAAAGACAAATAGAGTTATCCTGTGTTGAATTAGATAGCTATATTAATGTTTGTATCTACAGGCAATCGAAGGCATAAAGGCCATGGCAATTTTGAAATAATTGAGAAAATTATGGAGGAAGCCCTCACTTAACTATGTAATAAAATAAAAAACGTTAATTATATGTGGCGATCTTTATGTAGATTTGCTTGTAGGAACAACAATGAAACAACGATTAATAACTAAATTCAAATCATTTAATTTATGTCATGTAATTCTAGAGCCGACTAGATTTACATTTACCAGCTAAACTTGCTTAGATAACGTTTTTTGTGACTGTGCATTCACAAGTAAAAATGTAATCAACTGCTTACCTGCCGATTACAGTGGTCAAACAGTTTTATGCCCAATTGCTAGTAAGGATAAGACTGATCCATCATTTTATAGGCCTATTACATCCCATAGACTAGAGAGATACCTATGTGGCAGTTAGTTGGTTAAATCAGACACTTAACTAACTCTCTAGACCGTTAATTAAATACCGACGTTCAACCAAGTCACTAAAATTCCGTCGGACAAGTAAGTGAACGAAACGTTTAACGAGTTGTCTAAACGTTCCTAGACAACAAGACATATACAATAAGAATTGATTTTTATGTGTACTTAAGTTTATTTTTTAAGTATTTTTATTGCTCATACATGTACAACCTAACATGAAGGAGAAAAGGGGCTTCGCTTCGCTCACCCCCTTCACCGTTCATTTAAGCTACCGTAATGTTTTGCCCTGATATAAGCTGTGCAATTCAGCTGTTGTCGTGATGCCATCTTGTTTTCCAACACACCGGGGCGTTCGGTAAGACAGATTGTTAAACGTTTTGAACGATGCTTTATTTAAATCAAAAAGCTAGTGACTTGGTTAACCGTCTGTATTTAATTAACGATCTAGAGAGTTAGTTTAGTGTAAGTGTGTGTGATTTAACAAACCAACTGCGACACCTATACGAAAAACTTAGATGTAAATCTGGCAGTACCTGATTTTAATGAACAGATTGTTATTATACTTTATTGCATATACACATTAAAGGACAATTACAAACATGGTTAGTATACAAAGGCGTGCTTATCTCTATATACAGATTTCTTCCAGCAAACCCAGGGCTGACAGGAAAAAATAGTTTCATGCGAAGGGATAGACCTATTATGCACAACATAACAAAAAACTAAACATCAGAGTGACTTTAATATATTTATAATAAATTACTGAGATATTTACACATATAAATAAATGAGAACCTACATAATAATATAATACCTATAAATACTATATATAAATATCAATAAATACCTATACAATATATAAATAAAATATAATCTACTACAGAAGAGAAAGGTAATGTTCCTTCAAGCTACTTTTGAAGATGTTAAGAGATGGACTGTCCCTGACGGTGCTGGGGAGTTTCTTCCAGAGCTTGATAGCCCGGAGTCGGAACCCATGTTCATATGCGACAGTTTTATGTTGCGGTGTTGTGAGCAGCGACCGAGTGTGAGGTCTCCGAGGCCTATCTGAAGAAAGAAAAGTGAACAAATCACGTAAGAAGCCAGGTTAATGAGGATTATGTAAAATCTTAAAGAGAGTGAAGAGGATGTGGGAATCCCGGCGAAGACGGATTGGAAGCCACTTCAGATCCCTGCGATACTGAGAAACATGGTCAAATTTGCGCAAACCGAAAATAAACCGAATCCCAAGATTTTGAAGTCGCTCGAGTTTGCCCAGTTGCTCTTCGTTTGCGCTGATCCAGCAGACATCTGCGTAGTCAATGAGGGGAAGTAACAGAGATTGGGCGAGTGTAATTTTGGTCTGAAGAGGTAAGAAGTGCTGAAGTCGTCTGAGGGAGTAAAACGTAGCGAAGACACGCCTACTAACCTCGCAGACATGCGCTGACCAAGACAGCAGGTTATCAAAGATGACTCCGAGATTTTGGCCTTGGAGCTGTAGGGAATCACGATTCCATCGTACATTATGGGTGCAGTAGACATATGCTGTAACACTTGGAGAGTGTGCCTGGACCCGATAATCATTGACTGCGACTTACAAGGATTGACGAGTAGCCCGTGTGACAGAGCCCAATCTCTGATACACTCAAGATCAGCATTCAGCAAGGCCACAGCAGAGTTAACATCACAGGGAGAAAAATGACGGTAAATTTGGAGATCATCGGCATAGATATGATAAGAGGAAGAGAGAGTATCTGAGATAGAATTTATGAAGACAGAAAAGAGAAGAGGGGAGAGGATACCACCCTGAGGCACCCCTGCAAAAAGGTCGCACCATTCTGTTGAAGTCTCCTCGGACCTTATACGCTGCTAACGACCTCTCAGGTAGGAGTCGAACCAGCTGGCTGAGGCCGGGGAGACATTCAGAGACTTCAGTATCTCAACGAGGATGTCGAAATCAACACAGTTGAATGCGCTGCTGAAGTCAAGTAGCGCTAGTACGGTGAGCTGTTTCTCGTCCATAGCCAACTGAATGTCGTCAGTGACTTTGAGTAAGGCCGTAACGGTACTATGACCCGGCCTGAATCCCGACTGGAATTGATTCAGCAGACAGTGAGACGTAAGGTAGGAGGAAAGCTGGGAGTGGACAATGGATTCTAGGACTTTGGAAAGGATAGGCAGGATAGAAATAGGACGATACTCTTTGAAAGAGGAGGGGTTTGAGGATTTGGGTAAAGGTATGACTAATGCTTTTTTCCACACATAGGGGAAAGAACAGCTAGAGAGAGAGTGATTTATAATGTGTGTGATAGCGGGAAGAATATAATCGAGCACGTTGCTGATCATATTAGAGCAGATGCAATCATCACCTACAAGCTTTCGATGAGATAGCCAGCACCGCCTTCTTAACTGTGTCAATTCCGACTGGACTGAAGTTGAAAGGAGTGGAGGTCAACGCCGGCCTGGAGCGGAGCTCATGCAGAGTGGCATCCTTAACGATGGGATCCATAACGACTGGGGGAGCCGAGAAAAATATGTTAAGACCGTTGAGATCGACGTCACCAACCATTTGATTCTGGGGCTTACCGACACCTAGAGATCTCAGGAATTTCCACACCTCGGAAGGGGTGTAGTTTTGAATGCACTCAAAGATGTGGCGGCGCTTGGCATCACAGCACATACGGTTACAACGGTTCCGGAGGCATTTGTAGGCAGCAAAATTATCGTCGGTGGGTTCCTTTTTATGCTGATATTTAGCTCGGTTCCGTTTAGTCATCAACCGTTTGATGGGGTCCGTGAGCCAAGGCGCAGGAAGGTGTTTTACTTTGACCTTTTTGATGGGTGCGTGTTTGTCAAATAGTCCCCGAATAATTGTGTTGAAATGGTGGATCTTGTCGTCAACGGCCTCACTAGAAATGACAGGTGACCAATCGATTGATGATGCATCAGATTGGAGTAACGATGGATCCATGCCCTTAAAGCTACGAAGAAAGATAAATTTGGCTCTGTTCTTGGGAGAGTTGACCTTATAGGAGAGATAAACCAGGTCATGATAAGAAAAAGGAGAATTAAATTGACCGTGGGCAGCAACTTTGTCTATATCAGATGATATCATGATATCAAGGAGAGAGGGAGTACAATGTGGTTGACAATGAGTCGCATTTAGAGGGAGAATATGCAAGTTGAATGAATTGACAATAGACCGGAGTTGGGCCGAGCGGGAATCATTTTTAAGAAGACATGTATTAAAGTCGCCGAGGATTAGGACATCATTATAAAGAGGAGTCAGCTCATTGAGCAGGGACTCGAAAGTATCGAAGTAATTGATGAGAAGCGAAGGATTGTAGAGAACACCGAGCAGAACTTTACTATGGTGAAGACAGATTTCAAGGAAAAGATGTTCAGCAGATTCAGAGTACTCACTCGGGGAGACACTCACAACTTTGCAGGATATGTCCGAACGAAGGAAAATAGCTACACCACCACCAGCTTTTCCAACTCTATCATTCCAATACAGCTGGTATCCAGGTAGTGAATACATGGTGGAAGGCATAGAAGGTTTTAGGTAAGATTCAGAAATAAGTATACCATCCACATGTTTTGTGCTGAACGCTTCGAGAAGGTCTGGGTAACTAGAGTGGATGCTTTGGGCATTGATATGAACAATATTTAAGTTACCCTCCAGGCCAACAAAGACAGTCCTCAGTTTGGCGGATAGCGGTTCCACCACAAAGGAGTTATCGCTCTCCGCACTAATGTAGTCGTCGCTTGAGGAACAAGAGAAAAAACTATTATCAATATTACATAAACTATCCATATGTATAAAATAATGATAGATATAATAACTACCTAATACATGTATATATATAACTAAAACTAAACTAAACTAAAACACAAATAATGGAACCTGACCCAGCCCCTATCCATATAGGAATACTGGAAGAAATCAATAAGTAAACTATAATAGCTCTTCATAGGTACTTAAGACATTGGAAAATACACACTGCACATCGGGATTGACACAGGAAGAAAACAAAATTAATTAATTAAATAAATCTAAAGTGAAATAGAAAAAAAAAACACGAGTACACAATTTGCGATTCGGAACTAGCCGGAACGGAACAACGGAACATAATCAGGAATAAGAAAAAAAAAACATGAACATGAACTCAGATTTGTGACCAATGACAGATGAATTAAAAATTTATAGTTATTTAAATGTACCTACTGCAAGAATTTACAAAATTACAATTACTTATGAAAGACAAATTGAAAAAACCACATAAAGTGCTGTAACGAGTGAAGTACCTATATTGTATTGCCGACTGCCGACGAGCCAGCACAATGCACACACATTATGCAAGATGAGATGATGAACGGGGAGACATCACAATAACCTCACTTCGCAGGCACCTGGCCTCCTCTCCTGGTCACGACGCCTCCGCCCTTCTTGGCGTTAGCAGTCATGCCTGCGGCTGGCTTCTTCCCCTTGTCTTGCGATGGCTGGGAGCGGTCCATGCTCGGGTACTCGGATGTCAGCATCTGTAGATCACCCCAGGACTCCACCTTACACCGGGACTTGTCCGTCCGGCAGCACGATTATGATCTTGCCTTCTGAGGTCCAGGCGTTGTTCATACCGAAGTGCTTGCGGGAGGCCACAAAAACGTTGTGTCGAGATTTTGTTAAAAACTCAGTGACAGTCATGCCCGAGCCCTTGAGTCCCTTCTTCAGCCCCCACACCTCACTGCGGGCTTCAAGAGTTGTGAAACGCACAAGCAGCGGCCGAGTCTTTGTATCCTTGATGGGACCCAGACAGTGAACCACCCTGATTGCAACGAGGCATTCGGCAGACACTTTGAGTTGGTTGGCGAGCATTGTCTTGAGCACAATACCCGGCTGCTCATCAATCTCCTCCTTCACTCCGTGCACCAACAACACCTTACGCCTCACCGCAGTCTCGTGCCTGTCTAGGCCCAGCGTCAGGAGCTCTAGCTGTGATCTTAGCATGCTGAGTCATTTTTAGATGAGCGACTTAAACTCCAAGAACTCACTCGCCAGGCTGGAGACGTTCTTGGGAGCAGAGGCCTGTATCTCCTGCTCACACTTCTCCACCCTCTCGCCGAATGACTTCACAATGGACTCCATATTGTTTGCCAGCTTAGTGTAAATATCCATATTGTAAATAATGATGAAATACTTATTGATTTATGTGATAATTGATTGAAATTGATTCGTGGATGGTTCAGGTCAGTATATTTTATAAATAAATGTTCATTAAATGTTAAATTGTAATTTTAAATTGAAATAAATAGGGAGCTAATTACAGATTCCAAACAATATCTACTCAAACTTCTTCAACATTATTCAAACATAATTCAATAAAGTTTTTAAATTAAAGAAAAGTAGAGTAATCTTGTATGACCTTTATCAATAAAAAACCTATTACTTTGTTCGAAAATATAATGACTATGATAACAAATATTCCAAAACTATCGAGTTGGTTTGGTTTCAAGCCATATCAAGGAACAATGATTTCTGCCTAAAGATAGGTGATGATGTTGTTAAATCCAACGCTGAGGTTGCTCGAGCTTTCGAAACATTCTTCACCAATGTACCATTAATCACAACAGATCGTATAACTTCATCTAGCGTCAGTAATGTTTTTAAAATTTCATTATGTTTATCCCCAAGACATGGTCAAAACGTTACGGTTACTTAACTTAAGAAATACTGAAAACCGGTGGGATATATCAGTCAAAGTCATTGGTTCAGTTTTTATAGTTATAGCCCCACACTTATATATTCATTGTTTTTGTTTTTCAATTATATATTCATTAAATATGTTGACGAAGGAGTTCCAGACCAGACTTCAGGAAATACAGTTAACTGATACCTTCGTTCAAATCGAGAGTTAAGGTAATCCTTAAATTTTCAGACCAATATCTGTTATCCCAGCACTAAGTTAAAAATTTGAAAAGATTATGCTCAATCAAATGCTCTCACACTTCAACCGTACAAAACAACTCCACGCCAAGTAATACGGTTTTACTAGGGGTAAATTGCATGGGAGGCCGCATAGGATGCTATCGGAGTTTTTTACGATCTGTCGAATTTGATTGTGTTGATGATAATGCGCTATTAATTAAATTAAAAGTATAACGGAGTTAAAAATATAGGATTGGATCTACTAAGATAATTCTTAAGCAAAATATTTCAAAAGGCAGACGGCATGAAATCTGATGGATCGGATGTAAAAATTGGTATTCCACAAGGTTCCATATTAGGCCTTTTCTTATTTCTGGTATTTATTAACGATCTGCTTTTCATGGTGTTGAAATTGACTGGCATAGTGTTGTTTGCTGATTATACTTCAATGGTCTTTAAAATTGAAAGACAAAAAGAAGATTTTGATGATGTCTGATGACGATGATGGTTAATGTCTTAAAACCAAGTGTATCAAATTCTCACTTCCAAATGTCAGGCAAGTTGACACCAGTTTAGTGTTAGACAGCAACATCTAAGAAGAATAACCATTGATAGCAAATTGCATTGGGGACCCCACATAGATAAATTAGCTGGTAAATTAAGTTATGCGGCTTATGCTGTTAGGAACATCAGGCAAAACACGGATGTGGCTACATCTAGGCTATTTTAGTTACTTTCATAGTGTCATGTTATATGGTATTTTACAGAAAAGAGCTATTTGAACAATTTATAATTTAAAACGAACAGATTACTTAAGAGAGATTTTTAAAGAAATTAACATACTATCTGTGGCTAGTCAAGTTATTTTCGAAAATAAAATGTATGTATGCAAGAACCTTACAACAATTTCCAAACTTAGCAATAGCTGTAATGTTTACCTCAGAAATAATTACAGACTAGTTGCGCCCCGGTTTAGACTCGCGAATCTAATCAATTCTTTTAAGGGTCAGTGCATTCTCTACTACAATAAGATGCCTCTGGAGATTTTTAAATTGCTATTTGATCAATTTAAAAAGCATGTTAAATTGACTTTTTCGAAAAAGGGATATTACAATGTTCACGATTACTTTTCAAGTATTTATATTTACAAGTTCAAGATTAGAACGTAAATAGCACGGATGTACCGTCGCATTTTACCCTTCAAAAAGACTCATAAGGATATTGGTCAACATAAAATCGACTGATAATTGTAAGCCTTAACATGAAATCCTTCCCTTACCATGTATTTATATAGTCGAAATATGTAAATTTATTCGAAAGAACCCTGAACTTAATTCCAGACACGAAAATATACCATCCAACCGTTGGCTAAGACGTACACGAAAAAACAAGTTAAAATTACCCATTTCCAATTTAGAACTATATTCATCAGGACCTTTAGTAACGTCAATTTAATATTTATATAGTATTTTCTGTGATCTTTCCAAGGCCTTTGACTGTGTGGACCATTCAACTCTTTTGCTCAAACTACAACATTATGGTTTCAAAGATAATGCTTTAAAATTAATGGAATCTTATCTTATGGAAAGAGTACTAAAAGTAGATATAAACAGATGTAATTCCTCTGGAACCCATATGAATATTGGTGTACCCCAGGGTTCTATCTCAGGTCCGTTCCTTTTCTTAGTTTACCTGAATGACTTGCTGTATGTGGTGGAAAAAATTACTCAGGTTGTTCTATTTGCTGATGACACATCTATTATTTTCAAGGTGGAAAAGGAAATTCTAGACGACGCAAATAGTACACTTTCTCATGTGTTAAGTTGGTTCAATGTAAACAACCTGTTATAAAACTCAAAGAAGACTAAATGTATCAAATTTTGTTTGCCTCATGTACGACAGGTTGAAAGCAGTGTAAGAATAGGATCTGAAAGATTGGACCTCGTTGAGGACACAATCTTTCTTGGAATCACTATAGATTCGAAACTTCAATGGGATCCTCGCATAACTAATCTCGCACGAAGACTTAGCTCAGACGCTTTTGTGGTCTGACAAATCAGATATTTTACAGATGTTGAAACTGCCAGATTGGTTTACTTTTATTATTTTCACAGTATTATGTCTTATGGAATAATGCTCTGGGGGAGAGCAGCAGATATAAATACGATATTTGTTTTACAAAAAAGGGCGATCAAGGCGATTTATCAATTAGATGCTAGAGAATATTTAAGAGAAAATTTAAAAAATAATAATATACTTACGGTTACCTGTCAATATATATACCAGAATATCATGCATGTAAGAAAAAATATCGCTTTATTTAAAACTGTAGGTGATAGCCATACAATTAACACTAGAAATAGAAATAGGTTAGCACTACCATTATTTAGACTAAGTTAAGTAGGCATATCATTCAGGGGGCACTGTATTCGCTTCTACAATAAAATACCACAAGAATCATTGATCCTTCCTGAAAAGAGGTTCAAAAACTATGTAAAAAATTAGCTGATAAGAAAGTCCTATTATAGTATTAAGGAATAATTAGATGACAAAACTGCATGGTCCATACCATCTCAGCGCACAGAAATTCGACGAGGGGTGATGGATCACGTTTATCACTCGCCAGCGAATTTCCTTACACCGAAACCAGTAGTACCTGTTGTGAAGTCACTTTTTTAAAAAGAAGGTATGGGGGAGTTTCTTGCCGTTTCTTCTTAACCCCGAGGAGTGGAGTTAAACAGTGGAGTCTCTTTTTTATACAAAAAATTGACTTGTAGTTATAAGTAGGTATAATTTTGACGTTGAATAAGATAATTTATTTATTTATATTCAATAAAAAATTAATCTTGAATCTTGAACCTCTATATCTGCCAGAAACTCTATTAAATGAGATAATATATTCATACATAAATTATAACAACAAAACATGCTAACAACAATAAATGCTATGAAACAGTTAATGAGTACTTAAATGACAAATTTAAATAGACAATAAATTCATTTCTATGATAATCTTTCATGACTGATATTACTTTCCACTGACTTTTAGTAAAAATAAACTTCATTTTAAATAAACAAAGTTCTCTTCTATTGCAAAGCCTTTTTTACAAGGTTCATAATTAACACATGTATCCTTACAATATACTATGCAACATCAATTTTATGGAATACAATAAATATGTTGAGTATTGAGTACTTAAATGACGGGACTGTATGGGGTTAATCTAGCTCAACACAGACCTTGCTGTTAATAAATAATAATAATAAATTTTGTTATTATTTATTTTAGCTATTAATCATAATAATTAATATTATAATATTTGTATTAGTTAAGCTTGAGCAATTTTTAAAAGATATCTAAAAATCAATCTGGGGGAAATTCTACGCCCCTTCTCCCACAGTGATGCAATGTAAAGAAGCGGTAAAATATGACGTTTGCTAAGTACATGTAAATATCTACAGTAATAAAGAACTTTGACTTTGACTTTGTGGGAAAGGCAATTGCTACCTTTATCTTTTTATTTCATTTCATTTCATCAATATTAACCAATTCAAACTGACAGCCGCTCCGGCTCCGGGGCGTTTCTTATAAAATGGATTTCTCGGATAATGCTGCCAAAGCGCGAAAACGCCCCGAGTTTGTTTTGTTTTTTTCCTTTCTTCGAATGATAACGGTTGCGCATCACGCGGATTTGCGAAATACCTGTTAATACAGTGTAAATGTCGCAGGCAATTATTATAATTCGGCATTTTACAATCGTCCGTTTACAAACAGGCGCTGCAATGTAATATGCCGAAGGACACTCTTTCAATTTATATATAGCAAGTATCAAGGCAAAACACTGCGGTAGCTTAGGTGAAGGGTAAAGGGGGTGAGCGAAGCGAAGCCCACTTTATCCATCGTCTTACGTTGAACATGTCAGAACAACAAAAATACTTACAACATAAAAGTGTGTCAATTTTATGGATTTATTTTATTTTTTTGTGTGACACCTGGGTTCTAAGGTTATTCCGTTCCAGCAGTGCACAGTTAATACGAGCGTGTTCTATGTAAGTAATCCGTCTTATTACCGACGACGACGACTCGTGTACGATGCTGCACGAGAACCGTAAGACACGAGAAAATTGGTAAAATGCGTAAATACGTAAATAGGTAATAAAATTCGTGCTCAAAAAGTTAAAAAGAACGAAGAAGCAAATTAATATGGCTGGAAGACTTTGGCTAGTCCGGATGGACAAAGACTTTTTAAGTATTTCGGACAAATACAAAACTGCTCTAATTAATTAAAATTTTATCGTTTTGTTATGTTTCTGTCGGACTTATTAACGTTTTTTATTAGTACTTTATTTTTAACATAACTGCTGTGTGAAAAACACATTGAAAATCTGATGCGTCGTATTCTATACAGGCCGACATTTAATTAGCTGACCATATTTTGGGGAATGATAGTACCTATTATTATGAACAACTTTCTCCAGTAAACATATGGTCACAAACAAAAAAAAAACTGGGTCTCCCATAGTAACTTGCAATCAGCTGATCGGGTCAATGTACTGAGGGAGGAATATTTTGTTTCATTTGCGACCATATGTTTCGTGGGGAAAGTTGTTCATATGGATCATTTCCCAAAATATGGTCAGCTAATTAAATGTCACCTATATTTTATACCAATCCCATAATTTTTACACGCCGTAGTAGTTTTTTATAGATTATGGTATGGAACCCATCCTGCGCGATTCCAACTGGCACTTGGCCGTTTATTTTATGTTGTTCCACAGAAGTTTAGGGTGATCAATCTTATTATTTATGTTATGCTTGAAATAAGCCTCTTTCTCTTGAGAAATTGCCTGATTGACAGTGGTTTTAAGATTTTAATGATACTCTTTTTTTATATCTGACTTAGTTTTATGATATTGCATCGCAGCTTCATCACGTCACTTCATCATTAATTTTATTGTATCTGTAATCCAAAGGTAAGAGTGGTTTTTGATGGTTACTGTTTTCACAGGTGCATGCAGATCAAACAAAGAAACGACGCAATGGATATATACGTTAACCATTTCATAATTATTTCTCCAATCGACTGCATTGTATTCCATCTAATAGCTTGTAAGTGCTGCTCAAAAACCTGTAGTGAGATATTTTTATCGGCCCATATGGTACTGTCGACGGTGTGGGTTTTCCGCACTTAATTATAAATTTACAAACTAAGGCACTGAGTTATATTTTATGCTTTCAGATCTGTGCACACAACGTCGATTAGTTTTTCTGAAGTCTCTGTAAAATGTTACAAGTTGTGATAGATCAATACAAGAGAGAAATGTGTCTTACTTAGATTTTACTCTTATTTCATTAGTCACTAATAAAATTAAATGATCATAACTAGTTGCATTTATGTAATCAGTAAGAGCGTCAAAAAACAGATCGACATTTATCTAATTAGGTCGATATGCTGTACGCATCACTAATTGACCGTCTTAATTATCCATATTTGCTCAACAAACGAGTGCTTAGTATCTACCAGGTGAGGCCACGTGCGCACGAGCATACCTTGCTTCACATAGAACCCGACACCGCCCCCGCGATTTTTTTCCCACTCCGTCGGGGAGTATGACGTAAACTGTAACTCCGTAGAGAAGGAGCTTTACAGGCGTGTGTAACTTCTTTTAAGGTTTCCCTACACAAAGGGTAAAAACGGGACCCTATTACTAAGACTCCGCTGATTGCTTGTCTGTGTGTCTGTCTGTATGTCTGTCTATCTGTCCGTCTGTTATCAGACTGCATCTCATGAAAGGTGATAGTTAGACAGTTGAAATTTTCACAGATGATGTATTTCTGTTGCCGCTATAACAAAAAATACCAAAATAACAAATAAATAAATAATTAGGGAGCTCCCATACAACAATTCTTACAATACCACATACAAACTTATGAATGCACCTAGTTACGTACATGGAGTGTGAACGTAGTCGCACCAATAACTTTGTAAACAACATTTTGCCATGTAAAATCCAAAATATTCACTCCACACTATCCCTTAGCCAAATATTACAGAAAAACCTACTAGGAATTGCCAAGGTTTTTTATTTATCTATAAACCACATACAAACTAATGAATGCACTTGGTTATGCACATGGTGTATAAAAGTAGCCGCACCAATAACTTTGTAAACAACATTTTGCTAGGTAAAATCCATACCATTCACTCCACACCATTCTTACCATTGTAGGGTGGTAGGGAATCCTTCGTACGCGAGCCTGAATTGCAGTTGATACTTTATATTTATTATCATATAATGCTTTATGTAAACTGTTTATTCTTATTATCTCTGATAAAAAAAAATACAAACATTATGAAAAAAGGTTGCAACTATCTATGCATACTTAGTGCCGCCCCCGCGAGAGGTAGAAGACATTGTAGAGAACTATAAAGGTATAGACGTTCCATTATTGTTGTACTGTGACGCTAACTCCCATAATGAGTTGTGGGGTAGAATCGATACTAACAAGAAAGGAAAATAATTATTACATTTTATCACAAGTAATAATCTTAATATAAAAATGTAGGCAATTATCCAACCTTTATAACAAGTACTCGCATAGGGGTCCTCGATATAACACTAACATCGGCTGATATAGGCAAAAGAGTTAAAAATTGGAGAGAAGGTGAGGAGAATAGTATGTCTGATCATAGAAATATAACTTTCCAACTAGACTATCAGTTTGAGATACTAAAATAAGAAATCCTTGGAAGACGGACTGGAGTATATTCTGCGATATCATAGGCAAATGGACTCCAGTCCGACAAACATTTAGAACTAGAGAAGATTTAGAAGAGGGAGCGAAAGAATTATGAAAAACACTAATATATGCCTACCAACAGTCATGCCCTCTTAGAAGAATTCCCGAAGGCAAAGGTCAACTATGGTGGAACAAAGACCTGAAGAAGCAAAGAAAAATAACTCGGAGAGCTATGAGGCTAGCTCTTTCAAGGGACGATGAAGATAGCTAGGATAAGGTAAAGGAGAATATTTCAGCCGGCAGTCAAGACGGCTTTCAGTCATCGGATGTCCGTCTGAGGAGCGGGAGTGGTGGTTCTCAGCGGCGTGCTTTTTATAAATACGTCGAATCCAAGGTTCACGACGGCGACCTTGGCGGTGCGGTGCGGATTCTCCTCTCTGACTGCTCAGTGGCAGACGACAGTGTGGAGACTTTGGAGTCACTACATCGCAAGCACCCGCCGCCGTCGCGCGACCTGCACTTCCCTCCAGAGCCAGTCCACTCAAGTGAGTCATTGGCGGTTGAAGCGGCTGACGTATTGGAGGCCATTCAATAGCGGGTCCGCAGCCGGCCTGGATGGGATCCGCCCCGGTGTTATTAAGGAGTTAACTTCTGCTGCGGCTGGAGATAATGGGGCAACTCTCTTACGATCGCTAGTTCACCTAGCAAATTTTATGCTGAAGGGTTTGATCAACAAGGAGGTTTTCCCCTTCCTTTATGGCGCTTCCCTGTGTGCTCTGCGTAAGAAGGACGGGGATATCCGTCCTATAGAGCGTTCTCCGTCGCTTGGTGGCCAAACTCGGTTGTAGAGCAGTTAGGGGAGTTGCATCCTCCATTCTTCAGCCGCAGCAGTTGGGGTTCGGAGTTCCCTTGGGTTGCGAGGCCGCAATTCACGCCACCCGGTCGTTTTCGTTCGACCGGGAAAATCTGACAACATCATTGTGAAGGTTGACCTACAGAACGCTTTTAATTCGGTTGAGCGTGACATCATGTTGTGTAAGGTCAATGAATCGGTTCCGACCCTATATCCGTTTCTCCACCAATGTTACTCGGGTGTAAGTAACTTATTCTTTGGCCAAAACCTGGTGGAGTCTCGGGTGGGCGCGCAACAGGGTGACCCCTTAGTGCCACTGTTGTTTAGCTTAGCGATCCACGACGTTGTACAATCAGTGAACACCCCGTTGAATATTTGGTACCTGGATGATGGTACCATCGGCGGACCTCCCGAGGTAGTCGTGGACGCGTTGAAGGCTATTATCAGTGGTCTGGGGGAGTTGGGCCTTCACCTCAAATCAGAAAAATGCGAGTTATTCGCTTGGTCTGGGAATCTGGCCCAATATTCCAGAGCGGAGTTGGATATTTTGATGCCAGGGGTGAAGGTCCTAGATAAAACAAGTTTTACTCTATTGGGCGCGCCCATTTTTCCGGAAGGTGTGCCGGGGGTTTTAAGGGGTAAGTTAAAGTCCTTGGTTGGGAAAAAACCACACCTTAAGGAGCTTTCCGCTCATGTGGCTTTAACAATTCCACGGAGTTGTCTGTCCCTGCCAAGGCTAACATACACTTTGCGAACCGCTCCGGTTTGGCTGTGTAGGGGGGAGGCAGATTCTTATGATGACGAATTAATGAGTCTGTTGGAGATGATTTTGAATTTGAAAATGTCTCCCTCCCAATGGGATCAAGCAGCCCTTCCAATACAGTTTTGTGCTCTCGGCGTTCGTCGCCTACAGGACACGGAGCTCCCAGCTTTCTTGGCCTCTTCGCATGGGGTGCTTGAACTAGTCACTCGCATTTTAAAGGTTAATGGTGACGGTTTTAGCATTCCTTTTGCGGACGAGGCTCTTCAGCGGTGGCGGGCCTGTTGTCCGGGAGGAGATGTTCCGGAGAAGCCCGACCTGCAGCGCCTCTGGGCTGTTAGCGCAGAGCTCGGGAGCGGAACTTGCTCGTCTGCGAGCAGTCTCCCAGCCGGAGTCAGGTGCTTGGCTGCATGCGTTGCCGTCTCCGCATTTAGGAACCCTTCTGGGCGACAACTCTCTGCATGTAGCCGTGGTGCTTCGGCTGGGTTGCGATATCTGCGAACCGCACCACTGTGTTTGCGGCGCGTCGGTAGATTCGCGGGGGCGTCATGGGCTACACTGTGCCAGAAGTGCAGGGAGACTCTCTCGCCACCACTCGATCAACGACATCGTCCGGAGGGCTATCGTCTCTGCTGACATTCCATCAGTTCTTGAACCACCGGGTTTGAGTCGCAGCGACGGGAAGCGTCCGGACGGTCTCACCTTGATACCGTAAGAGAGAGGTCGTTGCCTATTGTGGGATGCTACTTGTGTGTGCACGTTCGCGGCATCCCACATTGGCTCCACCATGGCGACACCTGGGTCTGCAGCGGAGTCGGCGGCGCGGCAGAAATACCTAAAATACGCACAGCTGATGGGGAGCTACCTGTTTGTTCCCTTGGCCGTCGAGACCACGGGTATTTGGGGTGCTCAGGGCAAGACATTTGTCAAGGACATTGGGCGATGCCTGAGGGACCGAGGTTTTGACAATCGTTCCGGAGCGTTCCTGATCCAAAGGATCTCACTCGCAGTGCAGCGCGGTAATGCTGCCAGCGTGATGAGTACCTTTGGGTCGGGCATGTCCTGGGGCGGTTTATTTGTTTAGTATTGTGTTTTTTTTATTGTATTCAGTTTTTAGGCGTGTCTAGTTTTAAATTATTAGTTACTTTTGTAGTTAGTTATTATTATTATTTTGATTTGTATTTTATATGAACTTGTTTTATTATTATTTTAATCAGATTTTGTATGACGTGTAATTTAACTTAGGTTTTATTTCAGTGTTTCGTTAGTACACAGTTTTACTTATTATAAATAAATATTTTAGCTTGGATAAGTATAGAAGGGTCAGAAATTAATAAAGCAAAACAAGACATAGAGAAAGTAAGCAAAGCTGGTGCCGATACTGCAAAGAGATGAGCACATACTCAGATGTGGCTCGGCTGGTGAAATTACTAGGAAGCGACAAAAAATGCCAAATAGGAAGTTTGAAAAAAGATAGAAACGTTTATCTGAATCCCAAACAGTGTTGAAAACCATGTTGGAGACACACTTCCCGGACTGCAAAGAATATAAAGAGAGTAACATATCGGATCCTCAGGAAACATAGGAGGATCCACCAGATATAACAAAGGAAGAAAACTAAGAATGGGCCATAAATTCATTAGCACCATTCAAATCTGCGGAGTCTAATAGCACTTTTCCTATGCTTCTACAAAAGGCCTACAGATTTATTAGCAACCATCTAGTAGAACTATTTAGGAGTAGCATATAGCACTTGAATATATCCCTACTAATTGGAGGAAATTAAAAGTACCTTTCATACCAAAACCAGTAAAGGAATATTGAGAACGCAAAAGGAAAGGTCTTACGGTGGTGCCAAGAAAAGACCTTGACCTAAACCCGGAGAATATGAAACTACTACTCTTGACAAATAAACTGAAAAATATTGAAGTGCTTCCCATTACGTTGAAGGGCCCAAGACTAGAAGAAGTTCTTGAGATTAAATACCTATGATGACTGGAGAATGAAGTTTGACACTCATGTAAAGTCACAGTGCACTAAGGCCATTAGTGTCTTAATCCAATGCAAAAGAGATGTTGGGAACAGATGGGGAATGGAACCAGATATCGTCGATCTCTGATCGATAGTGGATCTACACGGCAATCATTCTACCAAGGATTCTGAACGGATCAATTGTATGGTGGAAAATAACAGAACTAGCAACGACGAAAAAGAGCTTGGCAAGATACAAAGATGGGCATCACTTATGATCACAGGAGCCACTAGGTCTATACCAACGGCATCCTTACTAACAATGCTCTATCTAATTCCATTGCATGTAGAAGTAAAAAGGACAGCTACTAAACAATGGTACAGAATGTAAATGAACGAAGAATGGAAAGACACTTCTAAAGACACAGGTTATGCCTTCATTGTAGAAACATCAGGTGGGAAGTTGGCAATGCTCTTGGCAAACAAAGATTTGATAAAGAAGGAAATACAATTGGATAACAAATATCCGAATCCATAAAGGAACAAGAGAACATTGGGAAATAGAAACAGCCCAACCGGCTGTAAGTTGCTTTACGGAAAGCTCAAGAAGAGAAAGCACAAAACTAGTAGTTTTTTGCATCATGGACAGCAATAAACAAGACAAATCGATTACCCTGGGTCTAAACGTCAGCGCGTTCCAAGCGAAAATCTACGCCATAATGGAATGTGCTGAAGCACTTAGGGAAACAGCAGAAATCAAAAACAAGGCAGTAGTCATTCATTCTGACAGTTCCACTACCACCACTACTTTGCCAGAGGCAATTATAAGAAGAGCGACATCTTCGGGAGTAAAATAAAAGGCTTGAGATGCGCGCAAATACTAGACTAATTTATTATAGGAAATACTAAGCTTATATACAACTTACTACAAAACTACGTGATGAATATAAATATACCTTATCTGTGACGGTCGTCAACTTATCTTAACATTACGTGGAAATATGACTAACATAGTCGACCGGCACAGGTACTCCCCCATATACCCTACTACTTATAACAATGAACAAAAATCTAAGTTAGAAACAAACAATAACCTTAAATGAATCAAAATAACTTTAAAAATGTGTATACCATAACAAACTAACATATATCAACTGCAATAATAACTAGTAGGATTTTAATAAACATAAATTGGATCTTAATTGTGCATACTTTTACTTAACCTGAAGGTAAATCTTACACGAATTATAAAAATAAAGGAACTACGATTATGTGAATTCTACATAAGTTTTAAGAATAACTACTGACTAATCAAACCCAATAAATTAAAATAACATAGGTTAGTACCTACAACATACCAGAAAAGTAACATAATAATTCAGCGTTAACAGTAAATTACTTAATATTTACCTACAGGCAAGTCTTGTATCTGGCCGCACACTACATAAAATAAACTAAAAACTGGAAAACAGAAAAACACTAGGAAAATGGGGCTTCGCGGATAGTAAACTAACCTAACCTATAACCTGGAAAAGATCCGCAGGAGAGTCGTCTGATGCTGCAGCCGCCCATGTTTTTCAGGAATCGGTGAGCCAATTTACATCGCACGTCGTTGAAATTGTATTGTTTATAATTGCGACCGTACCTACACAAGGATGATTGTGCTGAATCAGAGTCAGCATTAAATATGTTACCTTGGCTGTAGGCAGTCAATGATCTCGTACGTCATATGTACGTGCCTGCTCTTCACTCTTGAGTGAATATTAAGTTGTCGATTGATGAAATTCGTGTGCCTAAAAACCTTGGGATTTGGCAACATAGGGCACATCTTGTACACCAATTGTTTATATATATATATATATATATATATATATATCTTTCCCTCTCTCTTCAGTGATTCGATTAATGTTCGTGCGATGTTCTTCCTGGATGATTTCAATATTCGTTGAATTAGGTATATCGATGATGTTTCAATACTCTTCTGGGGGCTGGAACGGCTTCCTATGTCTTGAATTTGAAAAGCTGCTTGCTGTGAATGAATTTGCCAACGCGTTCGTTTCTGCTGGTGCGAGCTCTATTTTGATAAATCAGCAGTCAGCTGACTATCCGTTCATTGTTCTTGCGGTATCTTGAGTTCGATGCGGGAAATCTTCAGCTGAAATTATTTATCTTTTGGCTTCTGGTCAGTTTTCAAATCTGGTCCGGTTATAGCTTGCTTGATGTCGTCTTGGTTTGGGTGGGGTCTTGATTATGGAGTTCTGCAGCGTGGTTTGAAATAGGTATGCAAACCGAAGTCGGGGCTCGGCGATCTTGGACGAAGTGCTTCTTGCTTGCACTTCTAAGGTGGCAGCACACGGAGTTTTCTTCGCGGCTGGGTCCATGCTGCTATTACCGAAGGTTGCTGATGTTCAGAAGTTGGGTGACCACTTTGCCAGAGGCAATTATAAAAAGAGCAGGCAGCTTTAAAGGCGCTTAGGCAACCAATGAATAAATCTGCACTAGTCAAAGTTTACACTCTTTGACTCAATCTTAACTCTTTGGGAAAAACATCAGAAATAATTATCGCATGGGTACCCAGTCATAAAGGGATTCACGGTAACGAAAAAGCAGATAAACTGGCAAGAAACGGCGCTGATGAGCGTTTTATTGGACCAGACCCCAAATAACCTATATGAGCAACTGTCATAAAGAACATCTTCAACATGATAGCTACGCGAGATGCAAACCAAGAGTGGTAGATCATCAAATACTGTGGGCAGTCTAAGATGTTTATCTTAAGTAAAGACCCCAAAAGGGCTAAGTACAGTGAAAACTTAGCAATACTGGTAAGTGTGGTGACAGGTCACTGCAATCTAATTAGACACTTATCATTATAAAGGCTCATTCAGGACCCATCATGCCCTTACTGTGGCTTGGAGGAAAGTATCCAGCACTTCTTGGGAGAATGCGGAATGTATTCAAACATAAGATGGCGAACACTAGCGATGGATAACATTAAAGCAGATGATTTGTCAAACTAACAGTTTAGCGATATTCGTCGTTAAGGATTTGGGAGTCATCCATGATGCTAAACTGACATTTAATGCCCAT
Organism: Argyresthia goedartella; assembly: GCA_949825045.1. NCBI lineage: Eukaryota > Metazoa > Arthropoda > Insecta > Lepidoptera > Argyresthiidae > Argyresthia > Argyresthia goedartella. Next base: position 38,366,092 of record OX463814.1, read on the forward strand.
GTTGATAGTATTATAACTAGAGCCTCGAGGGCTCTGGGTTTTGTGATGCGTTCCTCAAGAGACTTCAAAAAAGCTAAAACTTTGAAAATTCTTTATTGTACGTACGTTAGAAGTAATCTTGAGTACGCTTCACAGGTTTGGAGTCCTCGCTACAATATTCATATTAACCGGATTGAAAATATTCAGCGTAAATTTATGCGTTATCTCTGTTATCGGACTAAATTTAAATACAATTCAGATTCTTACCTCGACATTTGTAGAAAACATCATCTGGCTCCTCTTCAACTAAGACGCGAGGTTGCAGATTTGGTATTCCTTCTCAAAATTACCTCTAATGTCATTGATTGCTCTGATTTACTTGCTCAATTATCATTTACTGCGCCCCGTAGGCTATTGCGTCATAATGCGCTATTCTCGCTCCCTAAGTCAAACACTAACTACAGACAAAATACGTTCCTCTGGCGTGCTTGTCAGAGATTCAACAATCTGCGTGGAGATATTGATCTTGACCTGTTTAGCACTGGTGTTAATCCAGCGAAGAGATCACTGTACCGATACTTTTTCTATGACTAGATTAGCTAAGTATTTCGACTTTCCGTTATTTATTATTATTATTTTTTCTTTTCTAACGTGACTTGTTACTGCATGTCATGTTACAACGTATAGGGCTATGCATAATGCGAACTAATTCTGTTATTTAAGAGTGCTTTAACTGTTCTATTTGTTTATTGTGTCTTTTTGTCGGCGAAAACCTATAATTGGCTTTTTTGTTTTTATATAAGATTCCTATTGTTAATTTAAAGATAGCTGTTGGTTTTCCAATGTTAATAAAATAAAATAAAATAAAAATAAAATAAATATCTTAGAATTAATTAAGCGAACAAGACGATTTGGGGAAAGAAATCTGTTTAAAAAAACAGTAACCAGAGCCCATATACTGTGAAATGGGTGAAATAGTCACGAAAGAGGACTGATCAACCGCCTGTGGTTCAGCGGGCGTCCCACCTCATAATCATCATCATCTTTGCATACTTAGTTCCCAAGCGAGATTGGAGTCCTCTTATGAAAATTGAGATCGTCTCGCAAGTTATAAAGAGTACGCGTCGCAATCCCCTCGGAACCTAGAGTCAAACGTTCGCAGCGCCTTGCTGAAAACAGAGACAGAAGCTCGTGAGCATGCGCAAGGGAATGGATCGTCAAACGTTCACTTCGTCTAGCAGAACTAAATGCGAGATCATCTTTGCTATGCGAACGACAGTCGAGCTCCAAGCGCTCGCACCACCTTTTCTGAAAATAGAGCTAGAAACTTGCAACAAAGGGCAAGGAAATGTAGCGCCAAACGTTCACTTCGTCTTGCAGGACATAATGCGAGATCATCACAGCTATACAAACGACAAACGAGCGCCAAACACTCGCAGCGCTTTACTGAAAATAGAGTTACTCTCAAACGCGTGCATGGGTATCTAGTGCCGAACGCTCGCAGCAACTTAAGGCACAGAACGAAAGACGACAGTTGTTAAAAACTTCTTAGGACGCGCAACAGAATTTTAGTTTATATTAATGGAGCGGCATTCATTTACGATCTACAAATTAATCATGCTCATCAGAATAGCTTCGAAATCGGAGTAATGAATAAGATTTGTCCTAAATGTTTTGCTGAAAAATGGACTGGTAAAGCCAACGGTATGTGCTGCACGTCTGGAAAAGTCATTCTACCTAATATTGAAGAGCCACCACAACCAATAAAAAGCCTTTTGACAAATAATCACATATTATCCGCGCAACAGAATTTTAGTTTATATTAATGGAGCAGCATTCATTTACGATCTACAAATTAATCATGCTCATCAGAATAGCATCGAAATCGGAGTAATGAATAAGATTTGTCCTAAATGTTTTGCTGAAAATGGACTGGTAAAGCCAACGGTATGTGCTGCACGTCTGGAAAAGTCATTCTACCTAATATTGAAGAGCCACCACAACCAATAAAAAGCCTTTTGACAAATAATCACATATTATCCGCGCATTTTTAATAACGTACGTTGATACGACTTTTTCAGATGACTTCGTTTGTTAAATTCAAAAATAATAAGAAATAAACTTTGAGAATGAAAATTGGTTTATGGATAAAAATATAAAATTTTATAGGAAAATTATTAATAGTAATTTGAAAAATAAAAATTTTTTATGTCATGCATAAAGAATTTTGCGTATCCCAAATATTTAAAAAATAAATATCAACCCGTGCAAAGCTGGGACGGGCCGCTTGAAGGAATATATAAAACTACACAATCTGTACATGGAAAAGGTTCCAATATTAAACTGTAACACCAATAATGGGATAGCTACCTGAGCAAAGATTTCACGCAAATTTTTTTTTCAATGGCGTAGTAGTAGATTATGGAGGATTAATTATGATAAACAACCGTAAAGGGCAAGGAATTGTATTTATCAAATAAACATTTGTATTTTACTTTGTTTTGCAGTCAAAACTGCGCATCTGGAGTATGTCACAGACTTGACAACATAATCATCTCTGTTTCTAGGGCAGACGAAAACACGGACATTAACTTTTGTGCCTACCACAGTGATCACCAACCTTTTTTGGTGGGGTTCAAAAATTATCAGTCGTATGAATGTAGGCAATAAATAAAATTAAATATTTTTTTTTTATTGTATTTACGTATGTTATTTATAACAAAATTGTTTGTTGATATCTAAAATATGTTTGATTACACAAGTATTCACGGTATTGGACCTGAGTAACTAAAAGCTCGCACTCGAAAACTAGAACAGTAGAAGAAAGAAGTAGTTAAGAAAACTGTCCCACAAAAATATGACGAATGGGCGTGGTTCGTAAAAAGTAAAATATTTAGTGACAACAATATGAAACAACTCAAAATAAATTTACAAAGTATAAACTGGCAAGACATATTAAATCAGAATAACAATGTTAACGAAAAATATAACAATTTCAACAAAATAATAACAGAACTTTTGAATGTACATATTCCCAAAAAACATATCAAAATTAGATCGACTCCAAACAAAACATGGCTAACAAAAGTCATTAGGACGGCTTGTCGAAATAAGAGACTCTTAAATCTATTAACCATTCATAATGATAGCGAAATACTTAAAAACTATTGAAAAATTAATAGAAACATCCAAAAAGCTATCGTACATACGTCAAATGAAAAAATCCAATAATACCATAAAAACCATGTGGAGCATTATTAAGGAGAGAACAAACAAAAAACCCAAGAAAAACCAAGAAAACATAAAAATCTAAATAGATGGAACAATAAAGACAGATCCTAATGACGTGGCAAACACCTTTAATTCCTTTTTTGCATCCATAGGGGCCACAGATGAAATAATACCCGGATGCCCAGTCTTAAATCCTACCAAAAATTCAATGTACCTTAATCCTGTGTCACAAATTGAAGTGCCCCGAATAATCAAACAAACCAAAAATAAAAAAAAGTATGGGTATTGACGAACTCCCGCCATGTCTTATACGATTCTGTGCAGAAGAACTTGCCGTACCGCTTACACTAATAATAAACCAATCATTCAAAGACGGCATCTTCCCCGAATACCTAAAGAAAGCTATTGTCAAACCAATTCATAAGAAAAAAACAAAAAATAAATTAAGTCACTATCGCCCTATAGCCAAACTCCCGACATTCTCCAAAATTATAGAAAAATCTATATGTAATAGAGTTTACCACTTTTGTGAAAAATACAAAATCTTCGACGACTCGCAACATGGCTTCCGAAAAAAGCGATCCACTATAAGCGCAGTATTCAAGTACACTCAAGAAATCATGAAAATATTAGAACATAAGAACTATGCAGTAGGGATATTAATCGACATGACTCAAGCCTATGACAAAGTCCAGTTCAATATATTATTAGATAAACTTTACGGTAAAGGAAAAAAAAAAAAAAAAGATGGCGCTTTCAAGTAAACATTGAGCTTCGTATCATTATTCAATATTAATTTACCACCTTTGATTATACTATTAATATACAGTGATATCGGTACATAGCAAACCGACTACGTTGTGGTATTGTTATCAAGTGAAAAAACACTCAAAAAATCATCTTGTGCCGAGATAATTATAAGAATCAGTGAAAACTGTGAAAATAAACACCAGTGCCATTCATAAACATTGACTAAATCAACAATAAATCGCATCCGATACACAAAGACATAACGGGATTATAACCGACAAGTGACAAGTGACACTAGCGCTTCTAATTGGAACTAGCAGGCCATACAACACCTAGGGAAGGACAGTCCTACTACTGAAAGTTCATCATTACGGTATGTAATACAACGCCCTGATCATAGATGTCGCTACGCTTGTAAGTGCCGATCGCCGAAGCTATTAAGAAATTTTGCAGTTCTCTGTAACATCTACGATGGCGTATGCGTAGCACACGCGCCTCAAATCCGAGAGTCCCAGGTTCGATTCCCGCCCAAGAAATTTTGAGATTAACATTTTGTCATCTGTAAGAAGCAATGGCAGCTAATGACGTCTCACTCAACCTCTACTACGTAAATACACAAAGTTGGAAGAACATACGAACAAGCATGAGTATGAGTACGCTCGACTTATCCCACAAAAGTACGTTCCACAACTCCACACTTCTTGATAACTCGGTGAGTACTAGCTTACCGAACGTGTCAATGAGTGACACATCAGGTACAACAGAGCTGAAAAACCAAGTACAGCAATTAAAAATAGATTTAGATATCGCAAATGAAGAAATTTCAAACTTAATAATGGAGCTCTCTAACCAGAAACTTCAAAACGAACAACTCAAAAAGAAGATCGAGGCATTTAAGAAAGTTACCAGCACAGATCTACTTAATGGAAACACAAACACACCGAGAAGGTCCTCAATGCCTTTTCCGTTCAAACCAACCTTCAGAACTATAGTCAAACCAATACAGTCGAGTTTAACACGTGGTCTCAATAAACAATATTCACAGCCCGTATATAGAGAACTTGAGAAATCATTCGAAGTGCTGACAGAAGAGAATGCACATCAAATCAAAACTCAGGAAAAGACAGAAAATATGATATTTAAAACACACGCAACACAGAATAGGCGAACCAATGATATCACGGCCAAACCTGCAAAAAAAAAAGATACTTATTTTAGCAGATCAACAAGGACGGAACCTTCGAGATCTTCTACAAGAACTGGTTGGGCAAAAGTACCTGGTTACCTGCTTCAGTAAACTAGGAGCAGCACTAGAAGATGTTTTAAAATCTGAAAGAGAAGAAGTTTTGAAAATGACCAAAGAAGACTTCGTAGTTGTACTTGGAGGGACGAATGACACGAATCCCTACAGATTCAAATTCGGACCTCAATGTTGGATAAATGTGGCTAGCAAAACAAACATTATTACATGTGAAGTTCCGTACAATAGGTATTTAAACAAGAGGAAGTTGAACCATGAAATGAAGTTCATAAGTAGTCAACACGGAAACATTTCATTTGTCCATACTAATACGAACTATCGTCAATATGGGACAAGCCAAAACATGTTAGAATATAAATTGTGTAAATCAATATCAAGAGAAATACAGAGAGTAGGGTCCAAAGAAGAATTGACAACAGTAAATGTAATTTTAAATTGTAACACAAAATCAGACCAGTCGACGCAGACAGTGGAGACAGTTGTAAATATTAATGATAATGTACAAATTAATGATGAGGTAAATGTCAATAATGAGGTAGTTGAAAGAGTTGATGAATGTTATAACGGAAATTATAATGAAAGGGACAGAATTATATGCAGACAAAATGACAATAATAAGGATTTTTTTCGTTTATAATAGTATATTTATAATGCATCAAAATATAAACGGCTTGATTTCAAAATCAGATGAGTTAATGGCTCATCTTGAAGAACTAAGAAGTAGCGGTAAAGATGTTGACGTTATATGTGTAACAGAGCATAACATGATAGAAAGTGACTGGAATCAACTAACCATCCCAAACTTCAAACTAGCTTCATGCTTTAGTAGAAATCAACGTAATGGTGGATCATGCGTACTGCTAAAAGACATCCATGATTTTAGAGAATTATCAGAATTGCAGAAATTTAACGTGCCGAATGTACTCGAATGCAGTGGTATCGAAATATCTGAACATAAAATTCTTGTCATATGCATCTATAGAGTGCCTTTATATAATAATAAGGCATTTGAAATCTTCTTTTGTGCACTCGATGACATTCTTCATGATTTCTTGTACGCTAGGGATTTTAAACTAATACTTTGCGGAGATTTCAATAACGATTTGCTTATTAAAACTAAGAATAGTATACGCTTCGAACATCTAATTATGAGCTTTAACTTAAAAATAGAAATCAGAGAACCGACACGACCCGCAAGCTCAACCTGTCTTGATAATATTGCCCACAATATACGAGGATGTGCAAGTGAGGTTATAGAATTTGCTTTATCAGACCACTCAGCGCAAATTTTACAATGTCCCGTGAAAAAAAGTTATACACTAAAATATTGGTACATCAAAAAGCGTGACTACTGCCAGGAAAACATGACAAAGTTTGCGGAACATTTAAATTCTCTGTCTTTTAACGAAGTGTATGAGTCAGATAATCCGCAACATGCATTTACGAGGTTCTTTGATATGTTTATCTTGCTCTATAAATTATGCTTCCCAGTTATAAAAGTAAAAGTCTCTTTATTACGCAAACAAAAATGGATATCAAAGGGAATTGGAATATGCTGTAAGAGAAAACGAGAATTACTGTGGCAATATAAAAGGTCCCGTAGAGAAGAAAATAAACAGAAGTTTAAAACATATGCGAAGCGATTAAAAAGTATAATTAAACTCACACAAAAGTCACAAAATAACTACAGAATAAATACCGCTGAAAATAAATGCAAAGAATCTTGGAATATTATAAAAAGGACGCAAAATAACACACCAAAAGAATACATTGATAAAATTAATAAAGACGGTATAATAATAACTGACCCAATGGACATGGCAGAATCATTTAACAATTTTTTCATTGACCTCACAAATAATAATAATAATAATTTGACATATGATAATTCTAATAATATAAATTGTTCAGGCTTCTCGGCACCTAATGACCTCGTAGGGGCCCATCAGCAACGAGGTAGCGTAGCGATCAGTTGCCAAGAAGTGTGAACGTTGGCGATTCACCGAGCTAAGGTAAATGGAGTCGATCTAACCTGGTCTGTGCTTCGGTCCCGTCAACCTCCTGTCTCTCTGCAAGGCCCGGGTGCACCCTAGGCTCTTCTTGGTAGACAGGTTCTTCAGCCAACCAGGTATGACTGGCAGGCCAGCTTCGATGAGCACAGTGTTCCAACACAGGTTATGTTACGTGGGAAAAACCAATCGGCCACGTAAATGCGAACTTTATCTGGTTCGGGGAACCACAACACACTCAGCTATATAGACAATCCTGAGGGAAACCCGAATACATTCCAGATGGCTTGCGATTTAATTTCAACACCCTAACCAATACGCGTTACATTGCGAGGGCTTTCGTCTGTCAGTTGTCAAAAACTGCAAGGTTGGCAGCAACGTCAAATTCAAAATGGCCGTTCCGAAACCATCGATCGAATATCGATTTGGAATCGAACAATCACCCGCCCGGACAGGCACCCACCTGTCCCCTAATCTACGGGCAGCCGAGACAACGTTGCTACCGCTCGTTTTAGAACCGAGCCTCCTACTAGAACCTCCGCAGACCGGGGGGTCCCGTCCTTGCCAGGGAACAAGTTAACAATGCGCCCCCTGCGCCAACGTAGTGGCGGTAGGTTAGCATCCTTAACCAGAACGAGGTCACCAACACTAGGGGGGCTGGTTTTGTCAGTCCACTTAAGGCGCTGTTGTAAGATATGCAGATACTCGAGCGACCAACGCTTCCAGAAATTCTGAGTAAACTGCTGCAACATCTGATACCTTGACAACCGATACAATTTCACTCCCTCGAAGGGGTGCTCGGGCAACGCGTTAAGTGTCTGTCCTATCAAGAAATGGCCTGGGGTCAGAGCCTCCAGGTCATTTGGATCCGAGCTGAGCGGACACAACGGTCGCGAATTGAGAACGGCCTCGATCTTACAAAACAATGTCGCGAGCTCCTCAAAAGTCAGCGCGGTCTGACCTACTATACGCCCCAAGTGCGTCTTAGCTGACTTAACTACGGCCTCAAAAATCCCACCCCAGTGGGGGCAACTCGGTGGGCTGAAGGTCCACTGTATACCCCGACGGGAGAGGGCCGTTCCAATATCCACTTTATTTACATTCAAAAAGTTGACTATCTCTCGTAAGTATCGTTCCGCACCGACGTAGTTAGTGCCGTTATCAGAGCGGATCAAAGTTGGAAGTCCCCTTCGAGAAACAAACCTATCCAAACAAGCAATGAAAGCCTCTGTCGAGAGATCAGCAACGAGATCGAGATGTACCGCCTTGGTGGATAAACAAACAAACACACATGAGCTATACCGGTCCAGCAGAAACCCGGCGTCAGGGTCCTCAGCCTTCTGGGTAACATGCACGGCCGCTCTGGGGCCATGATCCGAAGATACTACTACATGGCTGTGGGGCCAGTCCGATTCTCTCCTGGCAAGCCAGGGTGGTCCCCACCACAAATGGTGTCTAACGAGTTCAGGAGCCCGACATCCCCTGGATGCACAATCAGACGGGTTCAATTCTCCTGGTACATGTCTCCAGGTCAGTGGGACCTCAGACGACACAATCTGGGAGACACGGTTCGCAACAAAAACCTCTAAGTTATGGACCGAAGCCTTCAGCCAGCACAAAACAATCTGGCTGTCCGTCCACGCGTACACCGTATCCTCCAAAACCACTGACCCACGCAACACTGTTAGAGTGTGATTCAAAAGTTTGGTCAAAAGAGCAGCCCCGGACAGTTCCAGTTTTGGAATCGTCATCCTTGTCCGAATAGGCGCTACCTTGCTTTTTGCCAAAACCAAACGCATGTCGACCTCCCCGGTGGAGGTGACGGTTCGCAAATAAACCGCTGCCGCAAACCCTCGATCAGAGGCATCACAAAACCCGTGAAGGGTTGCCCTGTAATCCCCAGCAGGGACCAATTTCCTCGGCAGCGATACATTATTTATATCCGATAGCGAGGTGAACATTCGCGTCCAATCAGTCAACAAATCACCTGAGAGGTGGGTGTCCCAGGTCAACTGAGCCGCCCATAGCCTTTGCATAAAACATTTGAGAGCAAAGGTGACTGGAGAAATCCATCCATTCGGGTCGAACGTTCTCGCAATCGTTGACAGTACTGACCGCTTCGTCCAGGCCTTCGGTGTTTCTAAAACCACCCGATAGGTAAACTCATCATGGACGGGCCGGTACTGAATTCCAAGCACTGACAACATGTTAGGGTTGTCAGGATTCTCAAAAACGTGCGAGTCTTGTTGAAACTCATCTGGGAGACCAGCCATCAACTCAGGGGAGTTGGACATCCACTTGCGTAGTTCATAGCCGCCTCGTTTCAGCAATTGAATGAGCTCGTCACGTCGGTCCAGAGCTTCCTCTACACTGGCTGCCCCTGTGCAGACGTCATCGACGTACAAATCTTGCTCCAGGATAGCGGCGGCTCTAGGATAGCTCACACGGTCACGCGACGCCAACTCCCGCAGGGTACGCATCGCCAAATACGGGCTAGACCGTAACCCATACGTGTTCGTGTTCAACTCATAGACCTTGACTGGCTCGGCCGTGGACTCACGCCAAAGTATCAACTGATACCTTCTGTCAGCCGGATGAATTACCGTTTGCCTAAACATCATCCGAATGTCTGCGACAAATACAATCTGGTGCCTCCGAAAGCTCGTGAGAATATCCGAAATATCACGGCTCAACTTGGGTCCCGAATGTAGACACTGATTCAGGGACATCCCGTTCGAGGTAGGTGCTGACCCATCAAAAACAACTCGAATCTTGCCGGTAGGGGTTCGTAGGACGGCATGGTGAGGAAGGAAACAATGATCCTCAGATCTCCAGTCCACACCCGATACCGACATGTGTCCTAACGACTCATACTCCCTCATGAAATCAACATATTTTTGTTTAAATACGGCGTCCCTTGACATCCTAAGCTCCATCGACATCAATCTCGTCTCAGCCATCTTCCTAGATTCTCCTAGTGGCGGTCGATCGGCCCTGAAAAGCAGTCGAGTTACAAAACGACCAGAATGAAGGCGACTAGTACTATTCTGGTAAAACAACTCGCACTCTTCTTCGTCTGCGTCGACTCGACGAACGGTGGGAGGTTCCTCTATCTCCCAGAAACGTTGGATAGCGTCTGACAACGCTGAGCCAATAAGTATGCCATCTGACTCGGCAGGCCTAACCATTGGCAATGCCGGACCCATGATCACGTGACCAAACTTAGTATCCACAGCAATCAACCCGTCCGGCTGAAGAACTCGCCGATCCGACAACAGAAACCTACCCAGAACGTCTGCTCCCAGTAGCAGGTCGACCGGGGCTGGAGTGTCAAAATCGGGATCCGCCAACTTGAGTCCTGATGTCAGGAATCGAACGGCCGGATTCAACTTCACCAAGGGGTGTCTGCCCATGACATGCGTCATCACTAAAGCTTGCACGGATGTTTTTGTCAAAATGTCATAACGTGGAGAGAACGTGATCACCGATTGACCAACTACATTCGTAACCGTAACATTCCCCACGCCCCGTATTGATTTATTATAGCTATTTACCTTGAGGCCCAACCATTTTGCTAAATCGTTCGATACAATGCAGCCCTGAGCTCCAGAATCTAATAGGGCGCGAACGTATGTTGGGTTGCCCGCCAAATCCCAAACAAGCACAGAGGCGATCGGTAACACCACCGTCTCCGGTTGGGGGGCAACCAATGGTTGGGCCGCAAATTCCTAGCGAGGACCCCCGGGGCCCCACTGTGCCTGTAACCGATCAGGTAGGCAGCTATACGCCAGAGGGTCCCATTGTACAAATGGCCCACGCGCCGGTTCCATTGCCACCCTACGACGCCCCCCGAAGGAGGGTGGGCGTGAATTCAACCGTGGCCGCTCCATGAGCGGGGGGGACATCACATGCGACCGACGAGGACGAGGCGACGAGCGGGGCGACAACTGAGGCGGCGTCCGAACCGCATCCGCATAGCTCGAAGGTGTCCCATGCCACCCGCCCGTTACGGCCCGCTGAACACACCCAATGTCCCGCTGAGTCGGATGCTGAGTCGCAACCGAAAACTCAGGGCCCCCCATGTGATGACCCTGAGTGCGGCCCTGCACCCCTGGGTGGCTGCGTGCTTGTGGCCCCATTGCCCGCTGAGTCGGATGCTGAGTCGCAACCGAAAACTCAGGGCCCCCCATGTGATGACCCTGAGTGCGGCCCTGCACCCTAGTACCGCCCTGTGCACGTGGGGACATTGGCCCCTGAGTTGCGCTCCGAGTCGCAAACGAATTCTCAGGGCCCCATGCCGTGTCACCCTGGGTACGGCCCTGTGGTGGCTGTTGGCCGGACCGGTTCATGCACAACAGATTGTTGTGGGCCCCACCACAATATCCGCACATTTTTGTGCGCGTGCAGTACCTAGCCATGTGTGGCCCGAGGCACAGGAAACACCAGCTCCGCTGCTTGGCCATCCGGCGCCGTCCCTGAACCCTAAGTTCCCCGAACTTATTGCAATTGGCCACAGCATGGCCAATCTGCCTACAACATGGGCAGGTCTCACTATGTGGGGTCAATGCACTCACAGTCCCATATGACTGCCGGTTGGTGCGGTCCTTCCTCGTCGGAGGGCCCCTACTCACAGCGCTCCCGGCAGCTCTCTGTGGCTCCGAAGGATGGGTGACCGTCAACCCCAAATTCTCTGCCCGTCGAGCCTCCTCTTCCAAGAATCCGACCAAGTCGGAGAAGGCGGGCAGGTCCTCGGCCGACCTCCCGTGAGACTGTTCGAAACGAGTCTGCACGTCAGCGGGTAGGCGGGAAAGTACAATGTACAACAGTAGGTACGACCATTCACCAACCGGAAGTCCAAGATTCTCTAGAGCCTTGGTGACGGACAACAATGGGTTCAAAACCTCCGTCTGTATGGCCCCGACCTTGTTCACAACCGGGATACTAAACAAACGGTTCAGTTGGGCATCGGCCAACCTCCGTTTGTTATGGTAACGTCTGACCAACAATTGTCTGGCCGTTTCATAGTTACCCTCCGTAACTGTCAAATGAGCGACCAGCTCCCTAGGCTCACCCCTCAATGCTGCCACCAGCTGAGCCATCTTGACAGACTTGGTAATGTCCGATCGCATGTGCACCAAACTGTCGAACAGATTGATGAAGCTCATCCATTCACCGGACACTCCGTCAAAAGTAGGCATAGTTATGGCCGGTAACCTGGACCCTGAACCCTGAAGCGGCAGAGGTGCTTCAATGTCACCACCATGGCTGGACTCGCGCTGTCTACGTATGTCCGCAGCCTTCTGCGTGATAGCAGCTGCCATCTCCATACATTGGTCGACATCCCCTAGCAATCGTGACAGCCTGTCAGGTGCGCAACCATCAACTGATTCCGCCTGCGCGGACAATTCGAGCACCCTATTTTAACGTTCCTTAACGTCCATAGACCGCTCCAATACCACATCATGCCTATCTAAACGGTCTATCAGACCGTGTGCGGAGGAAAACCATCTGAGTTCCTTAGAAACACCCTTCTGGATTTCAGATAACGACATGATCGGAACGATACTTACTCACAATTTGCAGTAACTCAATTTTATTGGACCCTCCAGTCTATAACCCAAACGAGGGAACCCTAAACTATAACTTAAACAATGTTGATTTCCTTAAACAATAGGAACCGAGTTTTATATCTATATAAATTCTGTAAATAACAATTTAGTTTTCCTTTATCACTACAACACACACAGATAGTCAATATTAGTTCAAGTTATTTATTGCTATAACTGAAAACAATGTAATAGCCTGCTATCAATAGATGTAACTGCCTATGTTAACCAAAACATTCTTCAATAGCATTACTAGACCACTAATAGATTGACTAACTGGTAATTCAATGCAATTTTCAATTCAATATCTGTCTATCTACTACCAGCAATAGACCTATAGCTTACAATACTACCAATCTATGTGGATATAGGAACAACACCAAGTTAGCTAATAACCGCCTATACCTACAGATTGATAGTCCCAAATCGTGCGTTCCTGGAGCCCTTGACGGCTGCAAATCTCAGGAAACCACGCTCTAGCTACCAAAATTGTTCAGGCTTCTCAGCACCTAATGACCTCGTAGGGGCCCATCAGCTACGAGGTAGCGTAGCGATCAGTTGCCAAGAAGTGTGAACGTCGGCGATTCACCGAGCTAAGGTAAATGGAGTCAATCTAACCTGGTCTGTGCTTCGGTCCCGTCAACCTCCTGTCTCTCTGCAAGGCCCGGGTGCACCCTAGGCTCTTCTTGGTAGACAGGTTCTTCAGCCAACCAGGTATGACTGGCAGGCCAGCTTCGATGAGCACAGTGTTCCAACACAGGTTATGTTACGTGGGAAAAACCAATCGGCCACGTAAATGCGAACTTTATCTGGTTCGGGGAACCACAACACACTCAGCTATATAGACAATCCTGAGGGAAACCCGAATACATTCCAGATGGCTTGCGATTTAATTTCAACACCCTAACCAATACGCGTTATATTGCGAGGGCTTTCGTCTGTCAGTTGTCAAAAACTGCAAGGTTGGCAGCAACGTCAAATTCAAAATGGCCGTTCCGAAACCATCGATCGAATATCGATTTGGAATCGAACATAAATAATAATGTAACGAATAATTGTAAATCTATATTTTTGAATCCAGTGACACCTTTTGACATTTCCCTAACAATTAAATCACTAAAAAATACAAATAGTGTAGGTTACGACGAGATTAACACTAAGGTTTTAAAATTCGTGGTCATTATAATATCCCCTATTATTTGCCATATAATCAACAAATGTATGGAACACGGTAAATTTCCCGAAGAATTGAAAATCGGAGTAGTAAAACCACTGTTTAAAAAACAAAATAAACTAGATTTGAATAACTACAGACCTGTTGCACTCATACCTGTTATCGGAAAAATATTTGAAAAGGTAATATATCGAAGTTTATACACATATTTTGAAACAAATAATCTGTTTGCGCCGCAACAAAAAGGGTTTAGGCAAAACAAAACAATAAACATGGCAATTTATGATTTTCTTACCCCAATATTAACAAATGTAGATAAACGGATTCCCGTGGTGACAATTTTAATGGACATGAGTAAAGCATTTGACTTCGTTGACCACGATATTCTTTTAAGTAAACTAAATAGATACGGGGTAAGAGGCAATGCGATAGATCTCGTAAAATCGTACCTGGAGAAAAGACAACAGGTTACACAAATAAATAAAATATGTTTAAATTCAAAAACTGAACAGACTTATGTATCTAACCCAAGAGAGTTAAAGCGCGGTGTACCTCAAGGTAGTGTCATGGGGCCATTATTGTTCCTGTCCTACATAAATGACTTACCGAAAGTGGTACATCATCCTATGGTGCTATTTGCGGATGACAGCACAGTTATTATTTCTTGCGATGATCCAAATGACTTTGAGAATGAAATCAATAATACCCTTCATAAAATAATTAAATGGCTTAACAATAACAATCTAGTAATAAACATTGATAAAACAAAAATAATGAACTTCCAAACAAACCAAAATACATTAGTTGATAATATGGACATTAATCACATTGGCAAAAAAGTTGAGCAAACAAAGGTAACAAAATTTTTAGGATTATATATTGATAACAATTTAAAATGGAAAACACATATCGAGAACACATGTAAAAAGCTTAGTAAATTTTCGTATGCATTGTATAAACTGTCAAAAACAGTATGTACAGATACAGTTTTATTAGCATACAATGGATATGTAGACTCCACATTACGATTTGGTATATTTTTTGGGGGAACGGGACAGGCAAAGAAAATGTGCTTATAGCCCAAAAAAAGTGTATTAGGTCTATATCTGGCCTTCATCGCAGAGACAGCTGTAAGCCTCACTTTAAAAGGCTAAATATTCTAACGTTCCCTTCACTATATATTTACGAGCTTGCTACCTTTGTCAAAACTAATTCGAATCTTTTTACCAATTTCACAAGTAAACGTCACAAATCTAGAATATGTATGCCTCAACATAAGACAGCTCTGTTTAAAAATAATATTTATGGCATGATACCAATAATCTATAACAAGCTACCAGCGAGTATCCGTAATATAGATAATTTGATACAATTTAAGAGGGAACTGAGAAAGTTACTTATTAATAAGACATACTACACTATAAATGAATATATAAATGACCCAATATTGTAATGTAATATAAATAAACATGGACCTTTGGCTTGCGTCAAATAGGTTACTTAATACATGCATGCATAGAGTAAAGCTAAGATAAAATTATTGCTGCATGTACTACCTAGTTATAGGAAATATTTGTATGCCCTGTGGCGAAATATAGTGATCTTTACCATGTTTGACAAATAAAATCATTTGATTTGATTTGATTTGAAGGAATCCGCGAGAAGGCACACGATTGGTTTAGGTCTTACCGAGCAAATAGAGAGCAGTATGTGGAGGTAGAGTATTTAAATGAAAATACAAAACAAATAATCCGCGTTCGCTTTAACAGACAAGTACTTAACTCATCAATTCCCCAAGGTAGTGTCGCTGGATGCCTTCTGTTTCTTGCTTACATTAATGATTTGCCTAAAACAATTGAAGAGCCATGTGTCCTGCAAAAACCAAATACAACCAGAATCAAAAATAACCAACGCTCTAGACAACGTGAAAACCTGGCTCGAAGACCACAATCTGGAAATCAATATAACAAAAACAAAATTAATAAGCTTCTATCCGTGTAACAAGGCCCCGCTAGATATAGATATAAATTTCAATGGTTCAAAGCTTGAAGTATTTGAGTCAGCTACACTATTAGGAATCACAATAGACAAGAACTTAAATTGGAAATATCATATTAACAAAATTTGAACCAAATTATCGTCTTTTAGTTACGCACTTTATGAAACGAAAAAATCAACTGACACAAATACCACTATCGCTACGTACTATGGCTATGCTCACGCGTGGTTACGCTATGGAGTTTTACTTTGGGGAGGAAGCACTGATGCACAGAAATTATTAATTATGCGGAAGAAACTAATACGAATTATAGCTAATATTGAAACAACACACAGTTGCCGACCTTACTTCCAAAAGTATAAAATCCTAACATTACCTTCAATCTTCATCCTGGAAGCATGTAGGTTCGTCCGAAGCAATACACATCTATACAAACTAAGGGGAGAAAACCATGATATTTCACTAAGACATCATAATAATATATCGTACCCACAATCTAGATTAGCGCTAAAAACCAAAAATGCTTATCTTTAAATTATCCATTTATGGTTTCGAATCAAGCACTGTTGCCTGGTTTCATAGCTACCTAGAAAACCGGACCCAGCGTGTGGAAGTTCGCAGAGGAGACGGCTCCGTCTTGTCCTCAGCTGATTCTCCGATTACGAGAGGCGTTCCACAAGGATCAATACTTGGCCCCATACTATTTATATTATATAGCGCTGACATTACTCGTTGTTTAGAGAACTGTTCCTATCATTTGTACGCAGACGACTTACAAGTATACTTATCCTTTAAACCAGACGAAACCTCTGCTGCTACTGAAAAGATCAATCAAAAGCTCCATCGTATTGTTGCGTGGTCCACTCAAAATAGTCTAATGCTTAACCTCAATAAATCAAAATTTATGGTCATTGGAAGTAAAAAACAAATAAATAATATAATTTCTCACAAGCCTGAAATCAAAATCATGGAAAAGAGCATCGAAAGGGTTGACGAAATTCGTAACTTGGGGTTGCTGATGGACAGTACCCTCAGATTTGAGAAACATGTCGCAAATACAGTGCGTAACAGGCCTTTCCTCAGCATAGATATTCGTGTGCAGCTGTGTGAATCCCTTGTGCTTTCGAAACTAAATTATATGGACACGGTATATGACGCGCGCCTCCTGAACCGATCTGAACGTCTTCTTCAGCGTGTTCGGAATGCGTGCGCCAGGTTCTGCTTCAACGTACCCCCCCGCGCTCATGTCACCCCATATATCAATAAGTCCAATCTTCTAAAACTTAGCGCTAGAAGAAATCTTCACTTTGCGACGCTGTTGTTTGGAGTAGTAAGATTTCAGGTTCCGGAATACCTTTACTCTAAACTTAACTGGTCCCGTAGGAACCCGACTAACTCAAGAGCAGCCACGTCTCTGCTGTCGTGTCCAAGACACAAGACTGCAGCATTCCGTGGTAGTTTTCGCTATGCTGCAACCAAATGCTGGAATAATAAACCACCCCCGTTTCATGATCTGAAATCAATTAGCTCCTTCAGACACAAGCTCAAGGCACATTTGTTAGCAGCACAAAAAACCATACTTTAGGACAGAGCACAGTTAACTTCACCAAATATCTCTACATAGGTATACATATATACATAATAGGTCTACCCAAACTCTCACTCTCTCGCAGTCTCACATATTTCCACTACACTACTCACTTACCCCAACATTTAACATATGACTGTATGATTGGATTGTTTGTATGTCTGTTTTTTAACATATGATTGGCTTTATTTATATTATTTTATTTTAATTTCCGATCGTTTCTTGTTGTTGCATTTTGCCACTGGTGCATAATTATGCTTGAGCTCTTTCTGCGTATTTACTTTTACTCAGATTATAAGTTTAGTTTTAAGTTTCTAGTTTTAGGAAATGGTGTGAGCTGAAAACCAGCGTTACGTGCAGCTCACTGCTATACGTAACACATGCTGAGCTCAAACTATTTTGGCATCTAAAAACCTCAACCCCGAACTGTACTATGGTTTATTTTTCTTTCTGTATATCCTTGTGTTTATTTGTCAAATAAATATATTTCTATTTCTATTCTATTTCTATTTCTTATGTTATGTCAATAAAAATATATAACAAATTACCTAAAAACATGAAGAACATAGAAAATGAAACCCCATTAAAAAAACAATTAAAACACTTCTTGGAGGGCAAGTGATATTATTCATTAAACGAATATTATATGAATGATAAATATAATGCTCATCAGCAATATAGTTCTTGTTTTAATTTAATGTTTATGACGTTCCTAGCATATAATTTATAAGTAGGCCTAATGTGGCTTTTAGTTTAGGATATTTATTATTTTAAGTACATTTTCTTGATATCCACTATAGAAAGTTGTGCAATAAAGTAGACTAAATTAGATATAATGACATACTACTTATATAAGATAGAATATTGCTTGTGCCCACCAGGGTCCATAATGATCTACCACTATGTATAAGACCTTACTGTTATTATGGATTGCAATAAACGAATATGAATATGAATATAAACCAATTTTGGCACACGGATTGAATATTTGAGTTCAGGCCATCAAATAACATAAGAAATCGTTCTCATCTGCTCAGGTCCAAAAGTTGATCCGAATTTGTAAACTTGTGTTATTTTTTAATGTGTCCAGAGAAAAACATTTATTCATTTCATTCATGTACATCCGCTTCCGTTTCACTGTCGTTTTCTGATTGATTATAAAACTGTCTTCAGTTTTATCTACAGCGTCATTCAGACCATTTAATTTAGTATCCTTTTTTATTACATATTCGACACAGTTTTTCCATTTCGTGTCAATTTTGCAAAGGCCTTCTTCTAACAGCTTTTCGACATCTGTCATTTTAAAAGCGGTATTATTTCAATTGGATTGAGCTCGGAGTGGTATGGCGGCAAACGTAGGACTTTAATATCAGCCTATTTTGCCATTTCGTCAGTGACGTATACTGGTAGTGGTCTTTTTTATTTTTTACTTTTGCAAGTATTTCCGCTTTGACCTAATTATTTTCAAATGCAATTTTTGCAGAAAGCCCTTCTTGTATGGCTTGTTTTCGCCAACTTGTGACCGGCAATCGTTCTTGGCGTCTCGAATGGTAACGCGCATTGTCCATTACGATGACCGCATTTGGTTCGACTTTAGAAAGGACATTCTGGAACCATGTTTGAAAGCCATCAGCGTTCATGGTCTCGTGGTAATCTCCAGTAGTTTAATTTTCAAAAGCCCACTGACAACCTGCCAGGAAACCTTTCTCGCTTCCAATGTGAATGACTATCAAACGGTTTCCTTTTGAAGTCGGATTGTCTCGTCTGCTCCTGTTGATAAGCCTTCTAAAAAGGCTTGTTTTGGAGTTTTCACCATCGTATCTTCTCAAAATTTAGTAACAGTATGCCATGAAAAAAATATAGCAATTACAATACTAATTTAAAAAAAAACTTAAGAAAGTTTAAATTACTCGTCAGATATAAGTATAACTTGATACGTAAAGAAAAAAAACAATATTAGTTGAATAATAATGAATCTGAATGAACAAACATTTGGACAGATTGAAGTTGAAACAAATAAAATAAACTCACCTGCATTAACTTAAGTTTCATCTAAATAACATATCGGTCGTCCTTATTCTCTGAACTTCTTAATTTTTTTGAGCTACTTAATGCGCCATAAAACTATATCAGATATTTCAATTAAAGTGCTGTTTCTTTTCTTCTTTGTGTATTGAAATTTTAATTGTTTTATCAGGCGCCAAAGCGATGTACGGCTGAAATTGGATAACATGTCGTCTGAATTGTTAGCCTGTAATATTTTAATTAATGTTGGAAGTTCACCCTTTAAATAAAATTCATGCACTTTTCTCCTAATGCACGACCTGTCAAAGTTATCAACAATCTCAACCAAATTAGGACACTTCTTTGGAGTTGCTGGTGACCTCACCGTATCATTTTCTGAGTATTCTTTTAGAACACAGTAAACAGTAGTCATAACCATGCTTAAAATTTCAGCTGTTTTATTTTTTATTTCTGTTTTCGAAATATATTTGTCACTAGGCCAGGTTTCTTGCACATATTTATAAACGTTCACAATCATAATTTTTTCATTTTCCAAAATATGACTCATCCTGCGCTTCTTTAGTGGTGACGTTAAGTCTTTAAATGGTTTTGATGTGGATGGACCGGGCTCCATATCTCTTTAAAAATGATAAAATCAAGTCCAATAACACAAGGAAACTTTAACAGAAAACTTAACAGCGGAAAACTGATACTACTAAAACAAATAACCGACAATATCAAAACACACGCAAGCGGGCGGAATTCCTGACGCCGAAGCGCAGTCTCTTCTCAAGTGTTCTCCTCACACCGGGCGTCATCATTCTAAACACGTCAAAACAGGTTTGTTATCTCTGGCTGGTAACGTCGCTCACCCCACCCCGTACCACGAAATGCAGTACTATGCGGAAACGATACAGAAGTGCATGGAGGGCGATATGTATCGTTTTCTTTCGACGCTAACATAATACTTTATGTCATTGTGCGTTTTTTCGCCTGCCCTAGAAACAGAGTTAAGCAGCTATGAACCGATTCATATCTCATAAAACCAATCCAAATAATCTATATTCCGATAATGGAAAGAACCTGGTAGGAGCTGCGCATGTAAAACAATTTTTCTTGCATAATAGTGCCTCAATCTACAATTGTGCCGCAGCGCAAGGCATCTCATGGCACTTCATACCTCCATATTTCCCTCACTTTGGAGAACTTTGTGAGAGTACTGTAAAATCTGGTCTGGCTCATCTCATATAAATACGAACAAATGTAAACACCTAGTTCAAATAGAAAGGCATCATACATTCTAGGCAATTGACGTATCTTTCATCAGATCCATCTAATATTTTAGCTCTCAATCCATTTCAATTTTTTTTGGTGTAACTCTAACTGTGCCAGTTGCATCTATAGGCTGCCAGGACATCAAAGTGTCGAATTGCCGCGCCAACATTTAGATCATTTAACATCGAATATATTTGTCAATCACCAGACAACGAGATTGCAGCAACCGAATGGCGCGCTGACAGGGGATCGGTCATTATGAAGGGCGAGGCACTACCTGCAACACAGTAGCCTCTTAGATGCATCACCAAACTTTATTCTGGACTCGATGGAGTAGCACGCGTGGCAGACAAACACAGTTCAATCAGGGACGATCAGAAGGGCTTTTCACAAGAGCATAACTACTCCACTGCACTACTAGATACAAAATCAAGACTACTGGCCCCGGAGTAGGTGCAAGCGTATAGACAACAGTGGGGCAGCAGGCGTCGGAGGGCGTGACTCCGCGTCGACAGGCAGGGCCCGCGCATCTCTTCAATTAGTAGGCCTAAGCACTAGGCGGTTGCAGTTGTGCATAGCCGCCGTCAGTGTTCCGAGCGACCGCCGCGGTGGCTGGCCTTGTGCGATGAAATTGTTTTTTTCATACATATTAGTACCCGTAACCGGCGAGCTTGCATGTAGAGACTTATCAATGTTGAGGAAGCGAGAGATGTATGCCAGGATCGTAGCAGGTGGAGGTCTTTGGTCTCTGCCTACCACTCTTCCGGGAAATAGGCGTAAGCATATTTATGTATGTGTGTATTATGGGCGCGGCCATCTGCACGGCTGGCATACCGCAACCGCAAGCACCTAGTGCGTAGGCCCACTTATACCAGTATCATTGTCGCATACGCATCTGATGATAGCCTTAACTTGCTATCTCACCTTTCGACCTATTAAAACAGCTAAAACTACAGTCCGCATTCTCTTACAGACTTGGCCTAACTATTGAGTTAGTGTTTTTGAATATTCTGTCGCGGTAGTAAAAATGATGAATGAATATAGTAAAATCTGTTTTATCAACTAGTTGCTTACACACAAAACAAACACTTTAGCAGAGAAAAAGGTTGCAGTAGCTGAAGAAAAATTTGATGTTGCACTCATAATTTCCCAATAAGATAAAGTATAAATTTGATGTTACACACCAAGGTGCTTCATCATCGTTCAATGTTTAAGAATTATTAAAAAGGTCTTATTTATTCCTTTTTAGCCCTTTTAACAATCATGAAAGCTTTTTTTAACCGACTTTAAACAAGCAGAGAGTTCTCTACAAATTCGGTTGTATTATTTTTTAATGTTCGTTTACTCTAAATTATTATTTATGAATCGATTTGAAAAAAATGTTTTTGATTTAAAAGAGTTGACTTCTAGTTTGCTGCCATTTTTCGAATAATGTATAAAATTGGTCTGGTAGATTGGTTACTAAATTTAAAGTTAAACTGGAATTATGATGTCATCCATGTAACAAGAAGCGTCCGTGGTCTAGCGGTACTCGTACATCGGAACAAAAATGTAGTTAATATTTTATTTAGCATTAATTTAATTAAACTAAAACATATTAATGTCATTCAGGTGCACAAGGCACAATCAACCTAGCTCCTAATCAAGCAACCGCACAGATATGACAACCCACACGAGGTAGTTTGAACCTCGCATCGCACAATCCTGCAGGTAACCAAATTGACCCTCTGCAATAACCGTGTTAAACAAATTATATTTGAGTTTTGAAACGAATAGTCAGGGACATTTATAATAGACTCTCCGATCAAAAAATGTCCGGGCGTTAAAGGTAATGGATCCCTAGGATCTGTTGTATTTATCAATCTTATTGGCCTCGAATTTAGACAAACCTCTACTTGTATCTGAAGCATACTTAGCTCTTAAGTAAGAGTGGATTGGAGAGTATACTTCGTGGATTTCACCCCTGTTTCCTACAATCATACCTTTTTATATAGGCTTTTAATTTCTGACATATCGAAGAACGGCTGCTATTCTTTGACATATCGTGGATGATTTCTGATCTTTATGATACACGGCATTATGTCTGATAGGTTATCTCGGTTGTAAGTTGGCACAATTTGGCTCCAAAAGCTAGCAGCCTAAAATCATACCACCAGACTGATTTAAATTTCTGACATATCGAAAAATGGTTATTCTTTAAAATATCTTGGTTGATTTATAATCTTTTTGATACGGAGATTTATGACTGATAGACATAGACATAGACATAGACATAGACATAGACATCATTTATTGATAATATTCATTACACGTCATGACATGAATCATAATTCAATGTTATGTACCTAGTATAAATTGGTACATAGGGATGTTTATATTACTCATGTCTATACTATAATAAGCAATTGCTAACAATTTTAAAATAACTTACACGCAGTAAATTAAATAAGTCAGTATATGTTACAGAAAAAAAATAATTAAATAATCAAACTGTAAATAATAATGTCAATGGTAATTGTAAATTATAATGTCAAATTATGTGACTAGTTCACTAGTTACATACCTAATGCTAAAAACTCATCATAGCTGTATAGGGACTTCTCAATAAGCCATGTTTTTAATTTACATTTAAAGATGGACACACTCGGAGCATCAGTGATAGCTCCAGGTAGCTTGTTGTACACTACCGGACCCATAGCGTGGATTGTTTTTCTAGTTTTTTCCAGTTTGTGCGCGATTGTAGCTAATTTGTTGGAGTTGCGCGTTTCGGACCTATGCCTTTCTCCAAGTCGTTTGTATAGGTGAATATTCTCTCGCACATACGTGGCCACTTGGAGAATGAGTAGGCTAGGCAGTGTGAGAATCTTAAGTTGTTTAAAGTGCGGTCTGGCTGACTCGTCAGTCGGTACCCGCGCCAGCAACCGCACGGCGCGCTTCTGCAGGACAAACACGCGGTGCCACTGCGCCGCGCGCCCCCACAGCTCCACGCCGTACTGCAGCAGCGAGTGCACCGACGCGAAGTAGCACGTCCGCAGCGACTCTGCAGGGAGTGTTGATGAGAGCCGACTTAAGGCGAAACATGCGCTCGCCAGTCTGCTGCATAACTTATTTATGTTCGCGTCCCAGGTTAACGCCTGATCCACCTGAAAGCCCAGAAACGCGGCAGTGTGGGCTTGCTCAATTTGAGATCCGTCCACGACGACTGCTAATTTAGGTCTTCTACGCCCAGATAGATCAAACTGAACGAATTGTGTCTTTGTTGTATTCAGTAGCAGACCATTATGGCGGAACCAAAGGCACATGCAGTAGGCGGTTGCATTAAGCTTCGTCTCCAGTAATGCCAGTGTCGGAGCAGTTACTACTGCAGCTACGTCATCGGCAAATAATAAAATCTCCCCCTCCCTAAGCACACTTGGAAGATCGTTTAGCAGTAAAGAAAAAGCAATATTTGATAATGAAGAGCCCTGTGGTACGCCCATGTCTGCCGAGAGTCCGTCTGACTTTGCAGCGCCTGCTGCACCCACTACGAACTGCATTCTTTCTTGCATGAAACTCGTAAGTAGCGACAATGCTGGCCCAGTGATGCCATAGTGCTGATATGGCATTATTTGGTATTTGTAGAGGTATTAAATGCCGATCTTGAGAAAGTCAGGGTTTGGGCCTCGTCTCATGGTCTTCTTGTCAACCCTACTAAGTCACATGCTATGATTAATGGTTCCAGGTACTCCCTTAACTTGATACAGCATATTGCTATTGTTTCTGTTACCTATGATGGAACCGTAATCTCAAACAGCAACAAGGCCAAAAATCTTTATGTTTGATAACCAGCTGGTCAGCGCATATCAGCGAGGTCAAAATCAAAATCAAAATCAAAAATCATTTATTTCCATAGGATGTTGTTACATCACTTAGATCCGTCATTATATTTTTTTGGGTGAGTTCACTAACCCAACGGCGGAATCTGTGGAGAAGAGCTCACCGAAGAAATTCCACAGTCGTCGCATCTTTTGCGTTTCCTTTTTTAAATAAAATATTGTCAAATTACAAAATGAATGCTAATTATATATCGAAACAGCCTGTTACTCAAACAATCTATTCCCATGGACATCTGTCCTCTAAGTAATCAGATATCCTGTAGTAACCTTTTTTATACAATTTCTGTTTTATTATTATTTTAAACTTGTCTAAAGGTAAGTTTTTAATATCAGTAGGGACCTTATTGTAATAGCGTATACAATTGCCTTTAAAAGAATTACTAATTTTATGTAGTCGGCTTACATAAGCAACCAACTTGTCTTTATTTCTAGTATTAAAATTGTGTATATCACTGTACTTCTGAAAATTAGTTATATTTCTTTTTACATACACAAGATTGTCATAGATATATTGAGACACAAATGTCAGAATATTGATTTCTTTAAACTTTTCCCTCAGTGACACTCTAGGCCCTAATCTATAAATTGCACGAACAGCCCGTTTCTGCAGAATAAATATACTATTAGCATTCGCAGCGTGACCCCACAATAAAATACCATAGGTCATTAGACTCAGGTCTCAGGTCAGTAGAGGTGTCTTTGCCAGTTTCCACTCCCTCAGGCGTCTTCAAAACTTCCTGCCTCGTCAGACGAAAATCACGCTTACCGAGTCTCTTCTTCTACCCCTGATCGATTACGCTGATGTCTGCTGGGCAAGCCCAAACGAAGAGCAACTGAACAAACTCGAGCGACGTCAAAACCTCGGGATTCGGGTTTTCTGTCTTCAGAACGGCCACGGAGATCTCACATTCGGTCACTACTTGCAACTCCGCAACATAACACTGCCGCTTATCAGAATGGGTTCAGACTACGTGCTATCAGTCTCTGGAACAAACCCCCCAGCGCCATCAGAGACAGTCCGTCAATTCACTCTTTTAAAAGTCGTTTGAAAGAACACTCTCTTTCTCTTCCATCTATATTAGTATTTATTTGTAGCTACTATTTATGTATATGTTACATATGTATATATAGCATTATTTTTAGTTTTATGTAGATATTGGTAAGTAGTTTATTATTTTTATTTACTTTTTTATTGTTTTGCACATAGTTTTACCTTTAGTTTCTTTTTTCCTCTCCATTCTGGGTTTGCTGGAAAAAATCTCTTGTTAGAGGTAAGCTCGCCTTTGTACATCTTATTTCCTTTATATTTGTTTTGTTTTCGCTGTTTAGCACCCCGGTTGTAAGTTGGCACAATTTGGTTCCAAAAGCTAGCAGCCTAAAATCATACCACATGACGGAATTTAATTTCTGACATATCAAATAACGGCTATTTTTTTAAATATCGTGGTTGATTTATGATCTTTATGATACAGAGCATCATGACTGATATGGTATCTCGGTTTTAAAATGTCACATTTTGGCTCCAAAAGGTAGCAGCCTAAAATCATACCAGCTGACGGATTTCAATTGCTGAAGTATCGAAGAATTCTTTGATATACCGTGATTGATTTATGACCTTTATGACATAGAGTAGCATCTCTTTAATGTCATTATCTGGCATCTCGGTTGGAAGTTAGTCGAATCCGTCTTCAAAAGCTTTTGAACCGCTATAGATCGATTCTTGAAATGGTCACAGAATACGTATTGCTATATAGCTTTAAAGCTAATAACATTAAATATGTAATCAAATTAAATATTTCATTTACAAAAATAAACTCGGAACCCTCCAAGTGCTAGTTCAGCTTGCACTTGAGGTTTTACTATATATACAGTATATATATATATTTAAACCGTTTGTTAATCCCAATTACAATATATATAACTTATGCTATATAGCCACTACGCAAACCAGTAGTTTATCTGTAGTGGTGAGTGTTACTTATTTAAAAACAAGTTTTCTTAAAAACGTAATTACGAAAACAGAGACTTAAAATTATCACGCAATCAGGTACATATTTTAATTATATTATTTGGAAAGAGAGTTTTTGATGAGGAAATCTTTTATCTTATATTTATTGCTATCGCTATCAATATATAAATGTAGAAGGTCGTTTGGAAGTTCGATGTCCGGCAAGAAGTACATCCATGTTCCAGTTCCATATACATTATTATATCTAGGTAACGTAAATGATGGCATATAGGTAAGGTTACGTAGTCTAGAAGGCCTTTCCTTTTTTTTCAAAAATGTTTTGTTAATATCTTCATCGATTAGTGTATGTAATTTTAATTTGTCGTATAAATCTAGTATTTTACAGTATTGGAATAGGTTTATTTTGTTTTTCTTATCTTCCAAAATGGCTTTTATTGGAACAATTACTTTTAAAATACTTTTTTGAAGTTTATATATCTTTTCTCACTATGTTTTGTATGATTTTTCGTAGCTACTTATACCTATAATTGCATCGGTCATTGCCATTTATATTAGTCGTGGTATTTTAAACGGTACTTTATATTTAAGGATCGCAAATTTACCTAATAACGCTCTAAGTTTATGACACACATGTTGTATGTGCGGTTCCCAGTTGAAGCGCTTATCTATAATCAGTCCTAGGTACTTGTGTTGTTGGACCGCCTCTAGTGATGTGCATTTACAGTTTGTTATTTTTGCGTGAAAACATTGATGCTCACGAGCTACGCTGCTGGGTCGGATGTCGGTGCTGTTGTGAGATGAGTGAATGTGTACTACCTTAGTCTTGTTAGAATTGATAACGAGCACCGCGTCATGCGCCCATTTGCATAATAGGTTATAGTTTTCTTGCATAATCCGTTCCGCTGTTTTTATAACACTGTGGGCGACAACCAAGCACGTATCGTCGGCAAATTGGTAAACAGATCCTTCTGTTATAATATTACACATATCATTGGCATAAAACAAATATTCTAAGGTAGCCCCCTTAGAATATTTGTTGAATATGGACCCTTGAGCATATCCTACCTCATAATTATCAAACTACTGAGCTGTTCCGATATTTTTACTGTTGTGAAGCGACAACTGTGATAATTTTTTATCAATTTTAGGAATGGGCCCTGTATACCATTTTGTTCTAATCTATTATATAATGTTTTATATTCTATGGTGTCGAAGGCCTTACTAAAATCGATAAAAATAGTTAATACATGTTTTTTATTATTTAGGTACTGGTTAACTTCGCTAGTAAATTTTGGCCATAGCTGTGTTGTACTTATATTTTTTTGAAAGCCGTATTGGGTGTTATTTATGTATTTTTTTTTGTATGGAGTTATTTATTTGAATGCAGAAGTATCTCTCGATGATCTTATCTACACTAGACAGAATGGTGTTTGGTCGAAAATTGTTGGTATCTGATTTACTTCCATTTTTGAATGTTGTTCTATTGTTATTTTGTCAGGATATATAGTTGTTTCTATGCACTGATTTATCAGGTGCGTAATAATTGGAACCAGCTCATTTGATATATTTTTAATATCACATACTCTCATGCCATCTATGTCTGGACTCTTTTTTGAATTCATGTGTTTAATATTTTTTTCCGTGATTTAATTACTGGCCTTGTATATTTTAGCCTTGTAGATTTTTGTTATCAAGAAGTGGCCTTTTGCAATTTAGGCATATTTTTTGTACATTATTGCTGAATTCTTCAGCAAATTTATTAGTTAGATTAGTTACATTCGTGTTGGCATAAAAAAGGCAGTAAGCTGGATTAAAAACCTTAAATTTAAAACTTCTTAATTTGGTGGGGTTATCTTAGGCCGCTGGCTTTAGGCTGCTAACTTCACACCGGTGGCTACCACACGCTGGCCCTAATCTTAACTGCTGAGTTGACCTTTACCTGAGTAATGGGTTGAACCGAACTTGATATCTTTCATCGCTGTTAAGGCCAGCACGATAATATTGAAACTGTTTCGGCTAGACTGCTACACAAATTAAGTATCGCGTAATTTTCATACGAAAGAAAGAAACAGTGACAACATGACTATGAACGTTTGGTCAAAATTAGAGTTGTAGGCTGTGCATACTGTTATATTATTTCTTATTATATATTTTGTTTTTGGTTATTTCAGTGCCTGGTAATTTAGGACTGAATTACAACTAAGTATGATGAATCCTCTTTGAATAAACGTCATACACGCTGTATGGTTAATACGTCGACGAGCCGTCGTCGCAGATGGTCGCCTGACGGGTATTTAATCCTCTCGTGTCGGACCGCCAGCCGACCGGTCCGAGCAACGGCAATGACCTCTAATATTGTGAAGTGCACTTCGTGCAATATTGTTATTAATGAATTGCTTTCCTTTATTCAAAATAAAGTGGATGTGATGGATGAAGTGTCCCTAGTGCAAATATGTACCTCTTCATTCTCGGCTGAGGAAATTGCGGCGGCAAAGAATTTGCTGTTTCAATCTGTTGCTACCTCCAAGCGAAACATAACGCGCAAGCGGGAAGGTAAAGAAGGAAGAGCACTAAATGACATTATCAGTCTCCTGAAGGGAATAGACCCGGAGCAAGTACCGATTTTTGTGGCCAGAAATCTTCAAAAGTTACCGCCGATTACATTTGACCATGTAGATGTGACCAGGCTGTTGAAAGATATGTTAGTGATGCAAAAAGACATACAAAGCATCAAGGAAAGCTACGCTACCACGGGTGACCTAGCAGCGTTGAGGGACGATATGGTCTATATGAGGACGGCGTCTATAATTAACGAACAGGACCAAATGAATATCAACACCAGAAGGGGTGGCTACATAAATGACAGTGTGGGCCTAAACTGTGACAGTGGACCTGTTGGGCTACCACCATTATTTGATAAAACAGATGACATGCATAACAGCGATGAGTCACTGAACTCGATCCGCGAGGTGAATGACCGCGGCGCCCCAGACTATGCTACTGTCGCTAAGCGATCGGAACGGCGGCGCCGGCGCGTGGAGGCCCGACGAGAAAGCGCGGTTTCGACATGTGAAGCCACCAATCAGCGCTTTGAGGCCTCACTACAGCGACGTGATACGAGTAAGCGTGTTGATGTGTCATCGCCACAGCGCACTCAAGCTAATAAGGCGATAGAATGCGAAGGCGCGCAACTGCAACCAAATGAGGAGTGGACTCTTGTGCAAAGTAAACGCAAAAAGGCCCTGAAAAAGTTCACAGGTCAGAAAGGTAAGGCAAAGGTCAAGCCTGACTGCAAATTTCGGGCAGCGGATATCCAAATTCCTATCTTTATTTATAATGTGAATAAGGAGACATCCGAAAATGACATTGCAGAGTATGTTGGCGCTCAGATGCAGATTGTAGTGCATCCTGAAAAGGTAAAGACGAGGTTTGAAAAGAAGTACAATTCTTTCAAATTGTATATACCTAAATGTAAGCTGTCATTATTTATTGATGACGCACTTTGGCCAGAAGATGTATTCTTCAGAAGGTACTATACATTTACACCGCGGGTGAAAAGTGCTTCTAAGGCAGTCCTGGTAGACACCGCAACTATTGGGAATAATCGTGCAGAAAATTAAACATGTCTTTAATAATGGATAGTAAACAAACGGATACATGCAAGCCTATTAGCTTTAATTGCAAAATGACAAGCTATAACTGCCAGTCAGTAAAGAGTAGCGTTGATCATGTTAGAATGTTGTGTTTAACATCTGACATCGTGGCCCTACAGGAAACATGGCTAATGCCCTTTGACATCCCATATCTGAGTTCCATACATCCTGAGTTCGCGGCAACAGGCGTATCTGCAGTGGATGTGACGGCGGGTATCCTGCGGGGGAGACCATATGGAGGAGTCGCGATCTTATGGAGAAAAAGTGCTTTTGAGATGGTCAATGTGATAAAGTGTAAAAGTGTGCGTCTCGCTGCCATACAATGTACGGTGAATAACCGGTCTTTTCTGATATTTTCAGTGTATATGCCTACAAACTCAGTGACAACGTTACCAGAATTTACAGAGTGCTTATCTGAAATGAATGCTATCATTGAGAGCTTAGACGTGGCAACTGTGTACATGTTAGGGGACTTTAATGCTCATCCTGGTGAGTTATTTTGTGATGACTTATTGCAATTCTGTGCGGATCAAAAGTGGTTATGCGCGGACTTTGAAGTTTTAGGAATAGACTCGGATGCATACACATATATAAGTGATGCACATGGTTGTAAAAGATGGTTAGACCATTGTCTGGTAACTGGTTCTGCATATAAATCCATTACAAATGTTAAAATATGTTATGATGTATCGTGGTCGGACCACATTCCAATAGAAATAACATGTGATTTTAAAGTGTTACCACGTAGCAATAAATTATTATATATGAAACAAAACAATGTTCTTTGGGGGGAGAGAGATACCGAGCAAATATGTAAATATAGAAATATTTGTATGTTACACCTAAAAGAAATCGATTTTCCGACTGAACTCAGGGAGTGTAGTGAACAAATTTGTCATAATCCAGAACATAGAGATATAATTCGACATATGTATAACAGAACTATAGAGATATTAAGTGAGGCTGCTGCATCTAGTCACAGTATAAACAGTAATAATAGACTAAGAAAGAAATCATATATAACAGGATGGAATAAATATGTTAAGGAAGCTCACGGAGAGGCAAGGCTTAATTTTCAAAATTGGAGGTTACAAAACAAGCCAGATTCTGGCCCTATCTATGAGAAGATGAAAATATCTAGAAAAATATTCAAAAATAAACTTAAATGGTGTCAAAAAAATTCCGAGCAAATAAAAATGGACATTCTAGCCACTAGTCATGATAATAAAGATTTTTCAAAATTCTGGAAACAGACCAATAAACTTAACCCTAAGCCCACCCCCCCTGTGAATGTCAACGGTCTTACGGACCATCATGATATAGCAAATCTGTTTAAAAATAACTTTCACGTTGAACCAGTTATTAGGTCTGAAACATGTTTTGGGTCCGACTCTCAGGCCTGCGTGTCGCATGACAAACCACTGCGATTTACATATAAACAAGTCAATGTAGCCATCAGACATATGAAGCGTGGTAAGTCACCGGGACACGATGGTCTGAGTGTTGAACATTTGAAATGTGCAGGCCCTCATTTGCCTAGAGTACTTAAAATGTTATTTAATTTCTGTATTGGTCACTCTTACCTTCCAGAGAATTTAATGAGAACCATAGTAGTGCCTATTGTGAAGAATAGAACAGGAGATGCGTCTGATAAAGACAACTATAGACCAATATCCTTGGCAACTGCATTGGCTAAGGTGCTGGATAGTTTGCTTGACAGTCAGTTGAAACAACATCTTAATTTGCACGATGCGCAGTTCGGTTTCAGACCTGGACTGTCCACGGAGAGTGCAATTTTGTGTCTTAAGCAAACTGTCCAGTACTATACGGACAGGAAGACGCCCGTCTATGCTTGTTTTCTTGACCTGTCGAAGGCCTTTGATCTTGTCTCATACGATGTGCTATGGAAAAAGTTGAGTCTTACGGGTCTACCTGATGAGCTAGTTTCTGTTTTTAGGTACTGGTACCAAAATCAAACAAATGCTGTGAGGTGGGTGGGCTCACTTAGTGATACTTACACACTTGACTGTGGTGTAAGACAAGGTGGACTGACGTCTCCCACTTTATTTAATCTCTATGTAAATGAGTTGATTGAGGAACTGAGCAGCACTAGAATAGGATGCTCCATTGACGGCACCATGGTCAATAACATCTCATATGCGGATGATATGGTGCTGCTGAGTCCCTCAGTCAACGCACTGAGAAAACTCTTGGGAATCTGTGAGTCATATGCTGCGGCCCACGGACTCAGGTACAATGTGAAGAAAAGTGAAATGATGGTGTTCCGATCTGGTAGTAACACAGTTGAAAATATTCCTGTCGTATCACTGTGTGGATCACCTCTTAAGAGAGTAACACAGTTCAAGTACCTGGGTCACGTGGTCACGGATGGACTTACAGATGACCTGGATATTGAAAGGGAGCGCAGGGCGATGGCGGTCAGATGCAATATGTTGGCACGCAGGTTTGCTAGGTGTACAGGGCCTGTCAAACTGACTCTTTTCAGAGCTTTCTGCCAGACCTTCTACACCAGTAGCCTGTGGGTCAGCTATACGCAGAAGGTCTACAGCGCCCTGCGAGTCCAATACAATAATGCGCTGAGGATACTGTTGGGGCTGCCGCGGTACTGCAGCGCCTCAGCTATGTTTGCCGAAGCCAGGACTGACGATTTCTTCGCAATCATTCGAAAGAGGATTGCTTCCCTGAGAAACCGCTTTTTCGGCAGCTCCAACACTATCCTCAGTGCACTAGCTGGAAAGATGGACAACCCCATGTTAAAGTATTGGGTGGGGGTGCACCTTTGCGGTAATAAAACTAAAATAAAATAAGATGGGTATTGGAATAATAATAATAATAATAATTTCTATGATGAGTATGACAACAATGTTCTGTGTGTGTGACTCTGTGAAGGTGTGTAAGGGTGTGTGTGTGTGTGTGTGTGTGTGCATAATTATTTTTATAAAAAATAATAATAATAATCTTAATATTTATTTATTTAATCTACTGTGACTATAATTTTAATTTTAATTTTAATGACAACATATGGATTTATTGTATATACAAGTGTACATTATAATCTGAAATAAATTTGAATTGAATTGAATTGAATTGAATTAACTCAGTAAACCTCACTCTGATAATTTTGACGTGAAAACATATTTATTCGATTTATTACGAAACAGGTAAGACTTAAGTCAGGCTTAATTTATCAAAAAAGGCAAATACGGAATTGAATTACGAGACGCAAAAATACTAGGAGTCAAATAATAATGTTAGCTTACCTAAATATAGAGAGAGATAAAAGAAAACAGAAATTTGAGCCAGGATGAAGTAAGGAACATTTTTTATCTTTTTTCTGAGAAAGTGAGGGATTTTGTCTTCTCCAATTTCGTTTCCTTGACACCTGGTAAGAACACTCATAACGGAAACTCCGCAAGTATTAGGAAATTTGGTACTCATCGTTTAGAAACGTCTTTGAAAAGCGATTCACGCAATGCCTCGTTATTACTTATTATATAAATTGTACAACTCTTATTTTTGTCAAAAAGATAATTCTATCAATATTACTGGTAGATATTTGGATTTCTCCATATAAATGTATTTAGCAATTTTCAAAAAAGTGGTTATTACATGTAGAGCAATATTTTAATACAAAGGTATGACCATGACGGTAGGATTAGAAAGTAAAAACTAGCAATTTCTTGATGTTTAGACACTCCTATACAACCTAGGCCGTACAAAAACCATATAAACGTTAAATACGAATTTCCTTGACATGACATGACATAGCGTCACGCCTTTCCCATACGGGGTGGCAGAGGCACATTTGTGCCCACGTTCAGCCAGTTATTCAATACTCCATTTTGCGTGACATCGCCGCATCTATGGAGTCGCAAAGAGCTGAAGTGGCTGCCAATACGTCTTCGTCGGGATTCTCACATCCTCAACATCCTCTACAACATTTTAGGCAATCCACGCTATCCAACCTTCCTATCCAAGATTATTACGAGACCGTTTTCCATTTCTTTCTTACAGCAGGCCTCGGAGAACTCACGCGCCTTCAATGCTCACAACCCCACAGCATAACACCGCGTCCTATGAGCATGGGTTTAGATTCCGGGCCATTCAATTGTAGAATGCACTCCCCTGCACTATCAGGGACAGTCCTTCTCTTAATATATTTAAAAGTCGCGTGAAGAAGCATTACCTTTCTCTTTAGAAATATATGTAGTATATATATTTATTAGTATATATATTTAAAAAAATAAAAAATATATATAGTATTTGTGTTTAGCATGTACGAGTATATTATATAATATTTATGTCAGCCCTCTTATATTTAGTTAATATTGTTTTATATTAGTTATTTAGATATAACATATATCTAACCATATGTTAGTTATTTAGATATGTACTAAATTATATTGTTGTACACATTGTCACCCCTGCCCAGCATTCGCCATTCCCATCCTAATTTGGTTTTCTGGAAGAGATCTCTTATTAGAGATAAGTTCGCCTTTGTACACTATTTTTATGTAAGTCTTGTTGTCCATATATTAGTTGTGTGCAATAAAGAAATCATGAAATTATGAGTAATGAAGGTTTCCTCACGATGTTTACCATCACCGTTAGAACGTCCGATAATGTACTTAAGATAAATTAATTATCTCATTGATACATGGTCAGGAATCGAACCTGCATCTCCTGTCTGAGAAGCAAGCGTGCAACCCATTAGACCACGGGGCCCACGAGTTTCCACTTTTCCTGTTGTACATCCATTATCATCCAGAAACATAAAAGTATGGCGGCTACATTCCTTAAAAACGCTATGACTCAAACATGTTAAGATTGTTTTTACTAGAAAACAGATGAATAAATTAATAAACAAACAAAAGAGGAAAAAAATATATCGTATTTCCGTACCGTACAAAATAATCTCTTATTATTTAAGAAAACCTTCTATTCTACCATTTTCGCACCCTCTAATTTCCGCAACTCCATGTTGGGTTTGGGGGCTTATGATAAAATGGCGATTGAAGCGATTAGGCGTATAAACTTTATTTATGAGACCCTGACCCTGAGACTTGATTGATGCACTGCGGCCTGACTGATATAAGTGCTGGGTAGAGGTTCGGTAAAGGTTATGTAATAATGTTCCTAAGAAAAGACTAAACAAGGCTTTAGCGTGAAGTTAGGTAATAAACTTCTGGGTCATTTTCTTGGTTCGGCTAATATATTATGGAAATATTTTGAGCGTAGCATATGTATATACATACAAAAATCCTTACTGACTGACTAATATATCAACGCACATTCTAAACTACTGATTCTAGAGACATGGAACCATTTGAACCTTACTAGCATAGGGTAGCATTAAACATAAACATTTATATACAGGCACATACACTGATTCCCATCCCACACTAGGATTTCCTGTGTCGTGGTAACCAGAAACAGCAACATCACTCACATATAAACATAAAGACTTGGGTTTTTTTTCTTGGGACCTCTCGCATGGTAGGCACAGCCACCACCGCATCGCCATATAGGTTCTCAAGCATTAAGAAGGGATTTGGCGAAATTCATCCCCTAAGAGGAGAAAGTGGGGGGTAACAGTTTGTATGCATTTTGAGAATCTTTTTTTTGACGGAGATTTTCGAATTCTGCTGCTGCAAGTGGGAATTGAAGAGGTTAACAGTTGATACATATGTATGAAACTCAAAAACTACTAGACCTGTGAAGTTGCAAGTCAGGTGTCGCACCTTTTCCCACGTCAGTTTCCCAGATACTCTATAGTCATTGCGTGACAGGGGCCTAGCCCAACACTCTCATGTCTATCTAACGTCTGATTAGTTCTATCGTGTCGTGAGACTACGATCGGTTCAGGTCTCGAGAGTATTTTTAGGGGCGCCCACACACCGACGCAATTATCGAGACAATATCGGTACCAGCGATTTTTCCAACTCTTTTGAAACCCTTGCATGACTTTAAAAAGTCATGATTATACTTTCAGTTAACATAACATAGCGTCACGCTTTTTTACCATACGGGGTGGCAGAGGCACAATAGTGCCCACTTTGAGCCAGGTATTCAATGCTCCATTTTGCGTAACAAGGGGTTAGTCCAAAGCTGCAGCTATGGAGTAATGAATGTTTCCTCACGATGTTTTCCATCACCGTTAGAACGTCCGTATAATGTACTTAAAATAAATTAATTATCTCATTGGTACATGGTCAGGAATCGAACCTGCATCTTCTGTGTGAGAAGCAAGCGTGAAACTCTAGACTACGGAGCTCCTCCAGTTATCTAGAAATTTATTCTATATAATTTATTTTCGCTCCACCTGCTTGAAAATTTCACTTTTTATGTCATAACAAGCTTAACCTTACCTTTTTTTTTTTTTTTTTTTTATTTATTCATATATTCAGAACTTAGATTTAGGTACATTTAGCAGCGAACGAAAACCAGACATGGTTTATCCGTCGCTGTCATTGCTCTCGTTATACAGTTATTAGTTTATTTATAAGCAGATACATTAGGTGTATAATAAAAAGTGAATGAAGTTAGTTCTTAGGTAAAACTCAAGCTAAGACCTTTTGTTCTATGTTAGGTAGGTATGTAACTATCAATTAAGTGGTTTTTAACCTTTAAACTAAAATTATTATTGTTTATAAACATGTTTTGGAGATCTATTGGTAGTTCATTTACAATTTTAGGCAAGTAGTACATCCATGTTCGTTGACCATACACATTATTGAAATGTGGCAAGTGGAATGAGTTTTGATAAGGTAAATTACGCAATCTATCGGGTCGCTCATTTTTGTTCAATTTTGTTTTGTTATGGTTTTCTTCAATTAGTGTATGTAATTTTATTTTATCAAAAACTGAGAGAATTTTGCAGTATTTAAATAGTCCGTTCCATTGATTTTTATTTTTACATTCCATCTTAACTTTTTTTGGCGCAATGAGTTTTAGCATACTGGTTTGTAGTTTGTAGATATAGTCTAGGTAAGTTTTATATGTTTTGCCATAGCTAGATAAGCCGTATCCAATGATTGATTCGGCCATTGCTAGGTATATTAGTCGTAGAATTTTATATGGGACTTTATATTTTAATATGGCTAGGTGTGGTCCCCAGTTGAAGCGCTCGTCAATAATAAGGCCCAAATATTTGTGTTGTTTTACTATATCTAGCGCATTGCATTTACAGTTTAGGTGTTTATTATGGAAGCAGTCGTGTTCGTGAGTTATTACTTTTAATGAGTGTTCATCTGTATTGTGCGAGGATCTAATGTGAATGATTTTAGTTTTGTTACGGTTTAGCACCAGCCCCACGTCGTGTGCCCATTTGCATATCAAGTCAAAGTGTTCTTGCATATGTTTTTCTGCTACCCGTATATCCCTGTGAGCCGAAATCAGGCATGTATCGTCGGCGAATTGGTAAACTGACCCTTCCTGGGTGACGTTACACATATCATTCACATAAAATAAATACTCTAAAGGAGCTAAAATGGACCCTTGTGCGGTGCCCTCTCCTGTAGGTATAGCGTCACTCAGAGTATCCGCAATTTTTACTACTGTCTGTCTATTGCTATGGTAATTTTTTATGCAGTTGAGTAGTGGTCCGGAGATGCCGTTTTGATCTAGTTTGTTATAAAGTGTTTCGTATCTTAATGTCTCGAATGCCTTACTGAAGTCTATAAATATCGTAAGTACATGTTTTTTATTGTTAAGGTGTTCGTTAATTTCGTTTGTAAATTTAGATAATAGTTTTACCGTACTCTGGTTTTTTTGAAATCCGTATTGTTTATTATTAATAATATTATTCTTTTGTATATAATTGTTTATTTGGTTGCCAAAATATCTTTCAATAATTTTGTCGATACATGGTAGTATAGTGATTGGTCTATAGTTTTTTACGTCATTTTGTTTACCGCTTTTGTATATTGGTCTTATTACACCTATCTTTAACTGTTCGGGGTAGATGGATGACTCAATACATCTGTTTATTAGGTGTGTTATTATAGGCACTAGGTCGTTACTTATATATTTAATGTCCTCCACTCGTATTCCGTCTATGCCCGGGCTTTTTTTTCTGTTCATATGTCGAATAATTTTTTCCGTTATTTCATTTTTAGCTTTATATATTTTTATATATCTATCCGTCTTATTTATATATGTGCTGTTTTTGAGTACGGGTATTTTGCAGTCAATGCTTATATTTTTAACGTTTTTACTAAAACCTTCCGCGAACTCGTTAGTTATATTTTTTATTTTATTTTTAAAAGCCTTGCATATAATATTATGAATTGATTTGCTCATTTTCCCGCATAATTTGTTTATAATTTGCCACATTTTTTTTGTATTTTTAAAATTTTTACTGATTTCTGACTTCGTATGGTTGTTTTTAATGAGATTTGTATATTTTATGGTTTTGTTTCTGAAGTTATTATATTTTAATCGATTTTCGGCATTACTTTCATCTGTTTTCCATAATTTATATAATTTATCTCTTTGTTTACACATATTTACAAGCTTTTTAGTGGCCCATTCGCATGTCTTCCTTTTCCCCGTGTATTTATTTCTGGTGTATTTGCATGACTCATATAAATGTGTGAACTTATTAATTATCAGTCTCATTATCTTATTTGGATCTTTTAATGTTAACGCATCACTCCAATCTATTTTCTTAATCTCCGACTGAATTTTTTTTAAATCTAATTTTATAGTAGTATTACTGTGTGGGTGCGAAGTGGAATCGGCCGTATTATATTTTATCAGACAGCCGGTAATACAATGGTCGGCCGGGGCGATATTGATAACAGCCGTGCATACCTCGCGGTCACCGACCCCTCTATAGAAAATATGGTCAATACAAGACCTAGTTATTTTGTTGTTTTTTTTTTTCTATTCTTGTGTATTGGTTTATTCCACAGTCCATCCCCAACTCACTCAATTTACTTAAGTAGTTATATCTAGTATTATCATGATTTTTTAGGTTTATGTTCATATCTCCCATAATTAAGTAATCGCTTTTAATAGAATATTTTTTGTTTAATCTAGTTAGTTCCTCGATAAATAATGCTTTATTTTTATCTGGCGGCCTATAGATTGCGCAAACACCTATTTCGTAATTATTTTGACTTATTGATACTTCACCCATTAAACATTCAAAGTTGTATGTACATAACTCGGTTCTGCAAAAGTTTATACTTTTATGTGTATACATTACAATGCCTCCCCCTTTTTTATGGTTGCGAAGCTCAGTATGCATGGTATAGTCATCCAATTGAAATAGTTGTTTACAGTTATCATTAATGTTTGCCTCGGTTAAAATAATGAGGTGAATGGTTTTACTACAGTTTGCTATAGTTAATTCAATCTGATTAAAGTTTTTTATCATGGATCTAATATTTACATGTAATGACAATAAGCAGGAGTTTGTTATGGTAAGTGAATCAACAAAATTATTCCATGTATTAAAGTTCGTTTCTGTGATGTTCGAAGCCATTTGTAAATAGAAGTTTTAATCATAATGAGTTATATAACATGTTTTACAGTACCTTATACGTAGTTCAGTCATTAATAGTTATTCTAGTGATATCACTTAATGATCTAATCACGTGGAACTTCTCGTTTTCACCTTTCCTTGCCATTATTGTGCCGTTTTTGATCCACACGAACTTGAAGTTATGTTTTTCTTTTAGCTCCGCCTTGGCATTCCAGAGTAGGTAGGCAGTCGCCGGTGTGAGAGCCTCCCGCAGGAAGACCCTGCCGTCTCCCTCCACTCCCACGTCCTTACTGCTGATGCTCCTCTCCTTCGCCTTGCTTAGCCACTGTTCACGGCATCCGTTTCGTAGAATTACTGTGATGGCTGATGTGGTGGTGGTTTTGTTGATCGGCTTCTGTTGTTTGGATTTTCTGCGGTATATTTTAGTTACATCCTCCGGTTTTTGCTCAATTTTAGAGCTTTAACTATCTCCTGAAGATCCTCATTTTTGTCCTCTAAAATTCCACATATTTCCAAATTGTTGTTTATAAGAGTCTGCTCCAGTGAGTTGATTCTTTGTTCCATTGCATCATTGCGTAGATTAAAATTTTTGCAGGTATTTTTGATTTCATAGTTTTGTTTCTCCATGTGTCTTATGTCCTGCTCGTATTTGCCAATTTTCTCCTCGTATTCGTCTATTTTATCCGAAAAAAATGCCAGTGACTGCTGGAGCTCTAACCGGATTGCTTCTCGTATCTCCCTTCTTATTTCGCCGAGTAGCTGTTTGTTCAGCTCGCCGTATTTCACGCAGGGCTGTTGTAGCTCCGTGTCGGTACCTTCCTCTTCGTCAGCATCAGGCATGATGCAGGACAGGCGCTTTTGCCGTCCATTTCCTGCGCACGAGCGGCACTTCCAGTCCACCGAGTCAGTTATGTTGAGTGCGTTGAGTTGTTCCGTGGTTATTGACGCACACTGTGCGTGTATCCACTTGGAGCACTTGCTACATTGGAGTCCAGGACTCTTTTTGCTCACTAATTTCGAACATTTTGCACATTTAGCCATTTCGCGAAAATTTCGGGTAGATTCACTTTTTATTGACAACGTTATCGTGCGGTTGCGCGTCTGCTCTGTTTCGCTTCGAGCGAGCGACCTAAAGCAAGTCATTATAGCTCTTCAGTCTTACCTATAAAAATAATTAATTTTTGTTTGTAGTCCTGTTTTAGCAAAATATTCTTAAAATTTGAACGGACTTTTTGATGTTTTTGTGATTAATAAAAGTACAGCAAGTCAGTTTTAAATGAAACCCTGTTGTATGTTCGTTATTCTTTTAGGGTCTGTGGATGTCGGCTGAAGAAAGAG
This sequence comes from Argyresthia goedartella, assembly GCA_949825045.1. Classification (NCBI taxonomy): domain Eukaryota; kingdom Metazoa; phylum Arthropoda; class Insecta; order Lepidoptera; family Argyresthiidae; genus Argyresthia; species Argyresthia goedartella. Next base: position 38,407,314 of record OX463814.1, read on the forward strand.
AATCCAAAGCCTAATGCTTAATAAAAAAAAGATCTGTGTATATAAGCAAAGAGTTATGTTAATCTGAGGTGTATGTGTCAAAATTTACTCCGTGTTCCAACCATTAAAATATATTGTACTACCGTAATACATACTTCCTCCATAGGTTCAACAAACAAAGAAAAAACAACCAACATAAATTCATACATTGACAACTTTTGTGTACCCCAAAGATAATATTTCGTGTGAAAATGCCTAAAATGGGCTTTCGGCCAGTTATATATAGGGCGCACTGTAAGTTTCCGGAACTGGCCACTTACATAAACAATATTTAAAAATTTATTGCAACATTTGAAAATAGAACTCTTTGGCTGTAGAATGCAGTTTGTTTCATCAGACTGCCTTTTGTTTTTACCTTGTGGCGCCATTTAAAAAATTGTGTGTCTGCATCAACATGGATTTAACTCGGGAAAATTTTCGTAGTATGATTTTCTACGATTTTAAGTGTAATTTGACAGCTCAACAGAGCATCGCTCGGCTTGAAACAGCTTTTGGCAATGAAGCACCATGCAAGACAACTGTCTATAGCTGGTTTGCAGAATTCAAGCGTGGTCGTATCAATCTCAGTGACGAATCTCGCGATGGTCGGCCGTCCACCGCTGTGACCAACAATAACATCGATGCTGTGCGCCGTATGATTGAAACAGACAGGCATGTGACCTACCATGAAATTCGCGCATCCTTAGAAATAGGCATGAGTCAAATACAATTAATCCTACACAAACATTTGGGTGTGAGAAAGCTGTGCTCGCGGTGGATCCCACACAACTTGACCGAGGCTCAAAAAACGGACCGCGTCACTTGGTGCAGTGCCATGCTTACCAGATTCAACGAAGGTGCGTCAAATTTGGTGTGGGACATAGTAACAGGTGACGAAACATGGATTTATTGCTACGATCCCAAAACAAAGCAGCAATCGAGCGTATGGGTCTTTCAAGATGAGCCGAAACCAACCAAAGTGGCGCGCGTGAAAAGTGTATCTAAGCGGATGATTGCTTCTTTTTTTAATAAAACTGGACACGTGGCTACTGTTGCTTTAGAGAATCGTCGTACAGTGAATAGTGACTGGTACACGACCATTTGTTTGCCGGAAGTTATTGACGAACTCCGTAAAAATAACCGTAAACGCCGTATCATCCTGCACCACGACAATGCTAGTTCTCACACGGCCAGACAGACAAACGACTTTTTGAAGGCGAAAAATGTAGAACTCATGAGTCATCCTGCATACAGTCCCGACCTGGCATCTTGTGACTTTTTTCTGTTCCCAAACATTAAGAACCAATTACGCGGTCAACGATTTTCATCACCAGAAGAGGCTGTCGAGGAGTATGAAAAACACGTTTCAGAGGTCACCACAGAGGAGTGGCACAAAAGTTTTCAAAACTGGTTTCATCGAATGAAAAAGTGCATAGACGCCATGGGAGATTATTTTGAAAAACAATAAATTAATTTTGTACCTTTAATAGTATTTTTTCATATTCATTCCGGAAACTTACAGTGCGCCCCACGTAAAAGGGTCTGAGCTACTAGCTAGCTATTAAGTTAAGTTATTAAGGTTTATAACGAAACTAAAATACAGAAAACAATTTTGAGAGAACGGTTTGTAAGACTGTATAATCTCCACATAATGAGTGTTTTAGAGAAATTGAATCTTAATCAATAACACTGCTAAGCTTAAGCAGCTCGCACTTGACGGTTTACATACAGTATCTATCAAAGCATTAGGCTGAATAAAAACTTTAAAATTTAAACTTTTTAATTTGGTCGGGTTATCTTAGGCCGCTGGCTTTAGGCTGCTAATTTCACACCGGTGTGGTAGCCTAGTCTAGGTCAGGCGGTATCAGTAGTTCCGGTGATAAGACCTGTGTGGTCTGTTAACGCTTCAAGGTGAAGATTGAAGGTCAGGGTGGCGACTTGCATTACGAAGGGTTAGAATAAATCTGCATTTTGAACTTGAGAAATGCAAACTACTGTGAAGACCTTACTGAACAGTAGTTTGAATTTCTCTTTGGAGATGTGCCACGGTTGCATGACAGTTGAGATTGTGAACAAGCAAAATAGAATATTCGACTTTTGGTGTTTTTATTAGGGCTCAAATTAATCTTCGGGGTTTATTAAATAATAAGCTTTCTAACTAACGGCTTATGTTTAAGCAATTACCAATAATGAACCTATTTTACTACCAATAAATTCGAAATGACTGCCAGAATAGATAAATGCCCACCAAATTGTGTTTGGATAAATGATCACCAAACTTCTTTTTATGTTTTGTGTACTTTGTTTTGTGTGTGTTTATGTTTTAAGTATTTTTTGTTGTTCTTACACGCTTTGCTCACCCCCTATACCCTTCACCTAACTTACCGCAGTATTTTGCCCTGATATTTTTTGCAACTTTTGGTTTTCATTTATCCATTTAGGGTAGGAAAAATTAATTTTGGTGATCATTATATTTGTTGCCCTAACTAACTACCTAACTCCATGCAGTGCATCAGAGTTAATTTCGGCATTTGCAGCAGGCTTCGACTATAGCCGTAAATAAGCTTTACCTCATTGCATTATTATCATCGTCTGATTGTTGACAAGGTCATTGAGTCATTAGGATGTAATAGCTCATACGCTTCCAGAAAAAATCGAAGTTTGCTCTAAAACCGAACTAAACTCTAATTGTAAATGCCCAGTACATGTTCCTTAGAAGTTTTGGCCAACTCACCCATTCTTAAGACTACATAAACGTGGGCCATGAATAATTTAGTTTAGTAGTCGGATTTTCATATTCAATTAATTCCGAATTCAAAATTCTAAATGTCTTTATTTCTGTAGATATTACATATACTTAGCAATCGCCATTTTTTGCCACTTCTCTATATTGGACCATTGCGGGAGTAGCAGGGCGTAGAAAATACGATAGATTGATTTTTATATCGCTTTTAAAAATTGGTTGTGCTTAACTAATACAAATATGAAAAATTTAATAATTACAAAATCAGATTAACTCCACATAGTCCCGTCATTTTAGTAATCTTAAACATTGTAATATCCCTTTTTCGGCAAGGTTGTTTAATATGCTTTTTAAATTGCTCAAACGGCAATTTCAAGATCTCGAGAGGGGTATCTTATTGTAGTAGAGTATGCACTGACCTTAAATGAATGGCTAACCTTCGTGAGTCTAAGCCGGGGCGCAAGTAGTTTGTGATTATTTATTATGTTAAAATTACAGCTATCGCTATGTTTAAAAAATATTGTAAGGTTCTTGCGTACATACATTATATTTTTGAAAATAAATTGACTAGCTACATTTAGTTTGTCAATTTCTTTAAAAAGCTATCTTAAAGATTATGTGCGTTTTAATTTATAAATTGCTCGAATAGCTCTTTTCTGTAAAATGAAAATAGTTTGAATATCAGCGGCTTTCCCCCACAACAAGATACCATAGGACATGACACTATGAAAGTAACTAAAATATACTAGCCTATATGTAGCAACATCCGTGTTTTGTCTGATGTTCCTAACAGCGTAAGCCAAAGAACTTATTTTACCAGCCAATTTATCGATGTGGGGTCCTCACTGCAATTTGCTTTCAATGGTTATTCCAAGAAACTTTGAGTCATTTACAAATTCTAACATGCTGCTGTCTAACACTAAACTGGTCTCAACTTGCCTGACATTTGGAAGTGAGCATTTAACAATACATTATTAACTGTGAACCAATTCAAGGTTAAAGACGATACTCCATTAACATCATCAAAATCTTCTTTTTGTCTTTCAATTTTGAAGACCTCTGAAGTATCATCAGCAAACAACACTGTCAGTCAATTTCTCCACCATGAAAGGCAGATCGTTAATATATACCAGGAATAAGAAAGGGCCTAATTTGGAACATTGTGGAACTCCAATTTTTACTCCTGATCCATTATATTTAACGCCGTTGCCTTCTGCATGTCGAATTATATTGCTTAGGTATGTATGATCTTAGAAGATCCAACGCTTATTATTTAACTCCATAATTATTTAATTTCATTAGTAACGCATCATGATCAACACAATCTAATGCCTTCGACAGATTGAAAAATCATCGATAGCATTCTGTAGACTTCTCATTATTTTTTTTATTTATATCCCTCTCTATATTCTCATGCAGAATAAATATGAGATATAAGGATAATATCTGCATCCGTAGTCGATTTACCCCTAGTAAAACCGTATTGTTTGGCGTGGAATTGTTTTGTACGGTTGAAGCGTGAGATTTTGATTGAGTAGAATATTTTCAAAAATTTTACTTGGTCTGAAAGAACAATATTTGTTAAAATCATAAATAAACATCATAAACATCTTCTTTTTGTCTTTCAATTTTGAAGACCAGTGAAGTATCATTTGCTGATGATACTTCACTGGTCTTCAACACTACACTATGTCAGTCAATTTCTCCAACATAAAAGGTAGATCGTCAATATATACCAGGAATAAGAAAGGGCCTAATATGGAACCTTGTGAAACGCCAAGTTTTACTCCCGACCCATCAGATTTAACACCGTTTACTTTGAATTATATTGCTTAGGTTTGGTCTTAGTAGATCCAACGCTTTATTTCTAACTCCGTAATGTTTTAATTTCATTAGTAGCGTATCATAATCAACACAATCTAATGCCTTCGACAGATCACAAAAAACTCCGATAGCATCCTGTGCGGGCTCCCATGCGGAATAAATATGAGTTATAAGGGCAATACTTACATCCGTAGTCGATATGACCCTAGTGAAACCGTATTGTTTGGCATGGAGTTGTTTTGTACGGTTGAAGTGTGAGAGCATTTAATTGAGCATAATCTTTTCAAAAAATTTACTTAGTGCTGGAAGAACAGATATTGGTCTGAAATTTGAAGATTCACCCTTGTCTCCCGACTTGAACAGAGGTATCTGTTTACTGTGTTTCATGAGGTCTGGGAAAGGTCCATCGTCATCACATTTATTAAATATATAAGCTATGTGGGGGGTTTAACTGTTATTATTGAACCAATGACTTTGACTGATATACCCCACGTTTTGACAATATCGTGGGGATATACATGATGAAATTTAAAATCTACATAACTGATGCTAGTACTATTTTTAAGAACTGTTTTAAATGTTGCGGGTTCGTTGCGGATGACCCAGATTCTGATATTTAAATTTGATTAATTAAATTAGAACTTCCGAGGTTGAACTGTCAGTTTTGTAGTAAAAGTAGTATTGCTTAGTAAGCCACACTTTTCCAACTCAAACTAAACAATTTAGTCGTAAATATGTTTGCGAGCGCGAACTAACAACAAGTCTAACCTAAGGACCCTTTGTTTGTTTTCTTACTGAGTTCAATACTAAAAATGCCGAATATAACATTTACATATTGAAAAGTGCATTAATACCACTGGAAGTGCAAAAAAATACCTCCTAAAATGAGATGGTGAAAGAATAAATAAGACGATTAAAAACCGTTGCATCTGCTAACAGTGTAGTAAAACAACCCACGCTCCCGCCAACAGCTGGTAAACTCGCCGTGCAGCAGCAGCCGCCAGCCAATGCCGTTGCAGGACCCCTCGCCGTGAGCCAACCGATATAAAGTGCTACTGCACGAGTAGAGAGACCTATCAGGCGAGCACAAACATCCGTGTCCACACAAGCACGCACACTACAGCCAGCGAATTAGTGGTCATCGCTACCATATATGACTAAGCCCAAGGTGAACCAGTCCACCCTATACCTCGCGCCACGAATTAAGAGCGCTGGGCGACGTTGGCGGAAATTACTACGCATATGTACTGGTATCGAAAAGTGACTACTGCGCATTCAAGGCACATTCATAACTCGTGGCGCAAGATATACTTGCTACTCCATCGATAGCCGCAACCGTTACACCCGCCCCGCATCGTCCCCGATTCCATCGACTGTGCCCGCGTCATCGCCGACTGACTCATCGCTGGAACATAAAATACATCCAGGCGTGGTCATTCAAGCCAGATACGATATAAATCAACATAATGACGTTCCTCAAGAATATAGCAAAATCTGACGCCTACTACGTAGAAAAAAATATATACTTTTGAAGAGGCATGCCACCTTTATTATCGGGCTGTTTGATACTTTTACCAACTGTGCTCCTCAGTGTGGCCGCCGTGAGTGAAATCTGTCGACTTGTTTCACCCGCGTCCCCTTAATTGTTGTTCACCCCGCCTCGCAAGGGGGTGAACAACCAGCCGGGTTCCGTGGAGATTGCCGCAGACTGCGTCGGCAGCGACAGATTCGCGAAGGTAGGTTGACAAAATAGCGCCCTAAACCGCGACAACTTTGACTCTGCGATACTCGCCGTTGTCTGGAATGAAGTACGTTCAAACAACAATACATCTGTGGAATGCTTAGCAGTATCTGTGATCAAAATGATATTTATTATTATATAAATATGATGTACTACATAACAGGTTGGGACCAAAAGCGTCGTACAAAAAATAATAATACACAAGGTGAGAAATCAATTTTTTTACAACTATAACGATAACATTTCGAGATTCAGTTTCATACGATTAAAATTAAATTCAGTAGTAAAATTCAATTAAATGTTAATGTAAAAATAAATCCAAGGACAACACTTTCACACATTCATCTCGCAGAACCTGCCACATACTCGCCCAATTCGCCTCCATGCATCACCAAACAAATCAGTCAGTGGTGCTGCAGCCAACAGAGTATTGAGACTGTCCCGCGCCTTCCCCAGCGGGGACTGCTGGCGTGCGGTGCGTACCGCTAGCTAACAGCCGGTGCCTGCGTGCGCGGAGATATCTGTCGAGCACGTATAGTGCACATAACGTACCGACAAGCGCGGCGCAGTCACTGTCGCCTCACAACAATCGACACACAGTCAGAAGCTGCTCGGTGTTACGTCTGACCTCTAGTGAGTTGTATCCGAGTTTACCCAATATAAAAGCGGTCGGATAAAGGTAAGGTATGGCACTATTGTAATCTGATACGGATTACTATAATCCTATTCACCAAAACAATCGATAAGTTTTATTTAGGTATCATCGATCATTATATTAAATAATTTATCAATAATCACAGTAAGGACACCTACTGCCCTAATTTATATAAGTCCTACAGGTATAATTTACCATGACGTAAAATAGGATATGGAGGCACTGAAGATCAGAACATCTAAAGTGGGAATTACCTTTCTCGTACGCAATTTATACTTGAATCAATGTAATGCAAGCACACATCAATGGTATCCAACCTAAAATGCCTGTATTGTTTTCGTCATTCAATAAATAAAATAAGTGCAAAACAATAACCGTATCCAATAACTAATAGCTTTGACATATGCTTCCCACTAAACCATTTGAACCACCTAAGAAAAATAGCTGGATCTTGGTAGACATAATAATCGAATTAACCAACGAGATAATAGTACAATCATGTGTATTAAGATTTCCCCTATCGTAGATAAATTAAAAACTAAATATAACATGCTTCTACTAAATATAACATCAACATTCTACACAAATCTCATTAAGAACAATACAAACGCGAACAAAGCTAAGTGGTCTATTGAGAACAAGGAGCGAGGCAAAAGTACAAACCTCAGAATTGATTTCGCAGACGTTTTAAGGAACTCCGCTGATGAGAAGTTTCTGTCAAGAACAGATGCGGTGAATGCGAAGTTCTGTGGATCCGCAGCCGCCTGCGGAGCGCCCCCCGAGGACATTCGCGCCACCTGCACCACCCTAGCTCTGGCCCGCCCGCCCACTGACCACTCGCTGAACCCAGGACCTTTTCTCCAGATGAAGTAGTCCGCATTATCATCTCATGCATACCCAAAAATTCCACGAAGGATATTTACAATATATTGATGCACCTACTCTACTTGGGCGCATCGCCCCTGTCCCGACTGCTAGCCGACGTATATAACCAATGCATCAGCGAAGGAATGCACCCCACTGTGCTTAAACTAATTAAAATTTCCCCAATATTCAAAGGAAAGGGTAAGAGAGACATTGATGGCTATAGACCTGTTTTCGTAATACCTGCGGTAGCTAAGATACTAGAAAACATTCTCCTCAGTTCGCATCTGATTGAGCACCTAAAAACAACAAATAAGCTCTCCGACCTACAGTACGCTTATCGAGAGGGCCGCTCTATGACCGCGCTCGCAAGAGACATAGTACGCCGCTTTGTGCTAGCTCGGGAGCGGAAACTTCAGGTTGCGGTGCTGTTCTGAGACTTATCCAAAGCATTTGATGTCGCGGATCACGTCGTCCTCGCTGAAAAGCTAAGACATTATGGCATAGCTGGTCCCGCTCATTCTCTGCTGACCGACTTCATAAAAGAAAGGTCGCTGATTGTAGTCATAGTTGGTAGTGGGACAGCGTCTGACCCTATTGCCACCACGATGGGTGAAGAATATCATGTTCTCATTGCTCCTTAACGACCTCCCACAAGCCGTCGATACCGCAGAGGTACTCATGTACGCGGAAGACGTCGCGGCGGTGGTGAGCCAACGAAATATTGATCTTTTGTAGCAACGATTGAATGAAACCGCCACTGCTCTGTCCAGCTGGTTCAGGGAAAACGGATTGGTCCTGTATCTGCAAATGAAACTTAATCTGGGTCTTTCACCGATTCAGTTTTCTTTACTTCTACTATGAACGTCCTTTCCCCGTCCCCCCCAGCAATGACAACCAGAGAAGAGGGAACTGCGATCGAGCAGGTGCGAACCACCACAATTTTGGGCTTTGAGCTGGACTGAGGACTATCCTGGGAGCACCATATTAACAAGTTGTGTGGAAGACACGACATGAAGTTTCTTGGAATAATCATTGATAGCAAATTGCAGTGCGAACCCCACATAGATAAATTAGCTGGTAAATTAAGTTCTGAAGGATATTCAACCTATTTTTATTTTACAGAAAAGAGCTATTCGAGAAATTTATAATTAAAAACGCACAGACTCCTTAAGAGAGCTTTTTAAAGAAATTGACTTTAACTGTAGCTAGTCAATTTATTTTCTAAAATATAATGTATTTACGCAGGAACCTTACAACATTTTCCAAACTTAGCGATAGGTTCGATGTTAACCTAAGAAATAGTCACAGACTACTTGCGCCCCGGTTTAGACTTGCGAAGGTTAGCAATTCTTTCAAGGGTCAGTGCATCGTCTAGTACAACAAGTTAACTCTGGAGATCTTGAAATTGCTATTTTAGCAATTTAAATACCATGTTAAAGCGACTTTGTGGTAAAAGGGATATTACAATGTTCAAGATTACTTAAATGACGGGACTGTTTGGGGTTAATCTGGCTCAACATAGACCTTGCTGTTAAGTATTTTGTAATGATTTTTTCCTGCTTATTAATGATGATAATTCATATTATAATATTTGTATTAGTTAAGCACAAGCAATTTTTAAAAGAGGTCTAAAAATCAATCTGTGGGAGTTTCTACGCCCTCCTTCTCCCACAGTGGTCTAATGTAGAGAAGTGGCAAAAAATTACGACTGCTAAGTATATGTTAATATCTACAGTAATAAAACATTTGGAATTTGGAAGACTTGGCGGCGCCTGCTTGGCGCTCAGCCAATTAGCAAGGATTTTATCCACGGACGTGGGGCGCGCCGTGCTATTTCGCCACCGTGCACTCTCTACTTCAATATGGTGCCGAGCTGTGGGGCCGCGCTGTCGACTGGGAACGCGCCTTCAAAATGCAAAAACGAGTCGTAAGAGTAGTAGCTCGAGTTGGGCGCCTCAGCTCGACCACACTTCAAGGCACTTAGGATCATGGCGCTGCCCTCCATAGTGATTTTCTAGATAGCACTATACGTGCGCGAAAATTTGGGCCCATTTAAAACGCGCGGGGACACCCTAGGATTCAATACACGGAATGCAGCCGCTGGGAAGCTCGTCATTCCGCACCGCACGCTGGAGAAAGCCGCCAGGCTCACCCACATCGCGGGCCCGACAGTCTGTAACCGTCTGCCGGACGACATCACTTCCGCTCTCAGCACGCAAATCTTTAAATTCAGACTGATACGCTGGCTTATCTTATATGGGATAGAGCAAACGAAATATGTACCTGTGTTCATATTAAAACCCGTTAAGTGCGAGTAGAACGTCTGACCCACACGCGAAGGGTTCCATACCATTGTACACGGAAAAAGGTAAAACGACAGTCTTTTGTACGAGTTTACCTTTTTAATTTTAATTAATGATCTATCTATACATATATACTTATAAAAATAAATCAATGAACGTTAGTCTTACTAAATTTCTAAATTGGCCTGATAATTTTGAGTAATTTTGGGTAAAAAGAAAATAAGGAAAAACTACGAGATTCAGCCAAAAATCTAAAACATGCTTTGTGTCGGAACTGGAGAAGTCCCAGCATCATATCGCTAGATGGCGATGGTAGCCATTAATCATTCAAAATCCTTTTTCATTGATTCATTGATCTCTTGTTGGTAGCGGACTTTATGTTCCACAGTACTAATTTTCTCGCTGACGCGACACTTGGCTGTGTACCATATTACTTATTTTACAGTCTTTTAAAATAGGTAGGACTACATTCAAGGCCGTTATATCGAAACATTGAAAAAGAAAGTGTATAGAAATTGAGTAACTTATTTACAGAAACATAATCAAATATGATAAAAATCTTAATATTATTGTTCGAATAATCAATTATTAATCGTATAATGACAAATAACTAAGCACAAAACTCAATACCTGCAATTAAATATCTTCTCAGATAAGATCGGTTGATTCCAGTTTTCACCGATAAACAAATAAAACAAATTGGCCAAGAAAATGGCCATACCATTAATTTCTTATATGGTTCTTCTTTTATGTATGACTTCTTTTAATTCTTTATCTACACAAGTATCATAAACCCTCTTTACTGCGTACAAAAACCGCAAGTTACGATCAGTATAATGTTAAACTACTTGGTAAAAACTCATTTCTTATCTGAAAAATTACATTACAATACATTAGACCATAATGTGTAATTTTTCTGCATATTATGACATTCAAATTTCGAACGCCGACGCCCGCCTGCGTGCCGCCGCTAGTTTGTCTGTGAGGTTGGTACTGACATTCAAATTTCGAACGCCGACGCCCGCCTGCGGCATGTTGGTACTTCAGAACAAGCTAACAACTCAATGCCACAATGACGGTCAAACATGCGGTTCCTGAACACATCAAAGAGAGCTTATGATATGTGTGTAGATAAACTAGTGTATGTAACTGTACATAATTAGGCGTTAAAACTCTCGAGTGATATTATTATGAAACTCGCCTTAATGCCCCCCATTATGTAGCAGTCTCCTAAACTACTATAAAAACCGGTATGTTTCATTATTTACTGTTGTAGCGGTAATAGAAGTACACCCTCTGTGAAAATTTCAGCTCTCTACCTATTTCGGTTGATCCCGTAGAGCCCGGTGAAAGACGGACAGACGGACGAATGGACAGCGGAGGCTTAGTAATAGGGTCCCGTTGGGCACCCTTCGGGTACGGAACCCTGAAAATATGTTGTTCATCCCGTCTATTCGAAAAGAGGCGAAGGGTTCGATAAGTACGAGTAGATTGAGTTTCAGTGCACTTAATAAGTGACGAAATGTCTTTTGAATTAGGAACATTATTTAATTAAAATTTGAGCCCAACTCGCTTCGATAAAGTCCTGGCCGGAAATAGAAATTGAGCCTGCCCACGCAGCATCGATTGAAGAAATAAAAAAATATGTATTTGACCTTCTTACTCGTTTTTTATTACTTTTAATAAAATATAACAGATGTAAATATCTAATGTAAATATAAATTGAATTTGGTTGTAACATAACATAACATAGCGTAACACCTTTTGCCATATGGGGTGCCAGAGGCGCAATTGTGCCTACTTTGAGCCAGTTATTCAATACTCCATTTTGTGTCACGGGGGCTAGCCCACCGCCGCAGCTATAGAGTAATGAAGGTTTCCTCACGATGTTTTCCATCACTGTTAGAACGTCCGCATAATTTACTTAAGATAAATTTATTTTCTCTTTGATACATGATCAGGAAGGAGCTCTCAATTTGGTTATGTAAATATAAATATTCGTTACTACTTAAAGCATCTCTTATTTATTTTTCTCATCGAGGGGGATGAAAAGTAGAGTGTGCCACACGGTACTACGATTATTTTGCTTCGAGCGACGTACTTTGAATCCCTCGTTGTACTCAGGATTCTTCCCTAGAATCCTTCGCTTCGCTCTGGATTTAGACAATCGCTTTCACCCTGAATACATTATTTAGGTCCGTCGTGACACACTACTATTGTGTAGCATATATGTCGTAGCGTCACGCATTTCCCATTCAAGTTGGTAAAGGCACAGTTACTTCCACGTTTAGCCAGTTAGTCAGTACGCCAGTAATGTGCCACTTTTTCATATTTTGATTCGATGTTTAGAAATTTTTAAATTGCTCATATTATTATTTTTTGTACAAAAAAATATTGTAATAAAACGGATGACCGCGCCCACGTTAGATTAGGTCTAAAGCCTGCACCTAAAGCATTGCCTGCCTCACCATAAGTCCAACCGATTCACATTTTTTTTTATAAAAACAACAATAATATAGCATCACGCCTTTTACCAAACGGGGTGGCAGAGGTTCAATATTGTGACCACGTAAAAACAACTAACCACAATCACTAACCAGATCAGTAGCCGAGTGGTGACCAAGAGGAAGCCAAAGATGAGTCCGCAGACAACCTTCCAGATGGTCCGATGACATACTGAGGATACCAGGAAAGCAGTGGCCTGGGTTGCCTGAAACTGGGTCGAGTGGAGTGTATATAAGGAGGCCTGTACTCAGCTGTGGGTTCCCTGACAGGCTGATGATGATGAAAAACAATTAATTTATAGTGAACAACACGGCTGCTTTCCTTTTGAACATTTATTTTAGACTCTTCTCTTATCTAGAGTATTTGAAACCGGGTCTTGAATGATTATGTTTCTGACATCATCGCTATCTAGCTCTCACTGCACGGTATCCTTGTGTGGGGTCGAAATCAATGTATGTGTGTGCCTGTATCTATAGGAATTTCAATTTAACTTTTTACTGCGTAAAAAGTGAAATTGTAAACTAATTAGTAGTAAACTATAATTTCGCTATATTTTTCCTAGAAGGTTTTTTTTTTGGATTAGTGCTTTCGAACGTACCTCTCACTCTCATTTGACATATCAAACGACAAAGTTTTTTTTATGGTTTCCCCCCCTTATTTGTTAAGTCGTTAAAAATAATGCACTTTTACAAGTCAGACATTTGTAACAGTGCTTAAAAAATAAATCAAATATGATGATGAATTAAACTAATTAGTAACTGATTATGGTTTGAGTTTGAAAAAGAAAATTTCCCTTTCAGATTCAGATTCATTTATTTGCTTATGATTTAGGTGATAAGAGTTCTTAAATAACATGTTGTTCCTGAATCAAATATATATTATAGCATGCAAATATTTCAGTTATGAAATTATTATTATTATTTACAGTACGATGAAGTCATTTATTTTGATTTCTTTGTATAAAAAACTCACTTAATAAATAAAAAATATGCAGCAGTAACCTCGAGAAAAGCATATGTTTGAAAAGATTTGGTGGTAGATGTTTTAGGTCATCTGGTACTTTGTTATATATTTTGACGCTCATTGCGTAACAAATATTTTGACGTTTTGCGGTTCTTGGCTTGATCAATAACAAGTATGTTTGGATTCCTTGTATTACTTGGGTACTTTTATTCAGCTGTTGTGAACATGGTTATGTTTTGACGGACGAATTTGCTGATTTTAAATATATATAAACAAGGTGAGGGCAGTATATTTATTTTAGAGAATAGCGGCTTGCAGGACTCCACCATGGCCCGTACATATTTATTTTGGATGATGAACGCCCTGCTGAAATCTCTACTATTTCTCCATAGAATTATACCATGCCTAATTATTGATTCAACATAACCGTGATATGCAGCCAGTGTGCAGCTTGTTGGGTTGTGGTTTTTCTCAACTTCGAGAGAACATATACAAACCGATTAATTTTGCTACTTACTTGTTCAATGTGCGGTTTCCAATTTATGTTATTGTCAATTGAAATACCTAAAAAAAATAAACTCTTCACTTTAAATTATTTGATTATTATAGTTTATATTCATGTCATTAACATTATAAAAAATCATTTGATTTGTCTTATTAACATTTATTTGTAAGTTATTATCACTTAGCCAGACAACTTCTACTATGATTATTATTGGAATTTGTTGTATGTCTGTCAGTTTTGTAAATGTCAAATGAATTGTTATTAGAATTACGATATTTTAATGAGATTGTTATTGGCATAAGAATAAGTGTTCTTTGTATTAGTCACAATGATAGACATGTCATCCGGAAATAGAATTGATTGGTGGTATGACACATCAGGAATATCATTTATATACAAAATAAATAACAGCGGCCCTAGTACACTCCCCTGAGGCACATCATAGTTATTTGTTTTTTTTTATTCTGACTCATATTATTTTTAATTATATTTCAGGGGTTCATAGGTTAATCTTGCACAAGAAAACTAAACTCCATTAATTCCACTAGGGCCTCGGAAATACGCCCATTAGAGAAGATATCACCAATGAACTTAGTGGGTATGTATTTTTTTCATTTTTTTTTTATGCCACAATGTACAGTACAAAAATCATCGTATCTAATGACAATATTATAACATTGTATATAAGTGCAGAGCAGCAACCCTTTAGGAGTATGACTTGTGCACCAGCCATCACCACACTCGCCATATTTGAGGGAGAGGAGCAACCCGCTTCACAGAGCCACCACAAGCAGACATTTTAGTGAGAATTACCAAAAACTCTGGTTTCTTCATAACAACACTTGTTTTCTATGTTAAATCTAATAAATTGATATAGGTCACCTCACATATCACTTTTGTACATTAAATTTTAATACCAGACTATTAAATTACATTATTGCATTTGTAATAATTACGTTATTTTTATCATTATCATGAAGCTTAGGGCATTGAGGCTATGCGTTTTTATCCTTAACATAGTCGTTATTAATGTAATAGGCGTTCTATATAAGATTAACATCACTAAATGTTATAAACCTTTGCATGTGTTATTGATCAATTCCCTCTGATAACTTTTTACAAAAGCGTTTACAGTTTACAGTTCCCCATTAATGAACTATTAACCTCCTGCAACCGAAATTTATCTAGATTTTCAGTTTATTATTATTTATAGGGAGGGACGACCTGGATAAGTTTCAGCCAGGGTGGGTCAGTACAGCTACTGATAGGGATGTGTGGACTCGAAATGGCGAGGCCTTTGCCCAGCAGTGGGACACCGTGGAGGCTACATAAAAAAAAAAATTATTTATAGTATTAAAATTATGGGCATCGCAATTTTTGACAAAGTCGTTGATATTTTTTCCGAAAGTAAAATAAGTTTTCAAAGACAAACTTTATGCAACCAGACCGATGGGCCAAACTAACAACTCCCTGGATGGGGTGTGGTCGACCCAGAAAGCGCTGGAGTGACGAATTGAGGTACCAAAACAACAACTGATGGAAGGTAGTTCAGGAAGAGTGGAGGAGGGGAAGATAGGCCTTCGTTCAGCAGTGGGATGATGTAGGCTAATAATAATTATAAAAAGTATCATCAGCAAACAAAACAGCACCAGATAAGTTTTAATAAATCGAGCAGCACTTCTATATCGGTAATGATCGAGTGTTTCCCTACCATATTATTAATCGTGGTATGTTAGTCAGGAAGGCATTGGCATTTTTTGTCTTTTTTTTAACCACACACCTCACATGGTATTTCTAGAAATATGTTTTCCATCATAGGTTTTAAATTTTGTTACCATGGCATAACGTTAAAAATTGCGAAGCCTCGCGTATAGGCGCGGGAGGTGAGTTGTATGTGAATTGATATTTTTCAACTTAATATTTCAAAGATATTAAAACATTGAAATAATTGAACTAACTTATTCAGTTAACTTTAGTAAACTGAACAAGTAAGCTTAATTTCCTCAATACCCGACCGTAGTCCCAGATATTCAACTTCAAAGGCAATTTAAAACAAACTACTACATAGTTTGTTTTAAATTGGATTATTCAGGCATGACAATTAAAAGTTTGACGACACTCTATGCTAAAGTCACTGACTCTCGCTCGGGAAAAGACAGCGCCATCACTTGTATGATATTTAAGCGGCATTTAATTTGAGTATAAATATGGTAGAGTAGGAACGAAATTGTAGGATTGTTTCAAAAACCGGTCAAGTGCGAGTAGGAAGTTGGACTCGCACACGAACAGTTCCTTTCCATTGTACACGGAAAATCGTCAAACGACAGTCTTTTGTACGAGTATACCTTTTTAACTTTTGATAATAAAATATTGATTGAATATTAGATAGAACATTCAAGATCGTACATTGAAACATTGAAAAAGATTTTTGTGTGTATAGTATGTAAGTATTGAACTTTTAACACAGGTTTACGAAACTTGCGGCACATCAAAATTGCGGAAGTGGATAGAAATTGAGTAACTTCCAGCAGGTCTTCCCCCGCTCAACCATCACCTTTCCCAACCACCATAGTTTGCTGGAAAAAATCTCTTTTTAGAGATAAGCTCGCCTTTGTACATGTTTTTTTCTATTTTTTTTGTGTGGTAAATCAGAGAAATTACAAATTACGAATTTAATTTACAGAAATGAATCAAATATGATAAAAATCTTAATATTATTTATATTTTTTTTATGAAAGATTATTAATCGTATAATAACAAAAACTAACCACAAAACTTAATACCCGCAATAAAAGATTGCTGTGATTTCAGCTTTTCAGCTTTCTACCTATTTCAGTTGATCCGATAGAGCCGGGTGTCAGACGGACGGACAGACGGACAGCGGAGGCTTAGTAATAGGGTCCTGTTTGGAACCCTTCGGGTATGGAACCCTAAAAACGTAAAATAGTGTACGATATGAGACAAATATGCGGGTTGCTTTAGGGAAGTTTCAAACACGTGAAATATGATAATGTAACACCTTCGAAACTAGACATTTACAAACCAAAAATAACGTCCATGGTCTTTTGGTTAAACGCTTTATAAAAAAGGAAAAGGAAAAAGATGTTTGTATATTTGTTTGTCGTTAACAAGTTAGTAATTTACTTCATTGAAAGTCTAGCTCTGTACGGTTTATCAACGCGTACATTTTATATCTTAGGTTGCATTTCATAGCTTATGTTATAAGTCATTGTACGTAGTATTATTTAGTTACCAATTAACACTACAATAAACTACTCGTCCCTACTTGGTGCTCATCTTTAACAACCACAACCTCAACTTCTTCAGGCCAACTCTAATCAGTGTGGCCCATATATCTTATTGGTCCTTCGAACCTATAACGACATCGGCGCAGGATTATAAGTTCTTGGTTTCAAAAGGAATTCATTTGGTGTATCTCATTATCGTTGTTTCGGTAGCGTATCGGTTTGTTAACCTCCCACGAGTGGCTCTCACTAGTCAAATTGAGAAGACGCATATACCGTGACAGGGATTGTAAGTGCAACATAAAGGGATATATTTCGATTCGGGAACAGTAAACCCTGACTATCGCAGAAGAACTACTAACTACTGAACACGTGCGGTAGGACTTACGACCCAATACGCTACGTTTTCAAGATAATAACTGGAGCTATATACGACTAAGCTACAGGCTTACTACTGAACATCTGTGGAAGGACTAACAACCCTTTATGCCTAACTACGTTTTCAGAGATTTCTACGAGAAGAACAACTACTACTGCTCGTCAACTGCAACATAACTACGGGTGACGGGTTACGTCGCAACCACTGTCCGGCGCTACCACTAACTATGGCGTGAGGAGTTTTCTAGGCCTAGAGATCTTTTGCACCGATTAACTACGATAGGAAGATTTTTCTTTCTTCGAGAACTGCCTTCGTGATAATAACAACGTGCATGTTTCAATAACCCACGGCTGTTGGTTCTCTTCGCTGACTACCTGAAGAACCGCCAACAATACGTGCGACATGGGTGTTATGAGTCCCAGCCGTACCACACACGGTCAGGTGTTAGCCAAGGCTCGATCCTTGGTCCGTTGTTATTTATCATCATGATAAATGACCTGGAATCTGAACTGAAACACGCCAATTGCCTTTTGTACGCGGACGATCTGAAACTGGTACTTCCCGTGAAGTCAGAGAATGATTGTAGGCTACTACAGGAAGATTTAGACGCGGTTCATAGTTGGAGTGTGAACAACAAGCTTCTATTCAATACTGAAAAGTGCTGTATAATGTCCTTCACGCGCTCTCCACGGCCTATTAGCGCGACGTATACACTCGGCACTGAGTCTCTGACTCGAGTGTATTCGATGAAGGACCTCGGTGTTACGTTCGACCCTAAACTTACATTCCATGAGCATGTGAGCACTTTAGCCAAGGAATGCTTCAGAAGATTAGGGTTTGTGATACGGAATAGTAAGGGATTCCATAACTTGGGTGTGGTCCTGCTTCTATACACGGCCCTAGTGAGAACCAAACTTGAATCTAGCTCGGTTGTTTGGAATCCGCACGAAAGCTCATACGTCCTTATGCTCGAGAAGGTACACAAAGCTTTTCTTAGATACCTATATAAGAGGAAATTTGGATACTACCCTTACCTTTATCCATCCGATTTTATTTTAGGTATGCTTGGATTTAACTCACTAGAGGTGAGACGTAACACCGAACAGCTTCTGACTGTGTGTCGATTATTGCGAGGCGACAGTGACTGCGCAGCGCTTGTCAATGCCGTATGCGCGCTTTACGTGCCTGACAACTACCTACGCGCTCGTAGGCACCAGCTGCTAGCGGGCGGCTCGCACCGCACGGTAGCGCGCCTTCAGTCTCCGCTGGTCCGGGCACGGAATAGCCTCAATGCACTGTTGGCCGCAGCACCATTGAATGATCTGTTTGGTGATGCATGGAGGGATATTGTGCGAGAATGTGGAAGGTTCTGTGAGAAGATTGCATGATAGTGTAGTCTTGTAATTATTTTCTCGAATGTTTATGGATATAATAATAATATGGTAACTGCGTTTATACGATTGAATTGAACTTATTATATTTGACATAATTATGGTAAATTAATTTGTAATAATTGAATTGTATTGTATTTTCTAATTTTGTGTATTTGTGTCGACTTGGCTTTGCTGTAATGGCACAAATAGATTATGTAAATAAATAAATAAATAAATAAAATAAATAAGGAAGAACCATAATGTCACTCGTCAAGAGAAATCTTATGAACATATTTAGAAAATCTGCGTGAACTTCAAGAAAGATGGAGAATCGAGGAAATCCCTAGAGTACTTGGGTAAACGCATAACTGCTCTAGAGACTCACTGGAAAGATTTTCTAGAGAATAAAGCCAACCTGCAAACAATGGAGGATAAGGACGTCACTTACTTCGTCGACGACATCTTAGAAATAAATGAAAGGAGTTACAATGAAACAATGTAAGCTATGAAGCTTCGCAAAACTAAAAACGTTTGCACCCCTGGCGCTGGTGGCCAGGGGTGCAAACGTTTTTAGTTTTGCGAAGCTTCATAGCTTACATTGTTTCATTGTAACTCCTTGAATGCCTTGCCCTGCACTCCAATGAATGCCTTGCCCTGCACTCCCCAGACTCCGGTGGTTTCTATGGCAAGCGGGACGAATATATACTGGCCCAAAAGCACAGAGTACTTTTGGGTCTTCATCCTCGCTGCCTCTTCCGCTGCGGCCTCCGGGGTGGACACGGTCGATGCCAGTTGGGAGGGAGCAAATATGCAGACTCACGTCGCATCCCAAAGCAATGACCGCCCCCTATCCCACGGGATCATGGTCAGGCCATCTGGGCGTTTCCCATTGGTACGACACAGCCCCGCGGGCTCCAATACACAAGGTATATTGGCTGTTACAAGAGGCCGCTTGACGATGTCATTGATAGAGGAGTGCCGGGAAAGCCTGCCCGCGCTTCGAACGCAGTGTAGACCGTGCCGACCCCGAGCGTCCACACCAGCACCACACACACAGGAATGAGACTGGCAGATGTCACAGCCAAGGCGCAAGGTGACAACTACGCGCAACGTTTCATTGTCTAGAAATGTTCCTAGTTGAGGAGAAGGCAAGGCGTGGAGCCAGAGCCCTGACTCTGGCTGCGAAACTGTGCGCAGTCGTGCCAGCTCGACCCCCGAACTCCGGTCCATTAACTCGTTAAGCGTGACTCCGCATGATAGCTCATCCCAATTACGCTGTGAGTGCGGGTGGAGCGGAGTGCTACCTGGACACCAATCATGCCATAACCCTAATGCCTCCTCCGCGAAGGGGATACGAAAACCATCACCATGGACATTAAAAATAAGAGTGACAAGGTCTCGCACCCCATGCGACGAAGACAAGAAGAAGTCGCGCAACCGTCGAATGCCTAAACCACCGTGCCTGATTGGCAAAGCTGCTTGGCACCACTGAGTCATTTCGATATTGATAATCGATTCTAATGAGGTCTTCAGTACGTTATCACACTCAGTGGATTCCTCCCTACAAAGCCACATCGGAGCCGTACGCAACGTGTATGTAAGCCTGGGAATTGACAGACAACTCCTCAGGATTGTTGGTGTGACGTGGGCTGGGAGTTGTTGTAAGTGATCCTTGGATGCCAAGAGAGCTCTTGAGTGGAAGTCTCTCTCTTTTTTCGAAGGGCACATAATAAGGCACCGTATAAAAAAGGACAAACTTCCCTATTTACCTCTCCTTTCAGCATTAAATTCTCCAAACTACAAACTGAGGCCAAGAGTTTTCCACCGTTGTCGCCCGCAGCAGCCGACGTCAGCTCTTTAAGGTGTTCAGGGCGCAGCCCGTCCAAACCTGCTGTGGAACTATTAGAAAATGATGCGACAGCCTCGGAGACGTCCGACACTTCCACAGAAAGGAACTTGTCTGAGGAGGTCGGCTCTGGTAGGAAATCTAAAAAAGAACGACCCAGAGAGGAATGTTTGAGGCGCAAGGCTTCCAATGTCTCCTTACTATTGTCAGCTACTGAGCAGTCAGTTATTAAAATCCTAACCGCTCCACCTAGGTCCCCATCATAAACCTTCGTTTCCACGGCCCTATAAAAGGATCGGCGACTAAACGCCCTTATACTAGGCCGCGGATCTGACGTGACCAACCCTTGCGTACCCTGTGTGCTGATATTGTTA
The DNA here is from genome assembly GCA_949825045.1 of Argyresthia goedartella. Taxonomy (NCBI): domain Eukaryota; kingdom Metazoa; phylum Arthropoda; class Insecta; order Lepidoptera; family Argyresthiidae; genus Argyresthia; species Argyresthia goedartella. Next base: position 38,428,655 of record OX463814.1, read on the forward strand.
ATATTTTCTTTCACTTTGGAAGTCAGCGACTGACTCCGATTGTCGGAGGAAGGGACTCTTAGGCATTTGAATGAAAAAGTTAGAAGGGCAAACCAGTCCTCCGTCGATTTGTTCTGAAGGCAGTGGTCAATCAATTGTGACAAATTCCCGGCGGCAAGAGTTCTTGCACCCTTAGAAATATGTTTAAGGACCTTTACATTCGCCCTTAAAATCATAAATAAACATCATAAAAATCTTCTTTTTGTCTTTCAATTTTGTATTCAACACTACATTATGTCAGTCAATTTCTCCACCATAAAAGGCAGATCGTTAATATATACCAGGAATAATAAAGGGCCTAATATGGAACCTTGTGAAACGCCAATTTTTACTCCCGATCCATCAGATTTAACACCTTTTACTTTGAATTATATTGCTTAGGTTTAGTCTTAGTAGATCCAACGCTTTATTTCTAACTCCGTCATGTTTTAATTTCATTAGTAGCGTGTCATGATCAACACAATCTAATGCCTTCGACAGATCACAAAAAACTCCGATAGCATCCTGTGCGGGCTCCCATGCGGAAACGTTTTGACAAAATCCTGGGGATATACATGATAAAATATTTAATCTAAATTACTGATGCTAGTGCTGTTTTTTAACAAAGTATGAACTCAACTCAGAATACACATACTTATATAGATAAATATTATACTTAGATAGATAAACAACCATGACTAGGGTACAAACATCCGTTCTCATCAAACAAATATTTGCCCCCACCGGGACTCGAACCCGGGACCCTTGGCTTCGTAGGCAGGGTCACTGCCGACTCGGCCATTCGGGTCGTCGAAGGGCGTCGAATTATGTATTATTATTATTACCATGGAGCTTGGGGCATTGTGGCCATGCAGTTTTGTCTGTTACATAGTCATTAATAGTGTAACAGGCTTTCTTTATGAAATTAGCCATAATAAATATGTTAAACCTTTGCATGGGCCATTGATCTATTCCCTCTGGTAACTTATTTTAAAAGCGTATTATTTTTTTTTATTTGCTTTTTATTCAGTTCCCCATAAATGAATCATTAAACTTCTGCAACTGAAATCTAGGAACGTTCAGTTTATTTTTATTTCTTGTGTTGAAATTATGTACATCGCAATTTTTGACAAAGGTGTTAATATTTTCCGAGCGTTTAATAAGTTTTTATATATGTATTGACAAGCCACTGTAAGTATATTGATCTCTTTCAATCGTTCATGGAGAGAATAGTGGGATTTCATATTATATATGCAACGAATTGCTCTCTTCTGTAGCATAAATACTGATTGTATATCTGCGGCTTTACGCCACAATATAATACCATATGACAAAATGATGTGAAAGTAACTGAAATAAGTGCAGTTGTTTCATCAGTAAACTGTCTAATGTTGAGCTCACTCTTCTAGCTCTATATACGATGTATGAGGACCCCACTGCAATTGTGAATCTAGATTAATACCCAAGAATTTAGTCGACTATACCAGGTCTTAAGGCTCGTCATTAATTAAAATACTTAAAGTGGGATCCCTTCTGACATTGGGTAGCGAGAATTTCACATTTTTTTTCATTACAGTTTAACACTAAATTATTGGCATTAAACCACTTAAGAAATAGCATGATTGCTTTGTTCACATCGTCAAAATTGAAAATAAGTGAAGTATCATCAGCAAACAAAACAATATCACTTAAGTTTTTTTTCAAGAAAGGCAAGATCATTAATATACACCAAAAACAAATACGGGCCCAATATTGAACCTTGAGGGTCACCCATTGAGATAAGAGACCAATGACCTCTCTCTATCGCAGCCTCCGCCGTGGATGAATCTAAGGACTGGGTAGTAACGATTGGTATTTTGTGAAAGAAAATTTCACATGCATTGGCTACTTTGCGATCTTTACAAAATAATTTATTTAGATTACAAATTTCCAGTCCCGTGGTTTAATTTTGCCAGTTTCGGTATTGATTATTTAAGTTGTTTTAAATTTGTCTTCAGCTTGCTTGATTTTCCTAATCAGGTAAAGGGACTTTGCTGTATGGCACACAGATTTAAATGTCATTGAATATTGTTTTATGTACTCTAAAAATTTAGTATCATGGGCATCTTTGTGAATATTATATATATATATATATAAATCATACAATTTGCTCCTGCTTTTCTAAATACCAGTTGTAGCCCAGTCATCCCATCTCGCATTGATGTTCTTGAATCTACCTCAACATGTTTTATTTTAAATATATCATTAGACTTTTTCTCAATCACTTTCAACGAAAAGAATTGCAAAGATGGACTCCCAACAACGGTAAGAGATGAAGTTGCTTACCAATGCTTACCGAAAACTGTCCCATACGATTGGTAGTAATGAAGTCTGTAAGGAATCTTCTGAGAGCTTTTATTCAATTTTCAAGAGAATACAATGGTTTTTTCACAATGATCCGAGCTGAATTTGTCACATATAGCCATGTTTTGAGGTTCATAGTTACAAAAAACATTGTCTAAGCAAGTTGCAGATGAGGTTGTGATTCTTGTTGGCTGATTAAAAAGATTTTCAACAAATAAATTCAGTAATTTATTACTTAGCGTAATGCGTATGGTAATTCCTAATAGATGGTAAAAAAGTATTTTTTATCAATCAATGTTCAGCTATACACATAATATCGATTTTATTAAACTCTGAAAACAATTTCAATTCAAGTGCTTTGCTGGATAGACCCGGTATATTCTGATGGAAAATATGAAGGTAACCAGGCCTTTCCATTTTCTTCGCAATATATTATACGTTAACAATGTAGCTACTCGTTTTTTTTTTGTTTTATTAAACAGGTAAATAATATCCTGAGGCAAAGTAAAGTTATGAATTAAATTATTCATGTAGAAATATAATATAGTATCACTATGATGACAAGTTTTATTATATGGGTGCATGTTCATTCAATGTACACTTTTTTTTCTCGGATAAATTAGAACAAAATAAAGTTACATAGAATAAAATTGCAATTCGTTTTATTATTTAATTTGAGTAGTACGTCTATACCGGTATCTAATGCACTCCGACTAATGTTCGAGTGGTTTCCTACCATAAAAACAATGGTGATATGTTCATCAAAATTCCCTACAGCTATCTTTTTTATGATTGCCTCAAAGGAACTATCAGAACAACAAATATTTGTCACTTGTTGCTTAAGGCCATAATGCAAAAATTTACCAAAATCTACACCTAATTTATCTGAATAAACTTCAGTTCTTTAGATCATGCTTATGAGCCTCCTAACGGGACTACAAGCCGTACAAGTACCTAGGTTCAACGTTACGCCGATTACCAACCAATATCCGATTATTACGATGAAATTGAACCACTACATCACACACGACGAGTAGCCACTACTGGTCTATTACAACTTACCTTAGTTGTATTGGAAAGGAAAGAAAAACTTACGCAACTTTTTGAAGATATTGGAAGAGGATTGCAGTAGGCTCGACAAATCTCTGTGTAATGCGACGATAAATCAAGTACAACATGAAGTTCATCAACTAAATGAGTACAATGCACTTCTTCTTCATCAACATTGGTCAAGAAAAAAACGAGGATATATCAAGTGAATCGGGAACATTACCCAAACTCCATTTGAGACACTAGATGAAGAATTTGCTATCAAATTACAGAAAGATTTAGAATAGAAGAATAAAATGGAATGTTTCTTAATTTGACACATAATATGATAGCATAACATAACAAGAAAAAGAAAAACAACAAGAAAAATAAATCGGGAACAAAGTAGGTATGTAGGTAGTAGGTTAGGTAGTTTACAGATAATCTGACCGGAAGATCTAGCTCCACACAGTCCTTGTGGTTAATAATTTTGTAATTATGAATTCTAGATCATTAATTATAGTTATTAATATTATTGTATTAGTTAAGCACAAGCAATTTTTAAAAGAGATCTAAAATCTTATACATATATATACTATAAATAAATAAATAAAAAACCATGTTATGTATGCCGATCAGCATTTTGTGAGCCAAAATGATCCTAACTCAGCTTAAAGTTGCCCCGCCGCCATATAGAGAACGTTCAAACTAACGCAAAATACGTCCCGAACTTCATGAAAAACCAAACCACAATAATCGAAGCGGAAAACAGCACTATAAAGAAGAATGATAAGTTTATGAATAATCAGTTTCATATGCTCAACACGTTTGTTCACGAGATTAACTCAACATAATCGAACATTGGGCCCAAGGTCGCAGAGATGTTTACGTTGAACAATCATCGTAAGCTTGGTTATATCGAACTTAATTCAAGCTAATAAACTCGCTAGCCGACATTCACAAGGGGCACCTCGACATGCATCTGTTCACTCCGAAACAACTTATCGAGCAACTCTATGTGATATTCGGAGGAATGCCTAATCTACTATCAATGTTTTTTTTTTGTTTTACTTCCGGTCAAGAATATACAGGAAGATTTCGAGCTACACATTCCGCTTACGGGTGATGATAACTACATGATTTACCGAGTTTAATTGGTAATGGTAACCATTAAAAATTAAAAGAAAATTTAAAACCTGAATGGTAGAAATATCATCAGAATACATCGCCATGAACTTTAGAAAAAAACACCTATGTTCAAATCGCAATGGATGCAATAGGTGTCTACTGCGATCTATCCAAGGCTTTTGATTGCGTCCATCATGACACTCTTGTCAGGAAGTTACGCCATTATGGTGTAAAAGATCAGGCACTTGGCCTTCTGGAGTCATATCTAACAGATAGGGTTCAGATGGTCGATGTTAATGGGAAAAGATCACCTGGGTCTTCAATAAGTATGGGCGTACCGCAAGGTTCAATTCTTGGTCCTTTCTTGTTTTTAGTATATATTAATGATTTACCTTACCTTGTTAAAGCAAAACATGGATTAGTATTGTTTGCCGATGATACTTCTTTGATATTTAAAGTTAAAAGACAGCAATCAAATTATGACGAGGTAAACAATGCTATCTCTAGTATAGTGAACTGGTTTACTGTTAACAATTTATTATTTAATGAAAAGAAAACTAAATGTATTAAATTCGTGTTACCCAATGTGAACCCGGTAACTACAGACATATTTATAAAAGGACAGAGATTGGACCTTGTGCAGTCGACTGTCTTTTTGGGCATTACTTTAGACGCCAAACTACAATGGGATCCTCATATAAATAAATTGTCGAACAGACTGAGTTCGGCAGCGTCCGCAGTTAAAAAAATTAGAGCTCTTACCGACGTAGACACCGCTAGACTAGTCTACTTTAGTTACTTTCATAGTCTAATGACCTATGGTATTTTATTGTGGGGTCACGCTGCGAATGCTAATAGTATATTTATTCTGCAGAAACGGGCTGTTCGTGCAATTTATAGATTAGGGCCTAGAGTGTCACTGAGGGAAAAGTTTAAAGAAATCAATATTCTGACATTTGTGTCTCAATATATCTATGACAATCTTGTGTATGTAAAAAGAAATATAACTAATTTTCAGAAGTACAGTGATATACACAATTTTAATACTAGAAATAAAGACAAGTTGGTTGCTTATGTAAGCCGACTACATAAAATTAGTAATTCTTTTAAAGGCAATTGTATACGCTATTACAATAAGGTCCCTACTGATATTAAAAACTTACCTTTAGACAAGTTTAAAATAATAATAAAACAGAAATTGTATAAAAAAGGTTACTATAGGATATCTGATAACTTAGAGGACAGATGTCCATGGGAATAGATTGTTTGAGTAACAGGCTGTTTCGATATATAATTAGCATTCATTTTGTAATTTGACAATATTTTATTTAAAAAAGGAAACGCAAAAGATGCGACGACTGTGGGGTTTCTTCGGTGAGCTCTTCTCCACAGATTCCGCCATTGTGGTAGTGAACTCACCCAAAAAAATGTAATGACGGATCTAAGTGATGTAACAACATCCTATGGAAATAAATGATTTTTGAGTTTGATTTTGATTTTGATTTTGGAAAATAAGATATACGGCAGTGTATTTTATCAAACGGCGATGTTAAGCAGTGCAGTGCAACGCAGTGCATCACCCTGTTTACAACTTACACGACGGAAATGCACCTTGCGAAACAAAAATCTTCAGGCAACAAACGGTCATGCCGTGAGACACTCAGAAAGCGCAATGCAAAGATACACAAAAAGACTGGATCAAATTACATGAGCCGAACATATGGCTGTACGTTGGAGTTTGTGGCTACTACGTATCACTTGCGACGACAAAATATCTAGCACAGCGATAACAGGCATTGGGCAGCTTGTCCACACTCAAGGATGCATACTGAAGAAGAGAGAAGCAACTATTTACTCCTTCAATGTGTTAGGGAATAACATACAGATGGAAACCGGTATTGCAGTTCCCATGATGAACTCGCCTATCAACGAAATGGTGAATGTCAGCATTAAAACATCAACTTAAACGTGCAGACAAATACTTTTGAAGAAATAGCCAGAATAGCTCAAAAACTCATCATTCAGAAGAAACAGGAACAATTTCCGGTACATCTTTCGGTTAATGTAATTCATCACTATGCAATAAGATCACATTACTGACTGTAATTGAAATGATTACTGCACTGTACCTACTAATGAAAAGTTACTGCAAAAGACCAAAGAACGTCAACGCCAAGCAGCAGCTCCCCACAAAATCGCAGACAGCCCAGCCACACCGGACGGAGAGAAAAGGATTTGACTTGAACGGCCTCCTCTGAAAGAAGATAGTGATAGTGACGTGACAGTGTCAAATATTTAAGATGAAATATTTAAGACCTTTTACTTTATATTTTGAAATTTAACTTTACTTTTAACTTGTATAATTGTTAACTTTTCTTGTCCTTGGCAGCCTGTACGGTCTATCAACACGTACATATTCCGCGTGCGTCATTCACCTACTTTTCATTTCTTAGGTTGCATTTTATAGCTTATGTTATACCTAGTATTATTATAGTATTGTTTAGTGACCAATTAACACTACAATAAACTACTCGTCTCTACTTGGTGCTCATCTTTAATTACCACAACTATTCCTCGACTACTTCAGGTGTACGTGCTAACTACAATCAGTGTGGCCCACACAAGCTCAAATATAATTGAATTTTTCCCATCAACAAGCCCCTTTAATACTCTCTAATAACTACATGAAATTGTAAAATCAATAAAAAGGCTATAAATAGTGGTATGTCGGCCGCATTGTATCAATCGATTTTCAGTACCTTGACCTGAAATCAACTAGAAATAATCCAGTTGCTGAATTGTAAACATCGATTGGTTCACGCAAGTCATCTGACTAGCCCCGTTAATTGTTATTCCACAATGCCTATAGTTCTCCATGTAATACCTGATTTACATGCTTGCCAAGTCATGTCAAATTTCCGCAAGCCATACGCCCCGGAAAATGTCGATTGTAGTGGCGAGAGGCACAACAAACTACCGCAAGCCACACTTGCCGGCAAACGTCGATTGTAGTTTCGAGAGGCTCAACAAACTCAGACAAGCCACAAAACGCACCGTTTACCAGTTCTTCTTGCAGGAGAATCTTGGCGATCTTATAAATGAAGTCATTTGGAAATGATAGACGTGGTTTTCAAAGGACCAAGTTAAATGGAATGCACGTAAGTACGTGCCACCAAAGACCATGGTTATTTGGGGTGCTCAGGGCAGGATGTTTCCAGGACATTGGACGACGCTTGAGGGACCGAGGTTTTGACAATCGTTCCTGATCCAAAGGATCTCGCTTGCCGTGCAGTGCGGTAACGCTGCCAGTCTGATGGGTACCTTTGGATCGGGCATGTCGTCTGGCGGTTTATTTGTTTAGTATTTTGTTTTTAATTGTGTTCAGTTTTTTCATGTTTGTAGTTTTAAATTATTTGATAATCTTAAATACTTATGTTATTTTAATTGACGATGCACTTAGCGGATTTCCGATTTAATTTCGGTTATATTTACAGATTTAATGAATTACTATAATAAACAGAGGGGTCTAGGTGCAGCTTGGTTAGCGATGTAAGTAACCACTCTATAAATAGTAGGTCAGGTAGGTTGTGTTTATGAAAAGAACGGGCATATTTCCAAAGCACTGGTAGTTAATGTTAATGGAGTTTCCTTTTCCTGTGCGAGATTCGGCCATTAATCACCACTTGAAAAGGAAATTCCTTTTTTACACTCAAACCATAATCAGTAACTCATTAGTTTAGATGATCATATTTGATTATTTTTTTGTTATTCTCCATGTATATGTTAATTAAGTGTTTGACTTGCATAAGTGCATTATTTTGCTACTTAAAATAAATTATTTGAGTTTTTTTTTTTTATATTATGTATGTCCGCAAGAACCTCACAACATTTTGCAAATTAAGCGATAGCAGTAATTTTAACCTAAGAAATATTCACAAACTACGTGAAAGTTAGCAATTCGTTCAAGGGTCATTTAATTATCTACTAACACAAGACATGTTTTGAGCCTAAGTGCCATTAAGTATCAATTTTGGCTCGCGGCACACACCACTAATTGCGAGTAACGTAATTAGTTCAAATACCACGTTTCATGTCATGACCATTATTATGCTTTGAGTAATTGAATCGAAAACAACACCACGTCAGAGTCATCCGCGCTTTGCCCAAAATTAGAGTTCCGACCCATCACATAATTTTTCACAGAGAAAACGCCGACGGAAATATCTGAAGAGCTGTCAGTATCTTCATTTGCCACCGTAAAATGACGGAGCCGAGAATCAGACTCGGCAGGGAGTGCCTGATCCCCGGACGGGATGCCTGAACACCGCCGTTACTGACGAAAACAACGAAAAAGTAAAGAAACTTGTTCTTCACCTCATGAATACCACCGGCGTTAGCTAACGCCACTTTTTCGTTATAGGTTTAAAATTTTATTACCATGACACAAGGTTCAAAATCGCGACTCGTCCCAGCCGCGCTTGGTTATTGAGAGGTTAAAGGTCGGCGAATAAAGATGTGGCAGATTGCAGAAGCACTAGGCTTTAGCAAGGAAGGAGTCCGTGACATTCATATTATTTGAATTCGAGAAGTTTGGTAGGCCATTGCTGGTGGTATCTAACAAGATTCTATTATCATTGCTTGATGCATCATATATGGTGCACGACATTTTAGGAAATGTCCTGCCCTGAGGTGTTCTACGCGTGATGAAAGAAGTAATTTTTTCTCTAAATGTTAATTGCCTGTAGTAAACAGCAATAAAACGGAATATAATGTCTCGGTTAGGTTTTTTTTTAGGTTTTAGAATTTTATTTCTTAAAAGAACAATAATGTAGTTCACTTATAGAGAAACATTAATCTATACATTAAAATAATGTTAGTAAATGTATATAACACACTTAACTTATGCGAGATATTATTATTTCTTTCTTTTTTACGTGACAATGACTTTTAAACAAAATCGACTATACAAGACAAAATATGTGTTTTTAAAAGAGATTTTAATCCAGGAAGTGATTCTGCATTTGTGTTGTTTTGCGGTAGTTTGTTAAACATATGCGCTCCCTCAAACAGTTCTCGGTGCTATTAATTGTATCTTATTGCCACCTCTAAGGTTGGATCGGATATTTTTATATATGGCAATGTGGTTGCTGTCAGTCTGTAAGTTTTCAAAAATGTCTCAGCAATTGTGATGTAAAAATTTAATAAAAAATACTTATTTATGTTTATATAATGATTGTGATACGAAAATCTAAAATGACTCGGAAATGTCGGGGATATGTTTATATAGCCAAACTCTGATATGTTTTCTCACACATAGAGGTTTGTTTTTCTGTTTTCGATCTATTTACCGGTCTATATGAGTTGATTTATAGGCTTGATTTAATTATTTTGTGCGAGTGTGTTTACAAATGACTATCACCGGGAAATGTTGCCAGCTTTTCAAAGTTTATTTTAAAGGGTAACCTAAAGAGAAAAATATCAATGACTTCCTGACTGTTAAAATATTGGCGAAATCCAATGCCATTTATCCGTCCCTGAATCATGCATGGCGGCTGACTTTGGACAGGGCATGATTAATCATAAAGGTTCTTTTATGAAAAATACAAAATATTATGGATGGAGGAGGAGGAGCTGAGCTGCGGGAGGAGCTGTCTTTTGAAGAATGAGAATATAACTTGATTTTGCTTTGAGCTACGTGGCATGGTATATTTGATTAATCTCGATATTATTCATTGACACAAATACTCTACAGTTCGTTGAAGACCTCTGAGGCGTAGCATTCGAGATTGTGTCTCAAAAGCGTGAAGTCCGGGATTTGAATACCAGCCGAGAAGGAAGAAATATTATACCCGGGTTCCGGGTATATATGTTTGTAACTTCACTATTCCCAGAAGTCACGACACTGCATATCTTAATATGGACTCAGAAGCGATATATAAGTTCCTGTATATAAATATCTGTGCTTAATGCCCCTTAATTAATGTAACTTACCATGTCAAAAATATCAATGTAGTGGGCCAGCAGGAGTACGGTTGCATTTTCAAGGGGGGCGGGGGGGAAGTGAGGAACGGGGCAGGATCGGCGCACGGTGGGTGTCATTCCAACGAAGTGTGGGCCATCTGAAACATGGAAAAATCACTATGTATAAATCAAGTTTTGACCATATATTAAAAAACAAAATAAGAGCATTTATTTGCCTTTGCCATGTTATCCCGCTATCTTGTCTATGATCCTATTTACTTTAGACAGTATTATTCCTTTTCTCCGAATCACATTGCATGAAGCACCCATGTTGAACCCCGGGGGTTTGGGTTTGGGTGTGTTCGAATGCTCTTCAGTTATTATCAGCGTACCGTATATTTGTGGTGGTGTGGTGGGTATCACGAACAATTATGCATCTAAAAAGGTTCGAATTGATCTCTCAGTGAATGTTGTGGCTGATGCCCCCACTGATAGTGGCGGGCCTACCATAGAGGCAATCAAGCACTGCCTATAGCCCAAATCGATAGCCCAAGCCGGGGGCTATCGGCTATCCTAGACATAAATCCTTCAGGTGTCTATGAATTTTCTAAAATAAAACATTATTTCCCACCAACTTATATGAGGAAACCAAAAATATTTCAGAAAAATTAAGAAATATTCATATCGAAACTAAACACCTACTAAATGCTCGTCCGCCCGCCTGAATTCAATATAAAACGAAAGCCTAAAACGGACTCAGCGCACACCCTACACATCGACCGTTAATCCCTAGGCACAATTGATTTGTGCCTCCAAAATCTTCATAAATCGTATGACCGGCCCCCGGTACTAAGCAATATTTAAATTCCCGGGTCTTACGGGTAGGGGTTTAACACCATAAAAAGACAGAGCCTGTTATGAAATTATGGTCATGTTTGAATTTCAATGCGCGCTCACAATAGTGACTAAGGTAGGATTTACAATCGAACGCGCAGTGAACTTTGCGCTATTTTATATGGTTACAACCATCTAAGTTTACGTCACACTAACGCTTAGTTGCAAATCCCGCATCATTTACGAAGACACCGGGCCAATAACGTATTAGAGAATGTTCGACATTTCAATTTGGTTAGCGTATCGTATTCCTTCCAATGGAATGGAACAGCGGGTTAGCGGCCGGCGCCATTTCTATTTCTTAACATAATTTTTCCATTTTTTTAAGAAGGTTTAGTTTTTAGGGTTCCGTTCCGTACCCGAAGGGTGCCAAACGAGACCCTATTACTAAGACTCCGCTGTCCATCCAACCGTCCGTTCATCCGTCTGTCACCAGGCTGTATTTCATGAACCGTGATAGTTAGACACGTACACATGAAATTTTCACAGAGGAAGTATTTTTGTTGCCGCTATAACAAAAAATACTAAAAAACAGAATAAAATAAATATTTAAGGCTCCCATACAATAATTATTTCAATAACACATACAAACTTATGAATATACCTGGTTACGTACATGGTGTGTGAATGTAGCCACACCAATAACATTGTAAATAACATTTTGCTATGTAAAATCGAAACTATTCACTCCACACCATCCTTACCATTGTACGGTGGTAGGGAACGCTTTGTGCGCGAGTCCGATTCGCACTTGGCCGGTTTTTGTTTAATTAATTTGTGAGATGTGAGTGTAAGAACTGGGTCGAAATACGGGTTTATAACGAATATATGTGAGATGTGTATAAAGGATTTTCGCTTGGATAAGGTGAAAAAAGGTAAAAAGAAAGATTATTGAGAATGGGCGGTTTACGACGGCAAGCATAGCACCTACGGTAAATATTGGTTGGTTAGCGGGCTGTACTCACCAATAGGTTATTGACCATGAAATAAAAAAATATAAATCTAAAATTTTTTTTTTGTTCATTTAGGTTGTGAGGAAACTCAATCTGCGTAAATAAAACTAGGCCTACCGCTTCGGTTATCCTCTAACTGACTTTTATGTTGCTCAATCAATTACTGGATATCTGAGGTGGCAGAAATTCGCCAAGCACGAAGATTGTCTGAAGCGGCCGGAAACTAATTTTGAGGTCGGTGAATAGTTTTTTTCATACATTTAATTACTGTGCCTACCCTATAAAAAATCCTGTGCATGCCACTGTGTGGCTTAAGGTTCATTTCATCGGAACTCGAACACTTTTCAATTTGTCAAATATTCTGCTCCCGGGTCTGTTACTCAGATGTACCTTATATGTCACCTATGTAAGATAGTCAAACCCGTTAGTTGATAAACTAACGATTGTTCTCTCATTAGTAGGTCAACTTTCGACAGATGGTAAACTGTAGCGTACTGCTTACTATATGACGCGTTAGTTGATAAACTAACGGTTAAAACCGTTAAAAAGTAAACTGGTTTAAACTTGAATTGCAAACTAAATACCAGGGCAAACACTGAGGTAGCTTAGGTGAAGAGTAGAAGGGGCGAGCGCAGCGAAGCTCCCGAATAGTCTTCGTGTTAGGTTAACAAGTAAGAACAAAAGAAACGTAAATTCTAAACCCTGTCGGTTTAGTTTACTATCTATCGATAGTTGATCAACTAACGCGATAGTTTATCAACTAACGGTGTTGACTATCTTACGGTGACATATACAACAGTAAGTTGAAAAATGTAAAATGTAATGTAAAATGAAAATATTAAGTGCTGTACAGCTGGTTCTTACGATTTCAATGTTAGTACAAACATATATAGCATCACTCCTTTTCCGATACGGGGGGGCAGAGGAACAGTTGTTGAGCCATTTAATACTTCATGTTGCATGACAGGGGGCTAGCTTAACGCCGTAGCTTTAATGATGTAAAAATCAGCAAAGAAATGCGGCTTACTACAGTGTTCCTTTTGGGTACAGATGTATGAGACCATTCCACTGCACAACGGGCTATTCAGTTACCGCAGCGATCTCGCAAGGATGAACCAATTTGAATAATTACTTCCTCGTGCAAACGGTACAAACGATTTGGAAGTCGGCAAATTCCCTTCTCTGTGTACAACCGGTCCACAGACAAGGTTACTAAGTCATTGTGTCTAATTGGCGCAGTTTTTGACAGATTATATTTACCTTGCTTTGAATTTTGTAAAATCTGAGATTTGGTAATTCGATAAGTATGCATGCATATCATTAATATTCATCTTATTAGCTCCTAAACTATTCAGATTGAACAGCGAGTTAAGTTGAGTTAGATTATCTCTATGCACTCTTGTCATGTTATATTTTAAATATATATTTGTCGTAGTGTACTAATTGAGCTATAGCTATAGCGTAAAGCAGTAGAGATACGGTGACACAAGCGATATTTGCATTCGCTTAGGTTGGGGCAATCATGGGGAGGTTAGGTGTGCATGCTATAAAAACGGCGTGTGCGCCAGTCAGCGGGTTAGTCTGTATTGAGCAGTCGTACGGAGCGCACCTCCTCCCACATTATTGGACTAGCCAGTCCCCGTGTCTAGTGTGGTTATTATGTATCTAGTACTCCCCGTATCTAGTGTGACTGTAACTAGTGCTCCCAGTGTCAAGTGTCATTATTCTGGATCTAGAACATGATTCGTGCCCTAATAAACTGTGTCATAACAAAACTGTTGCCTCCAATGATCGAGTACCCATCACACCCATCCTCGAAATGCCCTCAGCCATCGTTCCTGACCCTTCTGCGACATATAAATAATAAAAAAATATGGATTTCATAGTATCCATTTTAACATAAAGTATTTTTTATATGATTTTTGAATTATCCAGCGGTGTCTTATTTTGGTAGAGAACTGCTAACTTTCAAGAGTCTACTAAGGGGTGCAACTAGTATATGATCATTTCTTAGGTTCACATTATAGCTATTGCTAATAAAGTAAAATGTTGAAAGGTTTTTGCAAACATACATTTTGTTTTCAAAAATAATTTTTCTTGCTCTATCTATGTAGTCTGCGTGATTTAACCTCTCAAAACCGAAGGTAGTAAGGAGGGGTGGGAATTTTGAACCATATGCCATGGTAATAAAATTTAAGATGTTGGCGTTATCTAACGCCGGTGGTATTCAAGAGTTTAAATTATTAATTACTCTTTTCTGTAATACAAAGCAGTTCTAATATCCACTGCTCTCCCCCATACTAAAATATCATAGGATGTGATACTATGAAACTAACAAAAAAAGACTAACCTAGGCTGTAGCCACATCCATGATTAGTCTGATGTTAATAACAGCGTAAGCCGCAGAACTTGATCAACCAGCTAATTTACCTATGTAGGATAACCACTGCACCACCACCATCTATACAAAGTTTCATGGGTTAAAACAATTTAAAAAGAATATTTTTTTCAGTTTGCCGCTGCTACCCCGCCTTAGGGCCATCTTGAACCTGCATATGTGCGCTTCTTCTGGCTATGAAAACTGTATAATTTTGAGCTATTTTGTTATTTTAGGGAACAAGAATAAGTTACATGGTGCCAAATCGGGACTGGAAGGCAGATGACCCAAAAGTTAAACCGACATAGTGTCTAAGAAGTCCTAAATCTAGATCGCGGAGTGTGCAGACGGACACGTTATGGTAGTGGAGAAAAAGGCCTCAGTGCTCAGTGTTTCGTCGTATCACCGATACCTTCTGACAAACATTAGTTACTTCGGTGTAATGTTATTTGATCTCGTAAAGGAACGGAAATCACAGATCTCATAAAGGAGGAGGAACTGGCGATCAAAAAAATTGCGGTGCTTCTGGGTCGCTTTAATTTCTTAGGCGTTAGTTTATTTTGAAACTGCAATACTGTTGCCTGTCGCTTTGTTTCTTGATCGTATTGGTTAATCCAACATTTGTCAAATTTAATGATGTCATGATCCAGTTCCACATTCCACGTGTGCCTGCTTTTGAGCATTGGTGAGATTGTAAAGTACCCAAAGTCAAAGTCAAAGTCAAAGTCAAATTTATTTACTAACTTCTATAGGTTGCTTATATTTGTAATATTAATAAGACCTTGCTTGACCCTTGCCTAACATAGCTATCTTGCTTTGCATTGTTATTGTTTTTTACAAACTTTATATTTTAAATATTGACTAGTGTGCCTTTCGTTACAGATTATAAGAATTTGCTTGACATTTTTGTATTCTCTTATTAATAATTATGGACTCACAAACATAAAGAAGTAATTTTTTGCACACAAATGTAACTTTTTATTTATCTTTGTGCAATAAAGAATTATGAATTATGAATTATGAATAATTTTTTGATATTTTTGACATAGTGATTCGTTCAAAAAGAGAAATAAAACGCTTTTTTTTTTTGTTTTACGTGTAATATAAAAAAAATTTTTTTTTTTGTTTGTATGAGCATGTCTACAGTTTTGTTTCCCCACTGCCCCGGTTCATCGAGGCAATATGTGGTTCCCCGTGGTTTGAGTGTGCATATAAGCCGCATTCATGGGAGTAGTCAGACGCGCTCCGTGCGGTTGCCGGTTCGGGATGCCCCGAGTGCCGTTCCTGGGGTGGTGGCGTCCACACCTTCTTTAGACCAATTATCAATTCTGAGGAATGTTATGATAGGTAAACACATTCCGAAGGGTGCTAGGTGCGTCACTTCATTAAGTTTTCGCAGGTTATTGAACGCTGCATACAGTCTAATGACCTTTTGGATTGGTATAGTTTGTTGACCTTTTATTATACTGCGCTCAGGGTTCCCTCACCGGAGGACCGTAGCCGTTCACTTCAAAGTGAAAGAAAATGTTAAAAATGGAGCTCCGAGTGACTCACTTTCATCAGTTTGCGCCACGAGGGGGGTTCCCTTGGGTCAGAGGTCGTTTTATAGATAAGTAGAATCGAAGGTGCACGATGGTGATCTGAGTGGAGTGGTTCGGGTATTATTGTCGGACAGTTCCGTTGCACCTGATAATGACAAGACCTTGAAAGCCTTGAGAGAAAAGCATCCTTCTCCTAACCGGCCTTTAGACTTTCCTTCTGAGCCGGATCTTTCTTCGGAGTGCCTATCTGTGGAGGTGGGTGACGTGGTGCGGACAATTGCCTCTTTTAAGAACGGCTTGGCGGGTGGGTTGGATGGTTTGCGCCCTGAACAAAATCAAAATCAAAATCAAAAATCATTTATTTCCATAGGATGTTGTTACATCACTTAGATCCGTCATTACATTTTTTTGGGTGAGTTCACTAACCCAATGGCGGAATCTGTGGAGAAGAGCTCACCGAAGAAACTCCACAGTCGTCGCATCTTTTGCGTTTCCTTTTTTAAATAAAATATTGTCAAATTACAAAATGAATGCTAATTATATATCGAAACAGCCTGTTACTCAAACAATCTATTCCCATGGACATCTATCCTCTAAGTAATCAGATATCCTGTTGTAACCTTTTTTATACAATTTCTGTTTTATTATTATTTTAAACTTGTCTAAAGGTAAGTTTTTAATATCAGTAGGGACCTTATTGTAATAGCGTATACAATTGCCTTTAAAAGAATTACTAATTTTATGTAGTCGGCTTACATAAGCAACCAACTTGTCTTTATTTCTAGTATTAAAATTGTGTATATCACTGTACTTCTGAAAATTAGTTATATTTCTTTTTACATACACAAGATTGTCATAGATATATTGAGACACAAATGTCAGAATATTGATTTCTACTTTTCCCTCAGTGACACTCTAGGCCCTAATCTATAAATTGCACGAACAGCCCGTTTCTGCAGAATAAATATACTATTAGCATTCGCAGCGTGACCCCACAATAAAATACCATAGGTCATTAGACTATGAAAGTAACTAAAGTAGACTAGTCTAGCGGTGTCTACGTCGGTAAGAGCTCTAATTTTTTTAACTGCGAACGCTGCCGAACTCAGTCTGTTCGACAATTTATTTATATGAGGATCCCATTGTAGTTTGGCGTCTAAAGTAATGCCCAAAAAGACAGTCGACTGCACAAGGTCCAATCTCTGTCCTTTTATAAATATGTCTGTAGTTACCGGGTTCACATTGGGTAACACGAATTTAATACATTTAGTTTTCTTTTCATTAAGTAATAAATTGTTAACAGTAAACCAGTTCACTATACTAGAGATAGCATTGTTTACCTCGTCATAATTTGATTGCTGTCTTTTAACTTTAAATATCAAAGAAGTATCATCGGCAAACAATACTAACCCATGTTTTGCTTTAACAAGGTAAGGTAAATCATTAATATATACTAAAAACAAGAAAGGACCAAGAATTGAACCTTGCGGTACGCCCATACTTATTGAAGACCCAGGTGATCTTTTCCCATTAACATCGACCATCTGAACCCTATCTGTTAGATATGACTCCAGAAGGCCAAGTGCCTGATCTTTTACACCATAATGGCGTAACTTCCTGACAAGAGTGTCATGATGGACGCAATCAAAAGCCTTGGATAGATCGCAGAAGACACCTATTGCATCCATTGCGTCTTCCCAGGCATCAAAAATATTGTCGATTAGTTCAACACCAGCATCGGCTGTTGAACGACCCTTTGTGAAACCAAACTGAGCAATATGAATTAAATTATTGAGATAAAAATGACTTTGCAATTGATTAAGTATGAGTTTTTCAAATATTTTGCTAAGCGTTGGTAGTATCGATATGGGTCTAAAATTGGTGGGGTCTGATGTACTACCAGCTTTGAATAAAGGTATAACTTTACTTAGTTTCATCAAGTCAGGAAACACACCATTATCTATACATTGATTAAATATACAACAAAGGTGAGGTGCAATACAATCTACAATGGAACTAATAATTTTTACTGATAGACCATGGGCGTCAGCTGTCTTTTTCATTTCCAAGGATTTAAACGCTTTTACAATGTCTTCATTATTTACGTGCCTAAATTTAAAATCTGTTTTACATTCCTCAAAGTTTTGTTTAAGTATAGATTCAGCAGCAGCGGGAGATGAAATTAAAGACTTGGTTGTTGAAACTGGAATGTCCGTAAAGAAATTTTCGAAAGCTTTTGCTACTTCTAGGTCTGTACTTAGCAATTGTTAAGCTTGAAGTTATTATGTGTAGCTTTGGCCTTTCCAGTCTCTCTGTTTATAATTTGCCAAGTCGTTTTCATTACATTGCTACTAGATTCAATTTTGTTTTTAATGAAATTAGATTTAGCTACGGCACAAACGCGTTTAAACATTTTTGAATAACTACGAACATAATCTAGAAAGGCCGTATTTTTGTTATATGATTTCTCTTCATAGAGTTCATATAATCTTCGTCTGCTCCTATGAATTCCAACTGTCGCCCAATCACTAAACAAAGCTTTGTTATTAACTTTTATAGTTTTTGATTTAAATACCGTATCATATTCATTTTTGACAAGGTTAAATACTGAGTTGTACAACAAATTTGGATCGTCACTGTATGGTATTTCCCATAGTTTATCTAAAATATTTTTCCTGTAGTGTTCAAGCCGAGTGTCACTAACGGGCACACATGTAATATCCTCTTTTTGGTCCTTTTTTATTTTAATATTGAATATACCTATGTTCGATTCAGAATCGATACTCGATCTATGGTTCCGGAACGGCCATTTTGAATTTGACGGAGCTGCCACAGAGCAGTTTTTGACAACTGACTGACGAAAAGCCCCCGTAATGTGACGTGTATTGATTTTGGGCAATTAAAATTAAATCGTAAGCCATCTGGAGTTGTATTCGGGCTCCCCTCAGGATTGTCTTATAGCTGAGTGTGTTGTGGTTCTCCGAACCAGATACTGTACGTATTTACGTAATTGTGCGGTCGAAGCTGACCTGCCAGCCATACCTGGTTGGCTGAAGAACCTGTCTACCAAGAAGAGCCTAGGGTGCACCCAGGCCTTGCAGAGAGACAGGAGTTTGACGGGAACGAAGCACAGACCAGGTCAGATAGAATCTATTTATTTAGCTCGGTGAATCGCCGACGTTCTTGCTTCTTGGCATTTGATCGCTACGCTACCTCGTAGCTATGGGCCCCTGCGAGGTCATCGGGTGCCGAGAGGCTTGAACATTTTGGTAGCAAGAGCGTGGTTTCCTGAGATTTGCAGCCGTCAAGGCTCCAGGAACCCACGATTTGGGACTATCAATCAGTAGGTATAGGCGGTTATTAGCTAACTTGGTTTTGTTCCTGTATCCACATAGATTGGTAGTATTATAAGTTATAAGTCTACTGCTGGTAGTAGACAGACAGACATAACAGTTTTCCCTAAATGACCAGTTGTACTGAGATGTGACTCAGAATAGTAATTACATTACAGGTACATTGTAGGTGAATTGAAATTTGCATTGAAGTCATATCATGTTTGCAGTTTGAAGTTTGCATAGTCAATCTATTAGTGGTCTAGTAATGCTAATGAATGTTTGGACATTGTTTTCAGTTTATAGCAATTTATAACTTGAACTAATATTGACTATCTGTGTGTGTTATATGATATAGGGAAACTAAATTGTTGTTTACAGAATTTGTGTAGATATAAAACTCGGTTTCTATTGATTGGGGAAATCAACATTGTTTAAGTTATAGTTTAGGGTTCCCTCGTTTGGGTTGTAGACTGGAGGGTCCAATATAATTGAGTTATTGCAAATTGTGAGTAAGTATCGTTCCGATCATGTCGTTATCTGAAATACAGAAGGGTGTTTCTAAGGAACTCAGATGGTTTTCCTCCGCACACGGTCTGATAGACCGTTTAGATAGGCATGATGTGGTGTTGGAGCGGTCTATGGACGTTAAGGAACGCTACAACAGGGTGCTCGAATTGTCCGCGCAGGCGGAATCAGTTGATGGTTGCGCATCTGACAGGCTGTCACGGCTGCTAGGGGATGTCGACCAGTGTATGGAGATGGCAGCTGCTATCACGCAGAAGGCTGCGGACATACGTAGGCAGCGCGAGTCCAGCCATGGTGGTGAAATTGAAGCACCTCTGCCGCTTCAGGGTTCAGGGTCCAGGTTACCGGCCATAACTATGCCTACTTTTGACGGAGTGTCCGGTGAATGGATGAGCTTCATCAATCTGTTCGACAGTTTGGTGCACATGCGATCGGACATTACCAAGTCGGTCAAAATGGCTCAGCTGGTGGCAGCATTGAGGGGTGAGCCTAGGGAGCTGGTCGCTCATTTGACAGTTACGGAGGGTAACTATGAGACGGCCAGGCAATTGTTGGTAAGACGTTACCACAACAAACGGAGGTTGGCCGATGCCCAACTGAACCGTTTGTTTAGCATCCCGGTTGTGAACAAGGTCGGGGCCATACAGACGGAGGTTTTGAACCCGTTGTTGTCCGTCACCAAGGCCCTAGAGAATCTTGGACTTCCGGTTGGTGAATGGTCCTACCTATTGCTGTACATTGTACTTTCCCGACTACCCGCTGACGTGCAGACTCGTTTCGAACAGTCTCACGGGAGGTCGGCCGAGGACCTGCCCGCCTTCTCCGACTTGGTCGGATTTTTGGAAGAGGAGGCTCGACGGGCAGAGAACTTGGGGTTGACGGTCACCCATCCTTCGGAGCCACAGAGAGCTGCCGGGAGCGCTGTGAGTAGGGGCCCTCCGACGAGGAAGGACCGCACCAACCGGCAGTCGTATGGGACTGTGAGTGCATTGACCCCACCCAGGGGTGCAGGTGAGACCTGCCCATGTTGTAGGCAGATTGGCCATGCTGTGGCCGATTGCAATAAGTTCGGGGAACTTAGGGTTGAGGGACGGCGCCGGATGGCCAAGCAGCGGAGCTGGTGCTTCCTGTGCCTCGGGCCACACATGGCTAGGGACTGCACGCGCACAAAATTGTGCGGATACTGTGGTGGGGCCCACCACAATTTGTTGTGCATGAACCGGTCCGGCCAACAGCCACCACAGGGCCGTACCCAGGGTGACACGGCATGGGGCCCTGAGAATTCGTTTGCGTCTCGGAGCGCAACTCAGGGGCCAATGTCCCCACGTGCACAGGGCGGTACTAGGGTGCAGGGCCGCACTCGGGGTCATCACATGGGGGGCCCTGAGTTTTCGGTTGCGACTCAGCATCCGACTCAGCGGGCAATGGGGCCACAAGCACGCAGCCACCCAGGGGTGCAGGGCCGCACTCAGGGTCATCACATGGGGGGCCCTGAGTTTTCGGTTGCGACTCAGCATCCGACTCAGCGGGACATTGGGTATGTTGAGCAGGCCGTAACGGGCGGGTGGCATGGGACACCTTCGAGCTATGCGGATGCGGCTCGGACGCCGCCTCAGTTGTCGCCCCGCTCGTCGCCGCGTCCTCGTCGGTCGCATGTGATGTCCCCCCCGCTCATGGAGCGGCCACGGTTGAATTCACGCCCACAACCCTTCGGGGGGCGTCGTAGGGTGGCAATGGAACCGGCGCGTGGGCCATTTGTACAGTGGGACCCGCTGGCGTATAGCTGCCTACCTGATCGGTTACAGGCACAGTGGGGCCCCGGGGGTCCTCGCTAGGAATTTGCGGCCCAACCATTGGTTGCCCCCCAACCGGAGACGGTGGTGTTACCGATCGCCTCTGTGCTTGTTTGGGATTTGGCGGGCAACCCAACATACGTTCGCGCCCTATTAGATTCTGGAGCTCAGGGCTGCATTGTATCGAACGATTTAGCAAAATGGTTGGGCCTCAAGGTAAATAGGTATAATAGTTCAATACGGGGCGTGGGGAATGTTACGGTTACGAATGTAGTTGGTCAATCGGTGATCACGTTCTCTCCACGTTATGACATTTTGACAAAAACATCCGTGCAAGCTTTAGTAATGACGCATGTCATGGGCAAACACCCCTTGGTGAAGTTGAATCCGGCCGTTCGACTCCTGACGTCAGGACTCAAGTTGGCGGATCCCGATTTTGACACTCCAGCCCCGGTCGATCTGCTACTGGGAGCAGACGTTTTGGGCAGGTTTCTGTTGTCGGATCGGCGAGTTCTTCAGCCGGACGGGTTGATTGCTGTGGATACTAAGTTTGGTCACGTGATCATGGGTCCGGCATTGCCAATGGTTAGGCCTGCCGAGTCAGATGGCATACTTATTGGCTCAGCGTTGTCAGACGCTATCCAACGGTTCTGGGAGATAGAGGAACCTCCCACCGCTCGTCGAGTCGACGCAGACGAAGAAGAGTGCGAGTTGTTTTACCAGAATAGTACTGGTCGCCTTCGTTCTGGTCGTTTTGTAACTCGACTGCCTTTCAGGGCCGATCGACCGCCACTAGGAGAATCTAGGAAGATGGCTGAGACGAGATTGATGTCGATGGAGCGTAGGATGTCAAGGGACGCCGTATTTAAACAAAAATACGTCGATTTCATGAGGGAGTATGAGTCGTTAGGACACATGTCGGTATCGGGTGTGGACTGGAGATCTGAGGATCATTGTTTCCTTCCACACCATGCCGTCCTACGAACCCCTACCGGCAAGATTCGAGTTGTTTTTGATGGGTCAGCACCTACCTCGAACGGGATGTCCCTGAATCAGTGTCTACATTCGGGACCCAAGTTGAGTCGTGATATTTCGGATATTCTCACGAGCTTTCGGAGGCACCAGGTTGTATTTGTCGCAGACATTCGGATGATGTTTAGGCAAACGGTAATTCATCCGGCTGACAGAAGGTATCAGTTGATACTTTGGCGTGAGTCCACGGCCGAGCCAGTCAAGGTCTATGAGTTGAACACGAACACGTATGGGTTACGGTCTAGCCCGTATTTGGCGATGCGTACCCTGCGGGAGTTGGCGTCGCGTGACCGTGTGAGCTATCCTAGAGCCGCCGCTATCCTGGAGCAAGATTTGTACGTCGATGACGTCTGCACAGGGGCAGCCAGTGTAGAGGAAGCTCTGGACCGACGTGACGAGCTCATTCAATTGCTGGAACGAGGCGGCTATGAACTACGCAAGTGGATGTCCAACTCCCCTGAGTTGATGGCTGGTCTCCCAGATGAGTTTCAACAAGACCCGCACGTTTTTGAGAATCCTGACAACCCTAACATGTTGTCAGTGCTTGGAATTCAGTACCGGCCCGTCCATGATGAGTTTACCTATCGGGTGGTTTTAGAAACACCGAAGGCCTGGACGAAGCGGTCAGTACTGTCAACGATTGCGAGAACGTTCGACCCGAATGGATGGATTTCTCCAGTCACCTTTGCTCTCAAATGTTTTATGCAAAGGCTATGGGCGGCTCAGTTGACCTGGGACACCCGCCTCTCAGGTGATTTGTTGACTGATTGGACGCAAATGTTCACTTCGCTATCGGACATAAATAATGTATCGCTGCCGAGGAAATTGGTCCCTGCTGGGGATTACAGGGCAACCCTTCACGGGTTTTGTGATGCCTCTGAACGAGGGTTTGCGGCAGCGGTTTATTTGCGAACCGTCACCTCCACCGGGGAGGTCGACGTGCGTTTGGTTTTGGCAAAAAGCAAGGTAGCGCCTATTCGGACAAGGATGACGATTCCAAAACTGGAACTGTCCGGGGCTGCTCTTTTGACCAAACTTTTGAATCACACTCTAACAGTGTTGCGTGGGTCAGTGGTTTTGGAGGATACGGTGTACGCGTGGACGGACAGCCAGATTGTTTTGTGCTGGCTGAAGGCTTCGGTCCATAACTTAGAGGTTTTTGTCGCGAACCGTGTCTCCCAGATTGTGTCGTCTGAGGTCCCACTGACTTGGAGACATGTACCAGGAGAATTGAACCCGTCTGATTGTGCATCCAGGGGATGTCGGGCTCCTGAACTCGTTAGACACCATTTGTGGTGGGGACCACCCTGGCTTGCCAGGAGAGAATCGGACTGGCCCCACAGCCATGTAGTAGTATCTTCGGATCATGGCCCCAGAGCGGCCGTGCATGTTACCCAGAAGGCTGAGGTCCCTGACGCCGGGTTTCTGCTGGACCGGTATAGCTCACTTGACAAGTTGATAAACGTGTCCACTTGGATTAGGAGATTCGCTCGAAATCGTCGTACTCCTCGCGATCAGCGAACGTTGAACCCTATTCTGACTCCGGCAGAGCGAAACGAGTCGCTACTGAATTTGGTCCGGTTGGTACAGTCCTCGAAGTTTGGGGCAGAATTGGAGACTATACGAAGTGGACGTTCGAAATTGAAGGGAGCCGTCGCGCGTCTCAACCCCTTTGTTGATTCGACCGGGTTACTTCGGGTAGGAGGAAGATTGCGCAATGCGAATCTGTCGTATTCGGCTCGTCACCCACTTCTGCTCCCCAAGGGGGGACAGTTAGTTGAATTGCTGGTGACTGATCGTCATATTAAAAACGCGCATGCCGGCCGTAACGCGTTGTTGGCCACGCTCCAGCGGGAGTTTTGGATCTTATCTGCCCGCCGTGTCATACGGAACATCGTGTTTCGGTGCATGCCTTGTTATCGACTTAAGGCTGCCACGATGCAACCTCTCATGGGGGACTTGCCCCCTGATCGTGTGAATGAGGTCAGACCGTTTTCAGGTGTTGGTACGGATTTTGCAGGACCGTTTATGGTGAAGAGTTCACGATTGCGTAACGCTAAGCAATACAAGGCGTACCTGTGTGTGTTTGTTTGTTTATCCACCAAGGCGGTACATCTCGAGCTCGTTGCTGATCTCTCGACAGAGGCTTTCATTGCTTGTTTGGATAGGTTTGTTTCTCGAAGGGGACTTCCAACTTTGATCCGCTCTGATAACGGCACTAACTACGTCGGTGCGGAACGATACTTACGAGAGATAGTCAACTTTTTGAATGTAAATAAAGTGGATATTGGAACGGCCCTCTCCCGTCGGGGTATACAGTGGACCTTCAGCCCACCGAGTTGCCCCCACTGGGGTGGGATTTTTGAGGCCGTAGTTAAGTCAGCGAAGACGCACTTAGGGCGTATAGTAGGTCAGACCGCGCTGACTTTTGAGGAGCTCGCGACATTGTTTTGTAAGATCGAGGCCGTTCTCAATTCGCGACCGTTGTGTCCGCTCAGCTCGGATCCAAATGACCTGGAGGCTCTGACCCCAGGCCATTTCTTGATAGGACAGCCACTTAACGCGTTGCCCGAGCACCCCTTCGAGGGAGTGAAATTGTATCGGTTGTCAAGGTATCAGATGTTGCAGCAGTTTACTCAGAATTTCTGGAAGCGTTGGTCGCTCGAGTATCTGCATATCTTACAACAGCGCCTTAAGTGGACTGACAAAACCAGCCCCCCTAGTGTTGGTGACCTCGTGCTGGTTAAGGATGCTAACCTACCGCCACTGCGTTGGCGCAGGGGGCGCATTGTTAACTTGTTCCCTGGCAGGGACGGGACCCCCCGGTCTGCAGAGGTTCTAGTAGGAGGCTCGGTACTAAAACGAGCGGTAGCAACGTTGTCTCGGCTGCCCGTAGATTAAGGGACAGGTGGGTGCCTGTCCGGGCGGGTGATTGTTCGATTCAGAATCGATACTCGATCTATGGTTCCGGAACGGCCATTTTGAATTTGACGGAGCTGCCACAGAGCAGTTTTTGACAACTGACTGACGAAAAGCCCCCGTAATGTGACGTGTATTGATTTTGGGCAATTAAAATTAAATCGTAAGCCATCTGGAGTTGTATTCGGGCTCCCCTCAGGATTGTCTTATAGCTGAGTGTGTTGTGGTTCTCCGAACCAGATACTGTACGTATTTACGTAATTGTGCGGTCGAAGCTGACCTGCCAGCCATACCTGGTTGGCTGAAGAACCTGTCTACCAAGAAGAGCCTAGGGTGCACCCAGGCCTTGCAGAGAGACAGGAGTTTGACGGGAACGAAGCACAGACCAGGTCAGATAGAATCTATTTATTTAGCTCGGTGAATCGCCGACGTTCTTGCTTCTTGGCATTTGATCGCTACGCTACCTCGTAGCTATGGGCCCCTGCGAGGTCATCGGGTGCCGAGAGGCTTGAACAACCTATCTGACCAGAGTGATCAGAGGTTAATTTATTGATGGCCGATTTGAAAATGGGCGTAATGTTAGTAAATATATTGTCAATGCAGGTAGCAGATGTTGCAGTAATTCTAGTAGGCTCCAAAAACAGATAGTTCATGTTGTGACATAAAAATAAAGATTATAATCTAGTACAAATATTATTATCCTCTAACAGATTAACATTAAAATCACCACAAATTATAAAAAAATTGTTTTTATCGCTGATTTTAATCAACACTTCATCCATTTTCTTTTCGAATAAATCAAAGGATGAATCTGGTGGTCTGTATACGCTCATTACAATAAGTTGTTCAAGTTCAATACAGGCTATTTCCATGGTACGCTCAACAGACAGGCTCACTATGTCAACTCGTTCCTTATATTTAAAACTATTATTTACAAGTATTAAGGAGCCACCGCGATCAGCTGTTTTTCTGTTGAACGAACTAGCAACGTGGTTATTATTAAAGTTGAACATGAACTGATAACTCTTTAAAAAGTGCTCTGTTATACATAAAATATCAATATTATTACAGTACATGAATAACTCAATTTCCAGTTCTTTACTTAACATGCCCTGTATATTTTGATGAACCACGTTTAAAATATTCTTACTTTTACATTTTTCATTACTAGTAACTTGATTTAATGGGCAAGATGAAGGTATATTTATACAAATATTAATATTACTGCCAGAGTTACTCTCTGTTGTCCTATGGGTTAATTTAAAGAGCTTGGAACAGATTCCAAGGAGTGCATGTCATTATTATTACACTGCTCAATAGAAGCAGGCGTTTCATTAGTCAAAAACTTGACTGAGTTCAAAATAAAATAAGATAGTGACTGTGCTATCTGTTTTGTATAAAACCTAGATAGGTAATACCTATCCTTAGTCAAATAAAAATATTTTCCAATACAAATATTGGTGTCTATGAAATGAAATTTTTCAGTATGACGACATGTCAATGTGTGTATAAATGTATTATAATCATGTCTTATATGATTTTCATGTTGTGACAAAGATTGGCTGAAGGGAAACGCAAACAAGATTATTCTATCTACATTTTGTAAAGAATTTAATTTGGAAAAGTATTTAGTAATTAGTTTTTTAGATACATTTTCCCTTCTACCAATTAAAATAATTAGGGTGGTTGGTTCTAAAAACTGCGATGACAACACTTTGTTTAATATTTGTGAATATGTGGCGCCAGGCATACAGTTATTTAATATTGCCTGGCCCACGCGCTGACTAAGTTGTAAACCCATATTTTTTCCAAGTTCATCGCTGTACATTATATACCTATCCTTTGTCCGAGAGAAGGAGGCGTTATTGATAACACTATTAGTACTCAAGTCGACTGACGGCGGCGCCTGGGTCAGTATCAGCTGTTCGGCCGGCTGCTCGGCGGGACACACGGTCGGCACGGAACAGTCTGCTGGAGCTTGTTTACAATCACAGATGTGATTGTCGGTCAAAGATATGAAAGTGTCATAATTATACTTACACGTCTCCAACAAACTATTCATAGCCGACACATGTTCCTTAATTTCGTATTGTGCTGACTCATATTTACGTGTAATACTTTGTAATGATGAGTTTAAAATATGCAAATCTGACTGGAGTCGCCGTGTGTCACATTCGTACTTTTCTGTAGTTTTTTCCAAACATAATCTACAATCATCGATTTCCTTAATTAATTCGACACGTTCCTTGCTACAATTTACATTTTTACAAAATATTTTATTTCTATTAGCTAGTTTTTGTGTTTTTTTTGTATAATTATTCAATTTTACATATTTCTTTAATTTATTTTTACTACAGCTCATAGTGGTTACAACCCTTAAGGAGTTAACTTCTGTGAACCCCTTAAGGAGTTAACTTCTGTAGGGGCTGGTGATAGTGGGGTTGCACTGTTGAGTACTCTATATAACTTGACAAACTACATGTTGAAGGGCGTGATTAATAGGCAGGTGTGTTCTTATTTCTATGGAGCCTCTCTTTGTGCTTTGGAGAAGGAGGATGGGGGCATTCTGCCAATTGCTGTAAGCAGCGTAATTCGGCGTTTGGTGTCAAAGATGTGCTGTGGTGCGGTAAGAGGTGATCAAGCATCACAGTTGCAGCCTGAGCAGTTAGGTGTCGGAATAGCTGTGGGGTATGAGGCTGCCATTCATGCTACGCATTCATATGTGCTGATCAGGGTTGCCTCACATGAAATCTTTTTTAAGGTGGATGTTAAGAACGCCTTTAATACTGTTGAGCGAGACGTCGTCTTAAGTAGGGTGAAGTCTTGCTGTCCAAATTTGTACCCATACCTGCACCAGTGTTACAGTGCCCCTAGTAATTTGTTTTTCGGTGGGAGCCTGGTGCATTCAAAGGTAGGGGATCAGCAGGGCGATCCCTTGGGTCCTTTTCTCTTCAGTATGGCAATCCAAGAAGTTGTGGTTTCTTTGCGTTCATCTTTAAACGTGTGGTATTTGGATGATGGCAAAACCGGTGGCAGTCCAGAGATGGTTCTGGAGGATCTCGGAAGACTGATACTGGGCAAATACAGTTCGGCAAATTAGGGGTTAAATTGAATACCCGGAAGTCTGAAGTATTTCCTTGTTCAGGACAATTACCTCAAGAAGTGAGCGACGAAATCCAATCAGTCGTTCCCGGAATAATTCTTAGGAATAAGGTGGATTTCACACTTCTGGGTGCTGCTATTTTCCCGGAGGGCATTCCCGGAGTATTGCAACCGAAAATTGATATCCTTGCTGCTTTGAAACCACATTTAAAGCAGCTTTCCGTCCATGTTGCCTTGGCGATTTAAAAAAATGGTCTGTCTTCACTAAGGCTGACTTATTCCATACGGACTACCCCGATTTGGTTGCACAGGGAGATAACTTCAAGATACGATGCGGTCTTGAAGGATTTGCTGGAGTGCATCATCAACGTAGGGATGTTCTTATCTCAGTGGGTGCAAGCTACGCTGCCCATCAGTTATGGGGTTTAGGTGTTCGACGCTTGCAGGACACCGAGCTCCCTGGTTTTCTGGCTTCTTCGCATGGTGTTGTGGACCTCGTTACTCACATCTTGGTTATACGACGGTGTATAAGGTGGAGGGCTTATGGCGTGCCCGGTGCCCTGGAAGCAACCTGCCGGAAAGGCTGTATTATCAGCGCTCCTGGGATGAGTTCGTATGCGAAGTCACCCGTGATGATCTCCTCGCTCAGAGTTCGGGGCCAGAATTGGAGCGCCTGCGTACCGTATGTTAGTCCGACTCGGGGTTGTGACTGCACGCAATGCCTTCTGCCCAGCTGGAACTTTCTTGGACGATGACACTTTGCGCGCGGCAGTCGCTTTGCGTTTGGGTTGCACTATCTGCCAGCCGCATGGATGCGTTTGTGGGGCATGGTTTAATGAGTTGGGACGCCATGACCTACATTGTACCAGGAGCGCTGGCAGGTTTTTGCAGCACCACGCCATAAACGACATCATTCGTAGGGCGTTGGTATCGGCCAACGTTCCTACTGTGTTAGAGCCTCCAGGTTTGTGCCGGTCGGATGGGAAGCGTCCGGACGGCCTGATCCTGGTATCTTGGGAGAGAGGGCATTCCCTGCTTTGGGATACGACCTGCGTCTGCACCTTTGCAGCCTCCCATGTTAGGTCGACGGCGGCCCGCGCTGGTGCAGCTGCTGAGTCTGCCGCTAGACAGAAGTCTCTAATGTATGCCGCACTCATGGGAAACAACATTTTTGTGCTTCTTGCGCTCGAGAAAACTGGGGTTTGGGGGACACAAGTGAAAATATTTGTTAAGGATCTGGGGCGCCGTCTAAGAGATAGAGGTTTTGACTTCCACTCTGGGGCATTTATGATGCAAAGGATCTCACTGGCTGTGCAGCCGGGAAATGTTGCCAGCGTCATGGGAACCTTGGCTTTGGCAATGTCCCGGGGTGGTTCATTCGCGAAGTTGTTTCTTTTTGTGTTTTTATTTTATTTTTTATTCATATTTGTATAATAATTAATATTTTACTACCGTAAATATTTACATATACTTCTCTTCTCTACATTGGACCACTGTGGGAAAAGAAGGGCATAGAAACTCCCACAGATTGATTTTTATCTCTTTAAAAAATTGCTTGTGCTTAACTATTATTATTTTTTATATAATCTTTTATTTTATTGAAGGTTTAGTACACAATGTGACTATGTCACCTTCGTATGGGCTACAATTTTAATCTAAATCTAAGTAGCTTACTTAATATAAACTTAACAATTCTTTTGCTAGCACGCATTCCAAATATAACTAATTTGTATAACCTTCGCGCATCGTCTGACGTAGGGTAAGATAATGCAACATTACAGGCACCAATAATAGAAAACAGAAAATTATTATAAATTTGGCTTCTTTGAGATTCCATTGATACACATCTTCAATAACGTCACACTCCGAACAGTTTGGAGAACCTACCTTCTTACGCATCAAGTGTGCAAATCTGTGGAAGATGTCCCGAACGGGTTCTCATAGCAGTAACAACTTCGTATCTAGTCATGTTTGCATTATCAAACCAAGGCCGTCGTAATAGTTGACTTTGTACAGTTCGATACCAGATTCCTTTGTCAAGACTAATTTTTTCAAAAATATCCTTCCAAAGACTAAAACAATCATTTTTAACATCATTCACTAAATCTAAGTAAAAAGGAAGTGAGATACTGGGATGTCCATCCTCACAAGCTTCTTTCGCTAAATTATCAACAATCTCATTCCCTGTCAGACCTATGTGGGATGGAATCCACTGTATTTTAACAAATTTATTATGGTGCTGCAAATTATACATGATACCCAGAATACGGTAGGCATCGGTGCACCTCGACGGCTCGAGGTGCACCGATAGCCTAATGCTGCCGGGCCAAATGCTGGATGGCGCTTGAGCTTAACTTATACAAATATTTAAATATTGATTATTATAATTAATAAGCAGGAATAAATCATTACAAAATTAATAACAACAAGGTCTGTGTTGAGCCAGATTAACCCCCTTTTGTACCGTCATTTAAGTAATCTTGAACATTGTAATATCCCTTTTTCGACAAAGTCACCTTAACAAGCTTTTAAAATTGCTCAAATAACAATTTAAAAAAATCCAGAGGTATCTTATTGTAGGAGATAATGCACTGACCCTTGAAAGAGTTTCTAACCTTCCCGAAACTAAAGCGGGGCGCAAGTAGTCTGTGATTATTTCTTAGGTTAACATTACAGCTATCGCTTCGTTTGGAAAATGGAGGGATATGGTGCGAGAATGTGAAAGGTTCTGCGAGAAGAATGCATGATAATGTTAACTTCTATTTTTTATTTTTCTTGTGTAAAATTATTATTGCTATTGCATATCTGTAAACAAAAATAGTTTGAATATCCGCTGCTTTCCCCCACAAAAAGATAAAATGATATGAATAATGGCCATGACACTATGAAACTAACTAAAATATACTAGCCTAGATGTAGCCATATCCATGTTTGGTCTGATGTTACTATCAGCGTAAGCAACAGAACTTAATTTACCAGCAAATGTATCTATGTGGGGACCGCACCTTAATTTGCTATCAATGGTGATTCCAAGAAATTGCGTATCATTTACTAATTCTTACGTGTTGTTTCTAACACTAAACTGGTCTCACTTGCTGACATTTGAAAGTGAGAATTTGATACACTTCGTTTTACCAGCGTTTAATAATAAATTATTAATTGTGAACAAATTCAAGGTTTAAGACAATACACCAATAACATTAACTATCCCTTATGGAAGGTGGCCAGTTGAGCCTCACGAACGGAAAAATAATCCAGAAGGAATTTACTTTTAGCTACAGGATATTCCAACTTCCTTGCAGTAACACATGACGAGGTTTTGACGATGGAGAAAGAAAGTGGAAACGTCTGCGCAGATACTCCGGGGCACCTGGACTGCGTAATATTTTAAAAGTAAAAGTAAGTATGTGGAGGTCTCTACGCAGCTGAATCGAGAGCCATTTCAATAGTTTACTATAATCTGACACTTGGTCGTACTTTCGCAAACCAAAAATTAAGCGAATTGCTAAGTTTTTTAGTCTTTCCAGCTTATTGAGCTGACCCTCAGTCACGTCCAGAAAGCACACGTTGGCGTTATCCAATAAAAGAAGCAGCAACGTTTGAACAAGCATATTTTTTGTTTGATACGGTCGAAAAAGCTGCAACCCTCTCAGAGAGTGGTATGTGAAGTGTTAACGCCTGCTTACTTCATCTATGTGTGCCGGTCCAGGACACGTTCTTATCGAAGATCAGACTCAAGCTTTTAGTTTTGTCGGTGTATGGTATAGATATATTAACGTATACTACCGGAGGTACTACCGAACCCAGCCTGGAGGTACAATGGCGACTCCCTATAATGATAGCCTGTGACTTAGTGGGGTTGACCAGAAAGCCAAACGAATTGGCCCACACTTAAATGGCCTCAAGATCTAAATTTACTCTCGCCACAGGGTCTGCGAATTTGTCAGCTGAGAAATGCGTATAAAGTTGAAGGTCATCAGCATAAAGATGTATATGGGATGAAATTACTTTTGTGAGTTGGTTTATCAAAACAGAAAATAAAAGAGGGGATAGTACTTTGCCCTGCGGGACACCAGCAGACAAGCTTATCCAACCAGTAAATGTGTCATTCAGTTTTATGCGTTGGTGAAAGTAAGAAAAATCTCAAAATCAACAGAATTAAAAGCATTGCTGAAGTCAAGTAGCGTGATCAGAGTTAGCCTCCCGGCATCCATCGCTAGACGGATGTCTTCGGTCACACTGAGCAAAGCACAAGTTGTACTGTGAAAGAGTCTGAACCCGGACTGGAATGAACTGAGAAGGCTATTTGAGCTGACAAACTCATACAGCTGCTTATGAACAGGCGTCTCCAGAACCATAGACAACACTGGAAGAATAGAGATTAGGCGATATTGTGAGAAATAAGCAGGGTTTGATGTTTTGGGTAAAGGGATAACCTGAGCCTGTTTCCATGCTTAAAGGAAGAGAAATATTCAAAATATGTGTTATAAGCGGTACCACCTCATCTAATATGGGAAGCAACATATCCAGGGTCATGCCATCGCTGCCCGACACCTTAGTAGTTATGGATATAATAATCTTCCTAACTTCTACCTCTCTCACACTCTGAAATGAGAAAGATGTACAGGAAGGCAACTGAATATACGACAGGTGTACGAGCATGACCGATTTTTCCTAAAGACTCAAAACCACCGGCGGAATCGCAAAGTGATTTTTTATGCCATCAGCATCCATACAAAAGCCGTCCTTCCAATTGGACCAAATGGACACGGAGGCCTGAGGATGGAATACCGGCGCCTTAACCGAAGAGGGCTGCAATTTGCGGCCCCACGCATATGTGCCAAACTGCTGGAGTTACGATCTGCAGCCCGCAGCTGATTCCATTGCTAGTGGTGTAAAATTGTTATCTATTCTATTATAAGATGTGTCACTGGAGTTCGAATGACTGAAATCGATTCTAGATGGACAGCACTATCATTGAGAAAAGAAAATATCTATGGCCTTAGACAAAAATGTCTCTGTAGTACTGTGAAGTTATCTTTTGCTGAATTAACAATGAGGTAAGTACTTTTTCTCAAAAATAGTATGAAATGTTCCCATAATATTTGCGAAGATAGTATCCGGAAGTGACTCATCCTGGACAATTTTTAGAAGTGTCCAAGAAAACGCAAAACTTTCCAGTAAGTAAGTATGAAATCCCATACATATCATAATATTTAAATATAGAACTATATTTTTTTCAAAGATAAGCTAAGGAGGTTATTGGCAGTTAAGAGCCTTTACTGAAAAGGAGGTACCATAGAGGTTGACGTATCCGAATTGCACGATGTAAAATGGCGGAAAACTCAGTTCATTCGTATTTTTTACTATTTTGATGCTAATTAGGAATAAGGAATTCGATACTAACAGAAGAAAAATAAAAATAAAGAAAATATTCACAATAAACATAAATGGTTTCATTTAAAAATAAAGAAGAAATACATGCTTCGACCATAAGGGGCCTCGTATTATAGCCGGACCTCGCTTTCGGCTCGGGCGGCTAAATCATACTCGTCCAGGATGGCTAACTTACTGGTCTCTGCAGTAATGTACTATTACGATACGTACGTACTTGCTTTTATAAGTCATTATTTGATTACGTAGGATAGTATGGTCTGAAAACATACGAAACCTACAAATTTTATTGTTTAAGATCGTAGACATAAATCATTTTGTGAATGAAATATTTATAAAACATGTTTCTTCATATGATTTACTTATTAGCAATACAAGTTTATACAATGCCTAAAAACTTGTGTTAACAATTAAAAACATACCCTAGATTTAATGTAGTAGCTGTAACAGTGCAAACTGATAACTTGGTATTTGCGGTTGGTAATTTCTACCACTCAACAACGGTTTACGAGTCGGTTGACGCGCGGGCCCAGCGCGATTTGACACGTGCGCCTCAAGTATGAAATTGCAGTCCGAGGCAAAATTTCTGATAAACGAAAATTTCCACAGGTTGTGAGACGAGCAGTTCTGTATTAAAACGAGAGATGAACTTACAAACATATCCTAGCCACCAGCCTACCAGGGAGAAGGAGTCAGGAAATTAGCTGCATGGTATCCCCTCGAGGCAAATCGGCACTCTGCTCGATCGAGCTAGACTGACACTCAATGCACTCTTGCTTGCGACTCGGCGTAAAGACAAATGAACCCCATCGCTGCCGCTGTGATCTGGTCCAATTGGGACACCACGGCCTCTCCTCTCCTCTCTGAATCACGTCATTCGTCGGTCCCTTGCCAGTTGTGGCACGCCAGATATTTTCGAACCCAATGGCCTGGCACGTGGCGATGGCAAGAGGCCGGACGGAATGACGCTCCGTCCCTGGCACAACGGGAGGTCTTGGTTTAGGATGCGACATGCGTGGAAACGTCCCTAGCCCCATAACACCTACCGGTGACCTCAGCGGTCGGCGCTGCGGCGGTAAATATGGTACCCTTGGCGATGAATATTTATTCATGCCGTTTGGCGACTAAACCCTCGGGCCGTGGAGCCCTGACACTCGACGAATCCTTCAAAACATTTCTAAGCGACTCGTCAAAGCGTCAGGAGACTTTAGAGTTAGTTTAGCGGTGAACCAGGAGCATATTTAGGAATCGTACGGAATCCTTCTTGCGTGAGTCGAATCGAACTCGAACGTTTACTTTATTTACTCTTAAATGTCAACCTAACACTAATAATAAAGGGGGCTTCGCTTTGCTCACCCCCCCCCCCCCCCCCCCACTTCGCCCTGATAATATTTGGAGTACAATTCAGAATTTGCAGTCCTCAGTATCTCGACTTTTATACATTATCTAATACGAATTAGGCATTCTGTAGACTGTCTAGAAAATTTGTTATAGAAAAAATATTTCATACATTCCTACCATTTTTACATTACCAGTGATATATTTACATATTATCTACAATACACCGCATTTCAATCTTAACGTCTGCAGACATCAATACATGGCACGACCGCGACCTACAAATCTAAAATGCAAGGATGATTATAATGCGACTACAAATCTAAGATACCTTTCGCCTTATAAGTTATGTGACTTCTGGTATCTGAGTTAAATGGTCGAGCTATAGCATCGTGGCAGAGCCACATCAATTTATTTGGTCGCAGCAATTGCAGATATTGAAATATTCATAAAAATATCGATACGCCTCGGATCGATGGGAACTGTTTGCTGTGATGTCGGCAACATAAATATTGAACGCTCTATAGGTAGATGCGAATGTTGATTTCCAAAACAAAAACAAACAAATCTTCACGACTTTTACCACGTGGTGTGACAGAGTTCACGTTCAGCCAGTCAATAACAAATTTTGGGCAACTATGACTTAGCTTTATTTTTCATCACCGTTAGAATCTATCTATTGTAAATAAACAGTTTGACTTGAGATTGTGAATTTTTAAGCAT
Organism: Argyresthia goedartella; assembly: GCA_949825045.1. Lineage (NCBI taxonomy): Eukaryota > Metazoa > Arthropoda > Insecta > Lepidoptera > Argyresthiidae > Argyresthia > Argyresthia goedartella. Next base: position 38,465,060 of record OX463814.1, read on the forward strand.
TAAATCTTATCAAAACGAAATAGATTTACACGTGTGAGAAGAACAAAAAAATATATATTGATATATATTTGAATAAAAAAGCATAAAGAACGGAGTCATTCATTCGGAAAAAACACAAACACCCAAAAATTTTATGCATTATTTATTATAAATAGTGAACACCTTAGTGCTAAGTTGATCCTGTTTACAGTGTAATATGAAATTTTATCAAGTAAAAGCAAGTCTAGCTATTTTAAATTCCTACTTGGAATTACCATAGATATGGTATTGGATACCACAGATACGGGGAGTACGAACGAACGTCACGAACAAAAGTACATTGACCTACCCCGAAAAAAGGATCTTAGTCAGTGAATAAGATACGAATTGACACGATCAATAAGTAAATATGTCGAGCAAATGTGGGACATTCTAGACCCACTCCAAAGATCAGATTACAACTTATATGTGGAGTATCACGTTACGCAAAATGTACGAAGCATTGACTCAAGGGACTTCATTATGGAAATTATTTGAATTTGGTAGCATTCGCTTGATAGAGTGATACTATCTTCTAGTACACGCTTAGTTTTGACATCAATGAAATTGTGATGCCGTAAACATACCTGCAGCCTTATGACGTAAGTCGTCTGAGCTATGAACTTCATATAGACTTCTACGTTTGACACCTTGCACCAGCTTCATCTGTCAAATTGGTATCACGCAAGTAGCATCATAATGGAGGCCAAACCCAAGCTCATTGAATGAAGCCTAGAAGCCTTCGGTGATACCCCGCAATCGATGAAATTGTATGAGCATGAGATGAACCATAGACACACGCTATGAACTTCAGAGAGTTACGCCATAAGGTTGCTGTTCTTGTTGTAACAAGTAGGACAGATGATGATGAAGTAAGAGACTTCTGAACTAAATATCACTTGTAACGTCACGTCATCGTCACGCCTCTCCTATACGGGGTGGCAGTGGCGTAATCCCTTCGGACAACTTGCAAAAAAAGTAACGATTTGATGAAACTACGTAGGGATTGGTTAAAATATCAAAATATTGGTTACAGGGTTACAATATTGGGCCAAAATTTCAATATTACGCCAAAATTTAAATCCTGAGAATTCGCATGGTAAATAATCTCCCAACTAAAATTCTTTAAACTATTTTACTATAAACATGTTACATCTCTTATCTACTTAATAGAATGCGTTACTCGCATTATATCTCTTATATACTTAATAAAACGATATTTGCGTGACTGACAGGTAACGCACTGCGTAATCCTTTGGGACCAGTTAGGACTCTACAACATGAAACACTAAAAGTGGCTTTGATTGACCTTTAAGAAGCTAGAAGAAGCTACTTAATAAAACGCTATTTAACAGATTCACAAGTAACGCGCAGCCTACTTGGGTGAATCTAGAATCATAAATATTTATACAAGGGTTTCTTATATAGCGTAGGATAGAACTGAGGATGGATTTGAAGAAATTCCTCCACTAAGGAGGGAAAATGGGGGTTAAAGTTTGTATCAAAATCAAGTTGAAATTTTGCAGGTATATTGCTTATAGTTTAAAATTTGAACCCACTAAGCCCGCCCACTAAGTGGATCAAATTTAAAACAACTATTGGAGGGATGAACGTTGCATTTACCTGACTGAAAGACAACGCACAGGATAAACTATTCATGAAATTTTTGAAACAGGGGTCCCTAGGCGAGAATTAAATTAATAAATACCCTAAAAGGGGATTTAAAGTGTTTATCAAAACCTACTGGACTTAAGAAGCTAAAATTGAGCAGGTAGTTAGTTTATAGGTGCAATACGTCAGTTACCAAGCTTGTCGTGCACTACTAATGCTAACTGTCTTCTCAACTCTGGGGTGTCAACTTTTTGCCACGTATTAAGAAATAAGTGCAAATAATACTATAGATAGATACTTAGATAACATGAACTTGTATTTGTTCTCATGTGGGTCCCAGATGATTGCGTTATATTGCATTGTACACTGTAACAATTATTGACAAACCACTGAAGACCCTCGAAGAAAAGTTATTTGGATATGGTCGTTAAATGTCAGTTCTTATCTTTAGTCAGCCCTATGTCATGTATTTTATTTACTCTTGCGATATGAGTGCCGAATATGTTGTTGTCATGGCAGATTGGAGTTCTGAGCTGGGTATAAGTCAAAACCATGAAGCACTTGGAGCTATTTAAGGCCAAGCTATTTCTCTTACTCCATTCCACTACCCTATGAATGTCTTGCTACAACAAACTAACGTCAGCATCATACCAGATCTTCAAGAATAATTTCAAGTCAACCGCAAACATGAGCCACTCAGATGTCTAACGACTTTGGGAAGATCATAGATAATAATAAGGAACTGAGTGGCGCCAAGGGTGCTACCATGACTTACTCCAGAACAAGTGTCACAGATCACTGAATCCTATGTTCAGCAGTGGACGCTAACAGGCTGAAATGATGATGATGATGATGAGATCACTGAATACAGAAACCAGAAACTTGTACAGTGTCTGGCAGTTAATAAAGCACATAATAAAGTAGCGTCATCTCTGTTGCATGAAGCACTAATAGTTCGATGACAAGAGAAAATGATCTGCGAAACCGAAGATAGCCAATGTGCATTATTAACCTATAGATAGACAAAGTAGAAAGCAGCTTAAATTGATTAGAAGTGAAGCCTATAGCAGTTTTTTTTGCAGCATCACATCGTTATGGACTCTATCAAAAACATTTATTGAAGCCAAATTAGGTCACATCAATACGTAGTTCACAAAGTTGAGCTGAATGGTTAACGTTGTGGAACGAGCTAGGCGAAATCCGTGCTGGACTTCTGCAAGATGGTCTATTATTTCTTAAGTAATGTAACGATTAATTATGGATTCAAAGATCTTCCCAAAACAGAGAAAACAGCTTTAAGTCTATAGTTTGCTACTTCGGCTTTGGAGCCAGCCTTGATTATAGGCGTAACATGTGAAATTTTTCATTGTATAAGATATACTTATCGAAGTTTTCAAGGCATTGTTGCAGACATGAATAAGAATAATATTATTGTATTGTGCAAGATAACAAATTCAAATTCATTCATTTATCAAAGCAAAAATGATCCGTGGCTGTTATACTTATGGTCTCTACACTAGGTATAAATTGTATCGTGGAGACCTAATTACAAATTTAATTGAATTGCTGGAAGACCCTTAACTCAAGCAAGCAAGCAAGCTATGTGGCAAGCTCTGAGATCGAAAAGAGTATCTGAGTGCTACATATCACTGGTACAAAATATGTATGAGAACCTAAGGACACGAGTGAGAAGCCTAGCTGGTACAAGCAATCCCTTCGAGGGCAAAGTTGGCGTGCATCAAGGATCTGCCCTCAGCAGCATGACTGAATGAGAATATTTCAACAGATTTATAGGGTATCTGGGAGCAATTTTGTGGCCACCGCGTTTCTCAGACCTGCAACCTCCGATTTTTTTATTAGGGATTTTTAAAAGACCATTTCTATAAAAAACTAATTGAAACCGAACAATTTTATTTGTACAGGTCTATGTATATATTGGTACGTATAAGGTAATGTGGTATAAAGGTAATTAATTTTCCATATTTTATAGATATTTAATTGATTTATATGTATTTTATAAAATATTAGATTTAAGATATTATTTTTTACAAAGCTGGTGGAGTGATTGTGTACGTAAAATCTTGCTGGAACGCGACCATGTACGAATCTCTCTTCAAAGAATAGAATTGTATCATTGTGGAAATGACACACAAATTCACGGTAGAAGGAACCTATCGATCACTCTCATTCCCGTGTTTAAAATCCTTTACTACTGATACAAACGGTTCTTGAAAACATTAAAGATAAAAATTGTCCGATCGTTGCGGTTGACCTAAATATAAATACCATGCCTAACACGACAACCCCAGCCTACCGCTCAGAGTATGAAAATGCTTTATTAATTTGCGTTGCTCGATAGATAAGACGTTATCGAGGTCAAAAGTCAAAGTCAAAGTCGAAGTTCTTTATTGCTGTAGATATTTACATATACTTAGCAAACGTCATTTTTTGCCTCTTTTCTATATTGGACCACTGTTGGAGAAGTAGGGCGTAGAAACTTCTACAGATTGATTTTGAGATCTCTTTTAAAAATTGGTTGTGCTTAACTAATACAAATATTAGATAATGTGATTAATAAGCAGGAATAAATAATTACAAAAGTAATAACAGCAAGGTCTGTGTTTAGCTAGATTAACCCCATACAGACCCGTCATTTAATAATCTTGAACATTTTAATATCTCTTTTTCGACAAAGTCGCTTTAACATGCTTTATAAATTGCTCAAATGGCATTATCAAAATCTCCAGAGGTATCTTATTGTAGAAGAGAATGCTTGTTTGAGAACCCTTGAAAAAAATGCTAACCTTCGCGAGTCTAAACCGGGGCGCAAATACTCTGTAATTATTTCTTAGGTAAACATTACATCTATCGCTAAGTTTGGAAAATGTTGTAAGGTTCTTGCGTACATACATTTTTTCGAAAATAAATTGACTAGCTACAGTTAGTATGTCACTGTCTGTGATTATTTCTTTGGTTAAGCGCTTAGCCACTTAATATAATTTTGGTAACATTGAGAGCCAACTAAAAGACTGGCTGCCACAGAATTGCTCATGCGTATAGTTGTCGTCAAACTTCTTGAGCATGATTTGACGTAGTGGGGGAACACTCTTACTCTCTCAAACACTGCCAAAGAGACGCCTTTATCTCGCTTGCGCCATCAAGGTCGATGTTCAAGAAGTTTGACGACAACTATACGATAAACATTATATTCGGTCAAAATAAACAGACTCTTCAAGTCAGCCGTAGTAAGTACAACATGAAGGTATGAATAACCCCGGGACTTATTTTATGTATGAGACATCGCGACGCACTCCATCTGAAAGTACGGAAACTACCAAATGACGAAATATTTCAAATCACGTATAAACACGGCCCAGAAACTTCTTCACCGACCTATTTCATAAACTCAAACATTAGTATGAAAGAAATTAATACGAAAAAAAATAAAAAGAACCCAAAAAAGCTATGAAAAACCATTATAGACAATTGCCACTATTTTAAGCTTGATAATCCAGTATCAGAAAATAAAATCATATGTATAAAAAACTGGCCAAGTACATTATCTATCAAAATAGCAAAAAATCACATTTGTTGTATGGGAGCCCCCCTTAAATATTTGTTTTATTTTCATTTATTTATTTATTTTTAAAGTGAATGTATAACTTAATATTCTGTGAATTATCAAGCGTCTACCTGTTGCCGTTATCAATATCGAGCAAACGCGAGAAAAAGAAACGTTTCTTGTATGGGGCCCCCTACATATTTATTTTATTCTGTTTTTTAGTATTTGTTGTTATAGCAGCGACAAAAATACATCATCTATAAAAATTTCAACTGTCTAACTATCACGGTTTTTGAGATACCGCCAGGAAGGACAGCGGAGGCTTAGTAATAGGGTCCCGCTTGGCACCTTTCGGGTAAGGAAGCCTAAAAACGATACTAGCAGCTCATAAGACTCAAGTAATTACTTGCAGGTGTTGTACTTTGCAGGTTTTGGACAAACTCTGGTTAATACTCTTCAAAACACAATAAAAATAAAACAATCCTCAGCATCGCTCGTCCAGCGATACGCCGAGCTTCACCGCGACCGCGGCCACGAGGTGCAGCAACCGACTCGAGCTCTGCTCGTGCTCGTTGACATCCGCTCACAGCTGGACCACTTCCTTTGCCAACTCGGCATCAGGTGAGCCCCCGCTGCTTCTGACCTCGGTTATCTCCTGCCTCAGGGCCTGGTTCTCCTGTTCGAGGGCATCCAGCCTAGCCTTCACGATATTTGCCGAATCGCCTAGCACCTTAATTTTAGCATGTAGGATGTCCGTTGCTTGGAAAAATCCAGCTGCAACCTTGCGGTAACTGCATTCATTTCCTTTTTCAGATCATCACTGATTCTTGCTAACTTAGCATCAAGTTTCAAGTCCAATATTTCGGCCCACTTATCTGAGTGACGAATCAGGCACAAGATGATTGGTCTGCTCCGGAGTCTTGTATCCTGCCGCCGCCGCCGCTAGGCAGACATCGGCAACAGTATCATCCAGTGACATGCTCTGATCGAGTGACGTATCGTAGTGGCAAGTGACGATGGTATCATCACCTCTCGTCCCTCGTGTCCTGGTGATATTCTGACACTGAGCTGCGGGACAACGCCAAGTTTTCCGCAGTGTCTGCATGTTTGCCATAAACTGGGCGGATGTTATATTAAGATTTTATTTCAATCATCACAAACATCGCGCCGTTCGAGCAACATCTCTTTGTGACTGCTAGTTTTGTTTAATTTTTATCAAAATATCCCGAGTACTTAGTTTCTCCTGTGTCCAACTCTGGGATGGATCACACTCCAAACTAAGTTTACAAGTGTTATCCAATTTCTACTCATTGTAATTGCGAATAATTATTGGGTTAAATAATGCCCGCCTACGCGACCGGCTCAGTGTTGTCGACCATGTTGCAAGTGGAGTTAAGTGGGCGATAATCGCTAATACCGGTTGTTAAGTGCAGTGTATTGTGCATCCTAACTGTGATGTTGTCTAATCCCGGCCCTGTCTGACCTTTGGACCTCAGACACATAATCACATTAGTCCTGTTTGTACTTCGAAATCATAAACTTTATTTTATTTTATTTTTATTTTCTTTATTAGGAAAACAAACAGCTTAATCTATTGCATAACAAAAAAAAAACAATGAGTTAACACACAAGCCAATAAAGTTTTCACAAAAAAAAATTGACAAAGGTACTCAGAACAACACTAAGTTCAAGTTCAAGTTAAAAAATGTATAAGTACTTGAATTTGTATATAAAGTTACCAACAGAGGGAGATATATGGTTCTACAGTAGGTAGTTGTAATTTATATAAAATATATATGTACGAGTATAGTGCTTATGTACTAAAGGTGATTAGAATAGAATAGCAGATCCGCACCGAATCACCCCTAGCACACAAGCACCATACTCGTTATAGTGCTTATGTACCAAAGGCGACCCAATACAAATCTGCTATTCTATTACATAGCTTTTAAGTTATTAAAAATATTTTTCCTAAAACTGATGGGTGTTTCATGAAATATATCAACCTGATTATGTAATTTATTATAATTTTCACAAGCTCTTATAACAAAGCGGTTTTTAGCATAGTTAGTCCTACAATTTCTTGTGACAAAAGCCTTTCTATGACGAGAGCTGTGTTTACAGTATAAAGAGATTTTACTAAGTAGATATGGGCTATCGATTTGGCTGTTGACAATCTTGTATAAAAACATCTGGTCTCTCATGCCACGACGATTTTCAAGCGAAAGAAAAGTATTAGATTCAAAGGTTTTGAATTTATATTTTAAACGTTTAATGAATTTATTTTGTATTCTTTCAATATTATTTATGTGGTTCTGGTATTGTGGGTTCCATACAGTTGATGCATATTCAAGTATGGATCTTACAAAAGAGTTGAAAAGCATAATAAGAGTTTTAGGGTTTTTAAAATCTTTACTTTGTCTAAAAATGAAACCTAGCATCTTATACGCTTTAGATATAATTATATCAAAATGTTTCCGAAATGATAACTCGCTGTCGAGATGAACACCTAGGTCTCTCACCTCGGTTACCCTTCTCAAACTTCTACCTTTAAAATTATAATCAAATAAAATTTTGTTTTTTTTTCTAGTGAAAGTAATGACACAACACTTATCGATATTAAGGTAAATTTTATTGTTCTCGCAATACTGTATTAAACGGTCCAGATCTACTTGCAAATTTTGACAATCATCAAAGGAATTAACCTTTATAAATATTTTAGTATCATCAGCGTATAATAAGGAGTCAGAGTTACTTAAGCTATTAGTTACGTCATTAATAAAAATATTAAAGAGAAGGGGACCTAAATGAGAGCCCTGGGGGACACCAGAAGAGATAGGAATAAAAGATGACGTGTATCCCTTAATAGAAACTGCCTGGGATCTATTTCTCAAATAGGAATCAAGCCACCTCAGAAGATTGCCATGTATACCAAATAACTCAAGCTTTTGTACTAATAAATTATGTGAAATTTTATCAAAAGCTTTGGAGTAGTCGGTATATACATCAACTTGATATCCATTATCCATGGCATCTAGTACAGTGTCTATGTATTCACATAAGTTGGATTCAGTGGACTTCTTATTAATGAAACCATGCTGAGAATTTACTAGGTATGGTCTAACTGAGGGAAACATAACATCGTATATAATTTTTTCGAATAATTTAGGAATTACACTCAGTTTAGAAATACCTCTATAATTATTTGCATTGTGCTTATCTCCACCACCTTTATAAATGGGGGTGACAAGAGACTGCTTCCATTTAACCGGAACTACGCATGTATCCAAAGACATTCTAAATAAGACCGTTATTGGAATTGCAAGTTGTTGATGCCAGCGTTTTAGAAACAGTGGGTGAAGACCATCAGGGCCACATCCCTTAGAGGTGTTAAGACTTTTTAAATATCTTTCAACCAAATTCAAATTTATATCAACAGAGCAAAGTAATGTTGTATTATTGTAGCTGCTTAGGTAATTAGGTAAATTGTTAACAGAGGTTTCATTTTCGAAAACTGAGTGAAAGAAATTATTAAAAATATTTGCTATGGATTGCCCGTCTGAGCCAACATCAGCCTCATTCAAGTAGATTGTGTCTGGAATTTCATTAATACCTTTTCTCGATTTTATGTAAGACCAAAAATGTTTCGAGTTTATTTTTATATTATCCTCTGCATTGGAAATAAATCTGTCAAAGCACTCACTTTCAATTTTTTTTTGCATCCGACGTAGCGCTGAAAAAAATTCATAATCAGAAAGCCTGCCGTAAATTTTCCATTTTTTATGAATTTTATTTTTTTTATTAATTAGGCTAATTAATGGCTTTGAGTACCATCTAGGATATTTTAACTCATTATGATCAACACGACTAGGAATGAATCTATCTATAATTTCATTTATCACAGAATAAAAGTTATTTACGGCAACCTCTATACAATCTACAGATAAATGCTGATCCCAGTCTACTGACGCAAGAGCTAAGTTGACAGAGTCATAGTCCGCAGCATGGAACCGACGCACGATACGTGGCGCAGGCTGGAGCTCGGGCCCGGCGGACCCCGCCAGCACCCGCACGCACAGCGGGGGGTGGTGGCGGTCCACCGGGACCAAGCCCTCCGCGCCCAGCACCTCACATGACATGTTAGATATGATTAAATCGAGCATTCTGCTGTTATGATTCAATAAATAGTTATGTTGTGACATACTACTAAATGACATAAAGGCAGATATCCTCCACTCTGGAGATTGAGTGCGACGAGTGTGACATCTACCAGAGTCCTGTTGTACTTAGCGGGCTACTTTACGCTACTCGCCGCCACGTCCCGCAATTGGCACAGCTGGCTTCAATTCACGCTTGATCAATACCTCTTGTCACCGAGTGCCACTAGTGGGCGCTCTGTGTATGAACAACATGGAATGCAAGATTTGCCTTAAAGAGTTGCTGGAGGCCGATCTCATAAAATGCTCTGCTTGCCTTGTATTACTGCATTATTCATGTGCGGGGTTATCTGAGAAAGACTTTGGTCGTATCCTGCCTATGAATAGGATTAAATGGAAATGCTGTGCCTGCAGGGAAGCAAAGAACAAAAAAACGCCAAGCACCGCAACCATTAAGCAGACTGCCAACCCACACTTAACACCCCAGTCCGATTTTACTGCCCCGGCTGGATCTCCGTCGGTGTTGCCCTCGCCGCCGCCGCCGCTGGTTGGCACCACGTCCGACATGAGCATGACCGAGTCACTGATCAATTTCGACACCAGGTCGTTTATGAGCTATATTGACGGTAAGTTCGCCGCACTACCAAAATCACTACAAAAATCAGGGCAACAAGATATCGACACAGCTCTAAGATGCAGTTGCAACTCGACAGCTTCTCTGCTAAATACGCCGGATGGGAGGCCCGTATATCGGCTATGGAGGAGAAGGTCTCTTCTACCGTGACAGGTGACGACGTCCAGCAGCTACTGACTGACAACAATGCGATGAAGACCACAATCGCAAGCCTCGAGCGAAGCGCGGCAAGTCTGGAGAGGAGGGTGGAGGATATGGATCAGTCCGCAAGATCATGCAACCTGGAACTTCAAAACATACCCGAACACAAAAACGAAAATCTTATCCAGATAGTCTTCGAGATCGGTAAATTAATAGGAGTCGAGATAGATGCGGATAAGGTGCGAGCAGTGAATCGCGTCGCGCGCGGGCCGGGTGCCGCCTCCGGCCCAGCGAGCTTTACACCGACCAGCTGCAGATGGGAGGGGAGTTTTGCCGCTTCTTTGTGTCCGAGCATCTCACCCTGCGTAACAAGATACTTTTCGCAAAGGCTAGGGAGTCGGGAAAAGCCGCTGGTTTCAAACATGTATGGGTCAGAAATTTCACAATCCAAATGAGAAAAACAGACACTAGTAAAATATTCTACTTTCGTAGTGAATCTGATCTTACACAGTTTGTATGACTACCTGAGACTTATTTTCCCGCTCTGTTAAAAATGTTAACTGTATACTTATTATTATGCGTTTACTATTATATTCGATTTGCACTAAACAAATTTTTAACATGTAACTGCATTAAACTTACACCAAACATTCCATTAGATTCATACCTGATAATATGTCATTGCCTTGAATTAATTAAAATACCTACTCTGCTCAACACATACACCCATACCTTCCATGGTTTGCTCTTCGCCCCGCCTCTCAATGAATACGCACACATAACTTCTCAATATAAATATTGGTATACGTTCACCATAGCTAATGCATGTGTTCTATTCTAACTTAACAGTATACTATCAAAACATTGGCGGAATGAAGGGCAAATTACATGATTTACGTCTGAGTTTGTTGAACAATAGCTGCGATGTAGTGGTTATCACAGAAACCTGGCTAAATAATAGAATTTACGACAGCGAACTCTCAACCAATGGTTACCAAATATTTCGTCGTGACAGAGATTTCACTAAGACTAATAAGATGGACGGCGGTGGAGTTATGGTGGCTGTGAGGAACTCGGTGCAGGTTTACCGCAGGCGGGATTGGGAATCTCCGAGTGTGGAGGAGATCTATCTGGTGTTTCCAATTGACCATCGTTCTGGCCTTATTATGTGTGCAGTATATATACCCGATTCTTCCCCTTATAACATTTATGAATCACACTTAGTTAAGGCTCAAGACGTCTTTATTGAAATGCCCGGCTATAATTTCTGTCTGTTAGGCGACTATAACATACCAGGTATTGATTGGCAATTCCGGGATGGCTCAAGAGGCTGCACTTTATACGATGAGTACTTAACAACCGAGGTTAACAAACTACTTTCCAACACCATGTCACTCTTAAGCATGCTACAATTTAATAATACTAGAAATATTAACAACCGGGCTCTTGACTTAATACTCAGTAATATAGTAAGCATGAATGTAGTCACTTCCACACAACCGGTATTAAACGTTGATAGACACCACCCGCCACTGGAAATATCACTGTCTACCAACATCTCTGAAAAAATATTGCCAAATGATAATAACAGTAAACTTAACTTTTATAAAACAGACTATATAGTAGCTGTCAAGGAGCTACTTGATATTAATTGGGCCTCTGAACTGACACACCTGAGTGCAGAGAAAGCTCTAGACTTATTCTATAAACACCTATACTATATTATTGATATGGCTGTTCCCCGCTTTAAAGCCAAGTCACGTAAATAGCCCATATGGTTCTCCAAATATCTGATAAAACTACTGAACCTCAAGGATAAAGCGTGGTAGAAGTGGAAAGTTTATAAGACGGTGGCGAACTACAATCGGTTTTCGAATTTACGCGCCAAATGTAAGCACGAGATGAACATCTGTAACAAAAAATATGTAAGTACTGTCAAGGAATCTGTCAAGATGGATATAAAAAACTTTTGGAAATACACTACCGCCCTCAAAAAAACTAATACTGGCAACCCTTTGGTTATGAAATCACAAGACACCACCTCACACGACATTGATGAGATTGTTGAACTCTTCTCTGAATACTTCTTGTCCGTGTTTGAGCCAAATTCTGTCGTGTCACTGAATTGGGCCGAACTAAATCTTATTGACAATGCAAATAGTCCCCTTCACTTGTCCAGCTTAGTTCTGACTCTGCCAGAGGTTGCATCAGTTCTTCGTCAGTTAGACATCACCAAGGGAGCGGGACCAGATAAAATCCCTCCTATATTCCTTAAAAATGTGTACGAGTATATCTCACCAGCACTTACTTACTTACACTACTTTAATAAATCTCTGCAAGAAGGCGTTGTTCCGTCAGTGTGGAAGCTTGCATACGTCACTCCTATCCATAAGTCAGGTCCTAAAAACGAGGTTGCCAATTATCGCCCCATTTCTCTCTTATCTACCCTAGCCAAAACCTTCGAAAAACTAGTCCACAATAAAGTTTATCCTCTTATAGAGCCATTCTTGGATCCAAAACAACATGGCTTTGTCAGACTGCGCTCCACACTTACCAACCTCCTCATTTATTCGAACGATCTCTTTGAATCCATGGATCACAATATTGCCATAGACTCGAAAGCGTAGACATTAAAAATCTTAAAAGAACCCATTCTTTTTATACCCAAGAAATGGCTAGCAAAAGCAGTTAAAAACATGGGAATTTTTCATAAAACTCTAAAATCACTATTTCTTGAATGCAACATTCAATCAGATCATGTTAGGATTGACCGATGAATCTGTGGCAGGGCTACCTTCGGTAGAACTGTGACGTATGACTTTATTTTTTATTTTATTTTATTGTTTAAGGTTCACCAACAGATGATACAATAAGACATTCATATATATTAATTATCACACTATTGCTAGATGTTCATCTACTTAAAGGTAAACACAACATGCAAATTCGACATTTGGTATTATTTGGTATTATTACAGCTATTATTGTAAGTAAGATATCATTTATTTACAATTGTTATTATTTAATTACTATTATTATTGTTATTACTATTACTATTTTAATTATAATTAATTATTGGGGTACGTGGGATAAATGAGACTCGACCTTGGATCTAAACGAGCCAAGTCTGTCGTTGAATACGTCTATATCCAATTCTGTGTTCTTGTGCATAGTGTTTGACTTTTGGGACACCCTGTATTAATTACAGGAGCACATGAAGTTAATTGAACTTAACACAGCACACGCAGTTAAGATTATATTTATTCCTCCATAATTATTGGTAATATGGATTTTTTTACTACTTAGGCACAACCTATTTTTTTTAAGATTTAAAAATAAATCCGTGGGAGTTTCTTCGCCCTTCTTCTCAGTATCTCATGAAGAGAAGAGGTGAAAAAATTACGTGTTTTAAGTATATTGTATAATATCTACAGAATTTAAATATTGTTCAAACTTCAAAAAGTTTTCCAACCATGAAGCTGATAGGCACATAGTTGGGATAGGTTCATGTACAGTATAGACGTAGGGAAAGAACTTAGCACCGTAAACTACTACGATCTGATTAACGATAGCGCCGTATCAAGAGGGATAGCGGCACAAAAACGGACTTAAAATTAAAGAAACAAGAAGCGTCTTTATTTTAACATTCTTGGATGTGGTTATCAAATAAATATATGGGTATATGTTAGAACATATTTGGAGCGCAACCCTTGTGTTCGAGTACGATTCGCACTTGGTTATTTTTACAGGACTTCACGCGGGTGAAGCCCTCTTCAGTTATTAAGTACACCAGAATGTATACTTTTGGTTAATTTAGAAATTTGCCCATTTCGAGTTCAATGCCATGAATATTCGTGCTCATATAATATATCTGAATTAAACATTCAATTTAGCTACTACCCAAACAAAATTAAATGTCAACTCCAGTCTACACAGCATGAATCAAATGTGCCTTTTAAAGGCTATATTCACAGTTATTTATATTTATAATAATAATGCAGCCCATTAATGTCCCCACCGAGGGGAAAGAGCTTTTACCCGGATACAAGTAAGATTGAGCCATACTCCACCACGCTGGCTCAGTACGGGTTGATGAAGGGGTGATGGGCTAGTGGCCAACCCGACTGTCAGATGTTTTCAAGCTGCCTTATTAGGGCCTCTGAGCAGCTTCACGACGTACTCATAATTAACAAGCTGAAAATATAATTCGCTCTTATGATTTTACATTTGGCCAGTTTCAAGAATATTTTCCATTGGACATAACACACTATAGTAAAAATATTGATAGCACTTTGGGCCGGGCGGACAACCGATTAGTAGATTTGGAGAAATTAAAGCTACATTTACTATGAACAAACATCGCATTCATAGTGTTAATGGTTCAGATGGATCAGAAATAATGTCCCCAATATCCAGAACAGAGAGGTACACATTTCTGTCACATTCTACAGAATGTAATAGAAAGGTGTAGGCAACGTATGAAACTAGTAAATTGCTAATTGTTAACCTTCATTTGTGGTTGACTATACAATCATCTGCAAAGTGTTAATCTTCATTTGTGGTTGACTATACAACCTGCTGGTCGGGTGTTTCCGGCGTTGAGTTAACTTTAAACTTTTGTATAAGGTTTCTGTGGTATAAGGTTTCTGTGGTAAAGTTTAAGTCATGGAATACATGTTTTCACCAAGCACTGATATATTTCAGCTGAGTTCGTGAAGCTCGTTTATGGCTTTATCACCTAATACCGTACTTCAACATACAATAATGTAATGAACCAGATTTCGGATACGTCACAATCACAATTAAACTAACAAGACTAATTAGTTATTTCGTTAGAAAAGAGTTGTTGAGTCTATGACAACCGTAAAAGAGCTGTTGCAGCAAGCAAGCAGCTGATTTCAAGCTATCGGTGTAATTTTTTCGTAGGTTAGTTTTGACAAATTCAGAATCCATAGAATATTTCACTAGTTTCTACGTCCCTTTTTTCAAATCTATATTAACACATTAAGACGACCCGAAGGGCCTAGTCGGCAGTGACCATGGAGCCATACGGAGCCAAGGGTCCCGGGTTCGAGTCCCAGTGGGGGCAAATACTTGTTTGATGAGAAAGGATGTTTGTACACTATGTTGAAGTTATGGTTTTTTATCTATCTAAGTACCCAAGATACAGGGAATCCTAGTTTGGGGCTAGATCAATGTGTGTAAATAGTGTTCAAGGGGCCCAAGGTATTATTACACTGACAAAGGGTACATTATTACCGCCGTAATCAGATTTATTTATTGTACCATTGATGCGATTTCAAATTTGAATATACATACAAAATCGTTCATCAAGAAATCTTTAATTAATAACACAACTTTGGGCATGGCAGTTAGACATCGCATTTGACATCTGACAATGGAGGACACAGGTATTCGTTTCTTGCTTCTTGTTTCGCTTAGAAAGTAATGGTAGACTGACACATAACTCTTTCCAGTAGTATTGTCAGTATGTAAAATAAACATGAACATAAACATTTATATATATAGGAAAATACATTCTGGCCCCACACTAGGATCCCCAGTGTCGTGGTAACTAGAAACAGCGGTGTCACGCACATATAAACATCCAAGATCTGGATTTTTTTTAGTTGTTTTCTTTATCCCCAGTCGTGGATCGAACCCGGGACCTCTCGCATGGAAGGCGGAGCCACAATGCGATTGTTTAACAACAAAATCATGTTGTAAATCAAACACACCTATAGAGGTTTATTGAACCAAAAAGTTTCAGCTCCGGCTGACAGAACCAGAGTATATCTCATTATTATTGTAAAGAACGACATCGTAACTTCAAAAGTTCTTACATAACATAATTTAACGATCACAAAACTCACCAAGGTTACAACTTTCACATCCCACCCTTCCGTGTCTGCTAGGCTCATTTTCCAAATTCCACTTCACTATTAAAGATTATTTTTCAATCGCACAGTAAACTCACATCATTATCACTTTTTGATATATATTTTTTTTTTTACTAGTTCGGCGCGGTCGACGGGGCCCTGCGCGAGGTTGGTTTAACTGAAAACTCTTTGGTCGCGTGCTTGTCGGGCGGTAGACACCCACCGCCCGCTTGGCCAGTTGTTACCAACCATGGTATATAGAAACAAATAATAATTCCAGTATTTTTTCGAGCATTTTCTTAAGCGGCGATTCGAAAATTTTACATTTGACGAGATTAAAAGTAAATTTTAAAAGAAGAGTAATTTTCGTTACACTTTCTAATGTAAAATTACGAATACTTAGGTTTAATGTAGTTTACTTAATCTTCACTCAAGAATCACTCAAAAAAACGATTTACAAAGATGCCTCACGTATTGCTCAGTTTTACGGATTTTATCACCTAATAGAGAATGGAGAAAGCTATTTATCGTTCATGATGCCTTTGATATAGCTTACATATTTTCCTCGTTAAGCAGGGCCATGAAGGCTAATCCTACCTTTACAATATACGATTTGAGATAGAGACGTACATACCTATATATACAAATGAATCGCTTAATGTGTCAATAACCGTAAAACTCGTAAAGGGTTGAATCAGATTTGGATATACTTTTTTATTACTATTCTCTGAAGTTTCTAACAGAGGGTTTATTTTTATATGCAAAGGACATTTAAAAAAGTATATAAGTTACTTTCAAAAGACGGCGTTGGTAGTAACTTCCATAGTACAATAGGTTTTGTTAAAAAGACGTCTGTCAAATCAGCTAATCCATCATATATAAAGTTTCGAAATGTTTAATTATGTCTCCTTTAGTGGTTTAGAAATTCGAATAACAAGTAACGTTTCAATGATTAAATTTAACCCACCTGACTTAGATTTTGTTGTTAGATTCGATTTATAACTTTAATAAGAAAACTAATCATAATTTTCAATTCATTACACAGACTTCCTTATGACTGTACACAAATATGAAGCAGTTACATGGAATAATTTATTCAATGTTCATTGAAATCAAGCAGGGCACGGGCGTTAAAATTTAAGTAGGTCTTAGTTAATATTTGTGTTTTTGATTAAATATTACAAGTATAAGTCCAAAATCTCTTTGAGGATATTGGTGCTGATACTACTTTACGTTAATTTCACCAGAATACATCATGAAGCGGAGACCACCAATTAGGTTCTGATTTTTAAACTAATAACTAAAAATTATATTTACATACTTGAATAATATTAATAATTCCTGTTTAAGATTTGCTTTCCATTTTATTACAGATTTAGCACACTTTTCTGCAATAAGATTTCAATCGGATAATTTTTCCAGAATCAACTTTACAGTTAATTCTCGAAACTGGAAAGGAGTTTAAATCTTTTATGGTTAATTCACGATGTAGAATACTTTTACTGGAAGTTCAAAGCTTTTTGTGAGAAAGCATATCCCCAGCTGGAAAACAGTTTTTATTGCAAATATTTCCATGCCTGGCGAATACATTATACAGGTGAGCCAATTCAAAGAGTCAATATGACTCTTTCAATCGGTATGTCCTGTATAGTAGTACAGTATAGTATCGCGAAATGAGAAACTATTCGAGACTATCTACCCATGGCGCGGCTTCACAATGCGTGTTTAGTATTATCACAGTTCCCAGTCAGAAAACTGTTCGTCCATCATTTTAGAGGCATCTATGCAGAGATACTGCAAAAACTTTACACATGAATAAAAAATATAGAATTCAAACAAAAGAATGAAAATAGTTCGGCAAAAACCGTGAAACTGGCAAAGTTATACGAACAGAAAATTATTTCTTCTTAAAAATAGGTGATGATGTTGTTAATTATAACGTTGTGGTCTGCTGTCTTAAGCTCGAGCTTTTGAACCACTCTTTACCAATGAACCTTGCCTATATATATATATATATATATATAACGTCTAAATTTATCTCCATATGAAGCAGAGACTTTGTTAAGAAAAGCTCTTGCGTCAATGTAGAGTTTAAATTCCATCATTTATATACCTGGGCATTGTCTTTTGATTAACTTAACTTAAAAAATACTAAAGACCTGTAGGGTATATCAGTCAAAGGCATTAGTTCAATAATTCTAGATATAGCCCTACACTTAGCTTGAATCTATATATATAAAAATGAATCACTGTTCGTTAGTCTCGCTAAAACTCGAGAACGGCTGGGCCGATTTAGCTGATTTTGGTTTTGAAATGTTTGTTGTAGACCAGGGAAGGTTTAAAAGTAGGGTAGGATAGGGTATGGGTAGGGTAGGGTAGGGGTAGGGAAGGGGTAGGGTAGGGGTAGGGTAGGGGTAGGGTAGGGGTAGGGTAGGGGTTGGGCAGGGGTAGGGTAGGGTAGGGTAGGGTAGGGGTAAGGGTAGGGGTAGGGTAGGGGTAGGGTAGGGCAGGGGTAGGGTAGGGTAGGGGTAGGGTAGTGGTTGGGTAGGGGTAGGGTAGGGTAGGGGTTGGGTAGGGGTTGGTTAGGGGTAGGGGTAGGTTAGGGTAGGGATAGGTAAAGGTAAACTAGGGGTAGAGCTACCCGCAGCGAAGCGAGAGCGGGTCAGCTAGTTATACAATAAATGTGTCGACGATGGAGCTTTCCCAGACTCCATGAAACACAATGAACTGATACCTCTGTTCAAGTTGGAAGATAAGGGTGATTCTTAAAATTTCAGACCAATATCTGTTCTTTCAGCACTAGGTAAAATATTTTAAAAGATTATACTCAATCAAGTGGTCCCACACTTCAACCATACAAAACAACTCCACGCTAAACATTTCACTAGGGGTAATTCGACTAGGGATAGGTATTACCTTTATATCTCATATTTATCCTGCATAAGATGCCATCGGAGTTTTTTGCGATCTGTCGAAGGCATGTGATTGTGTTGATCATGATACGCTACTTATGAAACTAAATAATTAAAAAGTTAAAAATAAAGCGTTGTATTTACTTAGATCATACTTAAGCAAAAGGCAGAAATAAAAAATAGCTAATTCCATACTTAGCATATATCATATTTATTTAGTCCCATGGCTGGTCATCAGAAAGACTGAAAGAATGATTTTGACTGATTTATCCCACACGTCTTCAGTATTTTAAGTGAAAAGTAATTTGACAATTTGGCGTAGAGGCAGACCTAAGCAGAGATAATATAACCATGGTGGTCGATGGTGGCGCAGTCAATGAAAACAATTTAATGACCTGGGCAAACACGTGATAAAATTTTAAATCTACATCACCGACGCTAGTGCTGTTTTTTTAACAAAGTCTCTGCTTCATATGGATATGAGTTTAGACGCTCTGTTGTGAGTAATGGTACAATGGTGAAGAAAGCTTGAGCTACATCACCGTTAGATTTAATATTTATTTATTTAAACAGATCAGTCAATGGTGCACCCAATAGAGCGTTGAGGCTACCCGAGCCCTCCGTGCGGGGCATGCCGCCCGCTAACAGCCGGTGTCTGCGTGCACGGAGATATCTGTCGGGCACGTATAACGCGCATACCATACTGACAAGCGCGGCGCAGTCGCTGTCGCCTCGCAACAATCGACACACACATACCTTTAAGCAGAAATAATTGTCCCTAGTTATAATTTTACCAGTTTCACGGTTATTGTTATTTAATAAACCGTTTCCATTATATCGTTAGAAATTAGTATTTTTCTATTAAAGTGTAAAGTTTTTGCATTTCTACAAACCAACTTAAAAAAATTGAAACATTTGAATTCTTTCATAATTTTGAAATTTTCAATATATAGAAGATAACTTTACTTAACGAATTAAATTAAAAAATACCGTTATTATCAGTGACTTTCTTTAATTTAAAATATTATTAAATTCTATTCTGTTCACGAAGGACCGGGAGTTGCAAATTCATATCTAGGTTTTTTGTTTACATTTCTATTCTATGGGATGTAATTGGCCTATAAATTTATGGATTTGGTTTAGCCTTACTAGCGATTTTTTAAATAAAGTATTAAATCCTTGTTTCATTGTTTTATCCACAAATAAATCTACAAATCACCTCAATTAATAAACTTTTTCCTGTTAAGACATAGTTTAGTAAATGCTTCCTTATTAATTTTCTCAAAAGTAAATTGCCATAGCCTTTTTCACCCCTGAGAGATCTGCAGACCCAAAATGTAATATTACTATCCAATTCAACACAGGATAGCGCACTATTTGTCTTTCTACAGTTCAGTTCAAGAATGTGCTTCAGTTGTCTTACTTAATATTAATTTTATGCGACATTTTAAAGATGGCCCTATACGTAAAAGGAAATGCACAAGTATTTTAACACCAAGTTTATTCAACAAATTTAAACAGCTAAATATGTGTACTTGTTTCATCTCTTTCCAATTAATAATAATAATAAGCCTTTTATTCTGAGTATAAAAAATTAAAATAGCATTGTTGTTTATAAAATATCTCTGATCTCAGTGTGCCTCTTGGCATAGGCCTCCTCTAGCGATATCCACTGTGGTCTATCTTGTGTTACTCTGGTCCAGAGATGGCCAGCTGTAAGTTTGATGTCGTCTGCCCATCTCGTAATTTGTCGGCCGGGACTTCTTTTTCCATCTCTGGGATACCATTCCGTTACAACTCTACTCCATTTTCCTTTATTATCTCGCATCATGTGGCCTGTCCACCTCCACTTTTGCTGATCTATGCGGGATAGAATGTCTGTGAGTTTGGTTTTTGTTCTGAGGTCTTCGTTTCTGACTCTATCTTGACGTTTGCACCTTGTTATGCTTCTCTCCATTGCTCTTTGACATTTTGCCAGTTTTCTTTTTCTTTCCAATTACCCACCAATTAAATAATTGTGCTGCATTTACCATACCTATGATTCAAAATACATTGTACTAGGTGTCTGTTTGAAGCACCATACATGTTAATCAGCTGGTGATTCAAACGCTCATCCAGCTTCATCGATCCCAAGCCTAGCTTTATCTTATCAGAGATAATATATGTAATATATTCTTCATCTTCGAGTTCAAGTCTAGGAGCCATGGGTATACAACAAGCCACGGCAGAGATGGTCGATGAAGTAGGCCTTCTGATGGTTGTTGGTATACACTACGCTAGAAAGAGCTGTTGTTAGCTTGATGACTTCTGTGGCAGTTGTAAAAGGGCTATACCTACGTGACCAGCTTTATCTACCTTATTGAGTTGTCTTAATTGAGATAGTGGTGGTAAGCACTGTAAAATCATAGTTATTTGTGTATCATCGAATAAAGTGTTGAGAAATTCAGTAAATAATAATATAATATAATAATTGTTTATTTTCAAAAATAACTAACACTTTGAACTTATTTACAAGGTAAACAAGGAATGTATCGCTACTCCTTAAAAAAGGGCGAACCCTGTGTTTTAGGATACAGTTAGTTGAGCCCGTAGATCACAGATTTCAGTCTCAGCAGATGCGTATTTCGTAATGAATTTATTCTTGCTGAATGAGAATTACCCCTGACATAGTTATAGCTGATATATAAAATTACTATCCTTTTCTTCTTTGTGCATTAACCAGCACAAAGATATATAAATTTTTACAAATTATGTACCCTTGCTTTTGGTTTTCTTTCAAGGCTCGCCAAACTGAGCTCTTGCAACATGTTTTTTGGTGCAAAAAGGATGCAATGTCGTCGGTGAAGCGGAGGTTTGTGAGCCTGCTGCCACGGCCAACGATTCCCCTTGGACGTGTAAGCTTCTTGAAGATTTCTTCGAGTACAGTCAACAGTTCTGGCGATTACGGGTCATTCTGTTTCAACTTTTGTCGTAAATAAAGGGCCTGCTGACTGCAGTTTGCAGCATTTATTTATTATATAGCCCTATAACAGGTCAACCTATTTCGGGGATATAATATTTAATAATATTTATAGTTTCCTTTTTTATGTTGTTGTTACTAAGGTCGCTGAATATATCTGAGTGGGATACGCTATGAAACGCTTTGTAGTAGTTCAAAAATGCTAGATATATTGGTTTATTGGATCACACCAGGTCTCTGACGCTGCAATAGGCATAAAGATAGACTATATCTTAATAGCAGAAATAATCCCAATGAGCAAATTGCGGGACTAATCTTTACCAGATACAAGAACTTTTAAGATAGTTTATTACGGCGTCTCAGCAAACTAAATCCAAGAAAGTTATGGAAAGAAATAAAAATATATGTCATATGAAAGCCTCGCAAAATGATGCTTCCCAGCTATTAAAATCATCCCAACCAATTTCGGAGAATCTCAATGAAACAAACAAATAAGTAAAAATCTAGCCGCCTTTGTAAAATTGAGCGCGGCCGCTCCGTGCAATTCCTTTTTCATGAGTCCAACGGCTTGCATAGAAGTCAGGGAAATAATAATGCAGCTGAGACTCGACAGTGAACATGGGCCAGACAATATAAAAACAGCCCTCTTAAGTCTTATGCCGATTACCTGGTACAGCCTTTAAATTAAATCATGAATATCAGCTTCTTGAGTGGTACATTCCCCACCCCTTGTAAACTGGCTTCCGTATCTCCTATTCACAAAGCGGGTCCTAAGGATACACCTAACAATTACAGGCCCATTTCTTTGCTGAGAAATGTTTCCAAAATACTCGAGAAGGTTGCAAATAAGCGTCTCGTGAGTTTCCGTGAAAAAAATAATCTTCTTACTCAACGACAGTTTAGTTTCCGTCATGGCAGGTCGGTGGAAGATGCGGTATGATGCCTCGTTAAACTAGTGTTTGGTTACTTGGACTCAGGAAAGAAATGCTTGGGAGTGTTCCTACACCTAGCGAAGGCTTTTGAAACTGTCTCCGAACCGATACTAATTATAAAACATGAGCTGCTAGGAGTACAAGTAGGATACGAGGAGTAGCCTTAAATTGGTTTAATAGCTATCTCAGTGGGCTATAGATATATCAATAAGATGCTAGAGAATCATTAAGAGAAAAATTCAAAGAAATTATTATACTTACGGTTACCTGTCAATATATGTATATACGAGAATATCATGCATGTAAGAAAAAACTTAGCTTTATTTAAAACTGTAGGGGATAGCCATACAATTAACACTAGAAATAGGAAAAGGTTAGCACTACCATTATTTAGACTAAATAAAGTAGGCACATCATTCATGGGGCACTGTATTCACTTCTACAATAAAATACACAGGAATCATTGATCCTTTCTGAAAAGGGGATCAAAAACTATGTTAAAAATGAGCTGATGAGAAAGTCCTATTATAGTATTAAGGAATACTTAGATGACAAAACTGCATGGTCTATATCATCTCAGCGCACAGAAATGCGACGAGGGGCGATGGATCAAGTCTATCACTTGCCGGCAAATGTCTTTAGACCGAAACCAGTACCTGTTGTGAAGTCACTTTTAAAAAAAAAGTATGGGGGAGTTTCTTGCCGTTTCTTCTTAACCCCGAGGCCCACCTTCCGAAATGGTGTAGTCTTTTTTTATATAAAATATTTGAGTTATAAGTAAGTATAGTTTTGACGTTGAATAAGATAATTAATAATAAAAAATTGAATCTGAATCTGAATCTGAGTGGGCGAAAACAGTGAGTAAAAATTGAAAAATCAATCAGCGACCCTCTTACTTTAAACGTGGGGGTGCCCCAGGGAAGCATCCTTGGACCTACACTATACTTAGTGTACATGAACGACGTCGTAGACATACCGTCAATGGATGCTGAGTTGATAAGTCATGCTGATGATAAGGCAGTTTTATTTCACGGGGCGTCATGGAAATAAACTTACGACAGAATGAATAAAATTGCGACCTGGCTTGATAATAATTTGCTAACTTTAAACACAAGCAAAACATTTTTTTAGCTTTCCACATTACCAAGGCTTCTCCTCCTTAACCAGACATTTCTATATACCAATATAGAGAACCCGAAAGGCATTCTTGCTCCTGCACAGGTATCTAGAGGATCAGTAATATTCGCTGCCTAGGTGTCCAACTAGATGAACTTTTGACATTTGAGTCACACATCGATAAACTTTCTGGCATTGGCATAATGGAGTCCCTAAGAGATAGTGCTGACAAGAAACTACTGAATGACATATACATTGCTCTTTGCCAGTCACTTACCACTTATTGATCTCGATTTGGGGAGCCTCTGCCAAAACATTTATGATCAAGGTTGAGCGAGCGCAGCGATCTGTGTTGAAGGTAATGTGTAGAAGACCTCGCTTATATTCCAGGGATAGTCTCTTCGAAGAATGTTCGGTACTTCGTGTACGTCGACTCTACCTATACATCTTGAGGGTTGTCCTTGATTTCCACAAGAATACGCTGAACTCACCAAAATACGCCCAGCTTTGCAATCAAAGAACTTTCAGAGTCCCGATACCTAGAACTAGAACTGCTTTTGCCCAACGCTTTTTCCACTTTACTTCAGCATTTCTCTACAACATAATACTAAATCACTGCGATATACAGAACTGCTCAGTGGGAGAAAGTAAAAGAAAGTAAACTAATACCTTTGGACACCTTTGGAAACTATTTACACACATTGATCTAGCCCCAAACTAGGATTCCCTGTATCTTGGGTACTAGACAATGATACACATACTTATATAGATAAATATTATACTTAGATTGATTAACAACCATGACTAGGGTACAAACATCCGTTCCCATAAAATAAACATTTGCCCCCACCGGGGCTCGAACCCGGGACCCTTGGCTTCGTAGGCAGGGTCACTGCCGACTCGGCCATTCGGGTCGTCAAACTGACTATAACATCCCCTTTTAAAACATTCAACTTTGAATCTACGGAAGCCTTGCTGACTATATAAAAATGGCATACTGTGGGGAGAATAACCCAAAACCCAAACACACACACCCTTACACGCACGCACGCACGCACACACACACACCATGAAATGTAAAATAAATTAAAAACTTATAGATAATTTAATTCAATTGCCTTGGTTGACAAGAATCTTTTTTAGGAAGGTTACATACTTTTTGATGACCTGGTTGAGCGTATGGAGGTGTTCAGTAGTCAAAAAGTCATGTCTGAAACCTGCAAATTCCCTTAATGTTTGGGATGTCATAACTTCATCGCTTTAAGTCGCCTTTATCGCTTTTATCGTCTTTCTTGTGCATCAAGATGATGTTGAAGTGGCACATTTTACTCCTCGGAATACTGTCTTTGTCTTTGATGCTATAATAAAAGTTGGTTAAGTGGGGAAGCAGAACGAGTTACCCAAATTGTAAAACCTCTATCGTGACTCCGTCCTCGCTAGAGCTCTTATCGTATATCATGTCTCTCAGAGCTTAATCAACTTCGTATATTGTTATCAGAGGGATAGTGGCAGACGTTGGACATGCATAATCTTCAATTTGGTCCGTTTTGGTTGGGTCTGAGTACAAATTTGTGTATAATTTTGCACACATTTTCGTCACATTTTCTTTGCTTTCTTTCTTTCTACCATTTGGATCCGTTAGTCTTGTTATACAAGTGGTTTTCTTATTAATTCCTTGCCTTGCCGCTTCAAGCAATTATTTTTTTTATCACCGTCTTGATTATATTTGTGTTAAATGTTATTCTTCGAATTATATCTTTCGAAAACTTTGTTTAAATTTTTGCTTTTTAATAGTCACTTGGGTCTGCAAAATATCATTCTTGGAAGGCCTACCACCAGGTGCAAAAAAGGTTGGAGGTCGACAAAAACCCGTGTGACTAATAAAATCAGCCACAAGCGAACAAGGTCTTATTAATATGTTCAGGGCCCGTCCCTTAGACCCTGCTGTGAATGGTGGCTTGCAAATGCAAGAAAGGGTGCGTAATCTCATGCACTCGCATATATGTATAAAGGCAGGGCTTAAGTGCTCTATCCTGTGCTCATTATTGCAATAACCTGACTGATTCTTCACTGTCTGGAAAAAAATGCTCGACTTTTACTGGCTGTATATCCGCATAGAATGGACCTAGAGAGCTCTGATTGAACTCAGCTTATTTTAAGTTAGGTTTACTTAACAAAAAAAGACTTAATATATTCCACTTTTTCGAAATAATTAAGGGAGTTTTCGAAAAAAAACTGCAGCAAGTGCCAGAGTAGCATAGAGTTTTCAGGTTTGCAAACTTGTGAATAAATTACTCTCAGGGGTCTAAAAACACGTTGAAAAAACGTAGATATATGCGCGTTTGCGCTTTTCGATGTTTCTATAAACTGTACTTTTTACGTTTTTCATAATTATCTTTTAACCTAAACCTCCTCCGGGCTAAATAGTAGTTTAGGTGACTGATACATAATGGACGGCATTAAAACTCGAGAGTGGTAATGCCTAATTATGTACAGTTACATACACTAGTTTATCTACACACATATCATAAGCTCTCTTTAATGTGTTCAGGAACCGCATGTTCGACCGGCATGGTGGCATTGATAATTCCTTTGCAATAGCTTGTTCAGTAGTACCAACTTCACAGACAAACTAGGGGCAGCACGCAGGCGGGCGTTTCGAAATTTGAATATCATAATATTTAGAAAATTTACACATTATGGTCATAATGTATCAATATTCAGAGATTAACATTATGCTGATCGTAACTTGCGGTTTTTGGACCAAGTAAAGATTGATGATCCGTGTGTAGATAAAAGAATAAAACAACTAGAAATCGGTAAAAAAAAATAAAAATATACTTTTATGGAAATGTTTACAACCCCTTCATGAGCATGAACCCCCGTCATATGACATGCGACTGCGGTACTGACTCCACCGACTTGCTACTAGTAGGAGAGACAGTGACGAAAACAATCGTACATTACTGAGGTACACTATTACAGATATAAAGTAATCGTAGGCAAAGGCGTCAGAGCGAATGCGCTTGGAGTAAAAGGTAAAATCTTTATATCAATAGGAAATATTTATAATAAAGGAGCCACAAATGATAATGCCATTTTGACATCAAGACCTGGGTATTTTTCATCGCCCCAGCCCATCCCTCCAATATGTAAATTGTTTAAAGGAATATTGGTGATCTGTCTTCCCTTTTGCGTTGGAACGTTATTTATAAGACAACTATATGTAATATGGTCGTGGTTGTAACAGCGCAATATTAATGGCACAGACCCAGGACACGATGAGCACAATAGCACATTATTCAACAATAATTGTCTTATAAATCAAAACAAATTTATATCAGAAGTTGGTTTCGACCTTCCACAAAATCTCACAAGCGAGATAAATAATAAACGCTGGAATTCATAACAGTCTCTCATGCTATTACGTGACTCCAACTAGGCCCTAAGGTTAAGCCACAACTCCTAATAACCCTGAGAACCCTTATTAACTACACAGCAAGAGCGGATTTGCAACCATGGGAAATACTACCACGCGTTCTAGGTGAGCTCTACCTCAGAGGATTTATTTAGGTTTTTTACTGCGTACGCAATAGAGTCTATAATCGTAGTGCGGCGGCGGAGGATTCTTCTATACGAGTGTACAGTTGTCATGAATTTTGTGCGACATTGACCGAATGACTGTAACCTTGGACGTAATAATGAGCCACTTATGGTAATAGAACAATGCTGTGAGATTAGGAACACGAAGCGAGAAGGGATGGTGACCAGAACCAACGGAGCTTATAATGGCAACACTGACAAAATGTTTATTAAAGTTATGATTATGACTCTGATATGGCAACATAGATATATTTTTTCAGTTTCCGGTGTTTTGTAATATTTTTATATACAGGGTGTACAAAACATAGAGGTTAAAGGGACATCGCCTTTTGGTTACATTTGGTTAAACGGTGTGTGATGAACAACATCTGTCCAAGATACGAGTATTTCTTAAGGAGGGTTTTCTTTTTTTAGGCTTCGAGACCCTCGAGCCTTGGGGCCCCAACGGCCTCCAGAAATATCTCGGCTCCTCGAAGCGTCAGGGGACCACAGAACGTGACAGAACTGGCACCTACCTCGCTCAACGCCTTTTGGGCACCCTCCCGCTCGGAAGTGATCTGAGCGAAATGTTTTACTTTAGGCTTTCATTTAGACTGATTTGAAACGGTTAAAATATGAGGAAAGTTAATAAAAAAATAAAAGATTAATTTAGGTGTATGCAAATGTGATGAAAGTTAATAGAAATATATGAATGAATGAATGAAGTTAATAAAAAATATAAAAGATTAATTTAGGTATATGCAAATATAGTTCACACTGAAAAAGTGCTAGTCGGACTTGCGCACCGAGTAATTACATGTTTATGATGTCAGTACAAATTTATGGATTTCGGATGATTTACTCTGTTCGTGCTATGAGATCTTACTTCTTGCCAAATTGTAGCGCATCAGGGTGATAGGTCGACGGAAATAACCCTATAGGTTTTGATTCCCTTGCGAAATTCAAGCAAATTTAGCAAAATTGTGACATAAACTGCGATATCTTTTGTTTGCGTTAACCTACTCGTTTAATGTTTTCACAACTTCAAGGAACTACGGACGGACGGACTTGTATAACTTGTATAACTACGGACGGACTTGTATAATTGATATGAATTTCGCATAAATATAAATAAAATAATGTAGCCCACTAATGTCCCGGGCCATTACCCGGATATGAGTAAGATTGAGCGGTACTCATAAGTAATCGTATAAGTGTTCCTTTTTAGGGTTCAATAGAGTAACAAGGAACACTTACAGTTTCGTCAAGTCTGTCTGTCCATCCGTTCGTCCGTCCGTATGTCACAGTAAGTTTATGCAGAAACTATTAAGACTACACAGTTGAAACTTGGAATGAAGATGTATTCTGTAAACCTCTTTACGATTTTTATAAAAAAAATAAAAAGTAAAATAAATAAAGGGAGCCCATACTGAAACCAATATTTTTTTTTTTCACCAAACCTATATGTGTGGGGTATGTATAGATAGGTCTTTTAAAATGACGATGAGGTTTCTGAAACAATTTTTCCTCAAAGTAAATCTTTCGAGACAGACCTTTCCAAAGTGGCAAAATGTGTGTGTGTGTCCACTCTAACTTTTAAAGTCAGAAAGCGAAAAATCTACAAAAAATATATAGTATGTATTCCAATACACACTTTCAACTAAAAATAGTTTGAACAAAATAGAATAAGTGGTTTTTAAGATATAACACATTTATTAAAAACCGCAAAGATATCTTTGTCATTCATACAAACACTATGAAAAACAAAGTTACAACACAAATATCCACACATAATTACTTGCTACAACGGAACATGGCGAGTCCGACTCGCACTTGGCCAATTTTTTCCTTTTAAGGTAAGGAACCCTAAAAATTTTGGGGAAACCAGTTCATTTAGTATTACATCTGAACCTCTGCTGACGCCCTTTTGATCTGGTTGGGCTTGAAGGTCTTTCAAAACGGATCCACATTCACAATAAAGTGAATTTATTTGATCTATATATATAAAATAAATACATACTCTTTATTGGAGTTATGGATTGGTACGTTGTGGCACACAAAACACGATTCAATTGATTAATATTTCATGATATGATATATATACATGTATACATGATATGATAACTACTACAATATACCCACTGATACTTTGACATGTATCACTAATGGTAAAGCTAGCTTTTTGTTTATCAAGAACACTAAAATCCACCTATAGTAAAGATAAGTATTTAAAATATTGTAAGCAAATAAACCGTCCCTTCACACATTTGCTTATGTATGTCGCAGTTTGTTGGTTAAATCAGACACTTAACTAACTCTCTACACCATTAATTAAATGCCGACGTTTAACCAAGTCCCTAGAATTTTGATTTAAATAAAGCATCGTCGAAAAGGTTTAACAATCTGTCTTACCGAAAGCCAGCGTGTTGGAAAACAAGATGGCGTCACGAAAACAGATGATTTGCACAGCTTATATGAGGGCAAAACATTGCGGTAGCTTAGGTGAAGGGTGAGCGATCCTTCGTGTTAGGTTGAACATGTAAGAACAACAAAAATACTTAAAACATAAACTTAACTACACATAAAAATATATTTATTTTGTATGTTTCTTGTTGCCTAAGAACGTTAAGACCACTCGTTAAAAGTTTTGTTCACTCACTTATCTGACGGAATTTTAGTGACTTGGTTAAACGTCGGTATTTAATTAACGGTCTAGAGAGTTATTTAAGAGTCTGATTTAACCAACTAACTGCGAGATGTACATTGTTTAAAAAACCTGCTGGTCCCTACTACAGTCTAAAATATTCTATGCTACAGTGTATCTAAAATTAATACATCTGGCAAGAAGCTATATTGTACTTAACTAATAGCAGATACTTACTCAGGAATATTTTCGACAAGAAGACAATTTGGGCAAAAAATCTTTGAAAATATACCTCGCATTCCAAAATCTTGAGAGGAAAATACCTTTGTGAAAATATCGCGGACGCTATCTGAATTTCGTACATTATCCACCTGGGGTTTGAATAGCTGACGAAACCAAATAATGTCAGAGAACTTGTAAAAACAATGAAGTGTAGCTGTATATTGATATACATCAATTGAATTGGGGAACAATATAATATTTTGCACTCGATTACGGAAATATAAAAATGGAATATTGCCAGCTGCCTGAAAAGTAAATATTTCGCATATTGGTGATCTATGCATCAAAGCAGGAACCAAAAGTAAGGTTTCGTATTTTTATTTATTTTATTTTATTTTAGCCTAAATTATTGTGACTTTTGTGAATATTGACCTAAACCTTTGTGACTATTTTATAACTACAATTCGGGACTATGTTATAACTATGGGTCATGTTGCCTGAGAAGAAACGATTATTATTATTATAACCTACTAACTATTCTATAAATTTGAGTTCACACTAACAGTAAATTTAAAGGAAAACTATTCATTCAAAACTAACATTTTGAAACTGCGGCTGTCTAAAGTTAGGACGAATGTTCCCACTTTCATTCGTATTTCCGGATGGTTGTTCATTATCATCATGGAGAAAAGTAAACCCTCATTGTATCTCAAGTACACTTCACTGCTAATACTATAGGTATGTACCAAACTCCTAACCAGTGATATACTTAGACTAAATAGTGTCTTTCTTCTACACCTTCCATCGTTCTGTATAATATTTTAGAAGGAGGCCGAGGAGTATAGTTACTTTATCATTTATTATTTCGATCACTGCTCCTATAAAAAATTAACACAAACCTGCTCCCGAGAATATTTAATATGAGGATCTGGTATTGTGTTTGTAAAAGGGATTTTTGTTGAATGTTTGTTTGGGACTCGTCGATGATATATTTGTACATTATTATCAATCCATACATTTTTTATTTGTTTGCACTCAACTCTCAAGGATCAAGCCACTCTGTATGCGTCTCGAGCAAACTCGTCTGAACCCGGGAAAACGTAAAACGTAATGTAGCCCGGGAATTTAGAGTTTAATTTCGGAATATGAACGAAACTTGCATAAACCCTTTATTTTGGTATCCGTCATGTTGTCCACAAAGCCACAATAAACTACTTGTTCGCGTCTTAAGTTATTCAAAGTCAAAAGTTTCAAAAAACAGTTTTCTCGCAAATATCTCGCTTCCCATGGTTTTGTGATAAAAAAAAACATAAACATTTATATTATACATACATTGCCTCTGGCCCTTCACTAGGATACCCTGTGTCGTGTTTTTTTCCCCAGCTGGGGATCGAACCCGGGACCTCTCGCATGGTAGGCAGAGCCACATCCGCAATGCCAAAGAGGTCGTCAATGATGAACGATGCATAAAATTCTCAACAAATTGGCATTTATTGTTTACTTACGCAAGTGGTTTTCGTACATCTTGATAATCCCTTTTTGATCCCGTTTTGAGAGGAATTTCGCAAAATCACATTCTAGGGCACCCACACGTTAAATAACAGATTTTTTATATAAAGCACCGTGATTCTATCTTCACCGGTTCAGGCTATGAGTTGTCTGTCTAAATATTGCTAATTATAAAAGAAGGATTGTTTCGTGATGAATTAACGTAGTCGATGTATTATTTCCCGGGACCCACGATTGAAATTGCAATAAACCAAATTTGACAGAGCGCTGAACTCCACGCTCGGCAAGGGGTGAAAAAAATGTCAATTTGTAGCAAATTACAATTTTAACAATTTTTATGCAGATGTCATCTTTATTGAAACCATAGGAAGCGAGATATTTATGAAACCAACATTTTTGACCTTGAATAACCTAAGACGCGGAAACGTGATTTATTGTGACTTTAAGGATGCTTACATAAAGGGCGTATGCAAGTTTCCAGCATAGTATCTCACAAACCGAATTGACCCTCTTGAAATTCTGTATTTTATAACGCAAATGACCGCTTTGTTTCTGAATTTTTCCTTCGATTTATGATAAGGATTTCCAAAGATAAATTTAGGGTAAAATCTAGACACGCGGCACCGTGTCAAATTCAAGTTAAAAGAAGAGAACTAGCGGCGACGCAGCGGCCCTGTGTTGTATTACACGAACCATTTGGAGCCACTCTTAACACTTACGTTGCAAAAAATCTACTAAATATAAACAACAGAAATTTAGTTCATTATTATAACAATTAAGGATAACTAGGACCCTAAATTTCATGAATATAGCTCAATCAGTCATTAAGATAACGTCGACTAAAAATTGTGATTTCTCTCACCGACTGACAGAAGTAACATCAAAATTCCACTTCCAGATAACCTCGCATCTTGAAATCTGGCATCCAGCTGGATAATTATATAATTACGAACCTAAGATAAAGAAACAGTGTTTTTTTACGAGGTGTAATATTTTCCAAAAGCAGTTTTTATTTACACTCTAAGATCCTATTGATTATTTTATTTGAGCAGTTTCATTAAAAAGCATGTTAAAGCGACTTTGTCGAAAAAGGGATATTGTAATGTTCAAGACTTATTAAATGATGGGACTATATGGGGTTAATCTAACTCAACACAGACCTTGTTGTTAATGATTTTGTAAATAAATATTGTTGCTTATTAATCATAATAATAATAAAAAAATGTATTAGTTAAGCACAACCAATTTTTAAAAGAGATCTAAAAATCAATCTGTGGGAGTGTCTACGCCCTTCTTCTAACACAGTGTTCCAATGTAGAGAGAGGCAAAAAATGATGTTTACTAATTATATGTAAATATCTACAGTAATAAAGAACTTTGACTTTGAGTCTGCCTTTACGGTGAAAGAACCAAGTCTAACAAAATAATATTTATAGCTTTATCATAGACTAGCTATACATAGCTGCAGCAGTTTAATGTAAGAAGGAAACCCACTAATATCAATCTTCAAATTGAGTTTATATGAATGAACATTTAAGATTATTTGTGTGGACATCATACAAACTTAATTTGGAGAGAGATGATTGTAGGCTTCGTCTATTTTCATTCATTTTTAGTGAACTAAAATAAAAAATGGAGTGATTGATAATTCAATCATTTTGAATTTATGGGTATCACATTTTATGTCATTAAACTCAACATATATTATAGTTTTACAATAATTATACTTGTGTATGCACCGATTCGAATGCATTCCAAAAAAGGGTGTTGGATGAAGCATAATATTTCTCTTTCAAGTGTTTTTCCACCGTGGTCCAATGTAGAGAAGAGGCAAAAAATGACGTTTGCTAAGTATATGTAAATATCTACAGTAATACAGTCACTTTGACTGTGACTTTGACTTTTGAGATACTCTTCGTCGTTTAAATACAAGTTCCTCTTTAAGAGCCAATACATTTCCCCTTATGTTAAAGGTACATGACATGACCAGGAACCTGTCAGGATACTTAGCAGGATTGGGGAATGTCTGCAGTGGTATATATATGGTCTTCACCTGTAAATCGATAAAAAGTACATATAATGCACCGAATGAATAAAGATAATGACTGCTTAAAATCAGTTTTTCAAGACAAGGAAGATTTGTTTGTCACAAAAGTAGATGTTCCCATTTTGTTGGATCTCTTTAAGTAAACAGAACAGACAGTGAAAGGCCCTTCTAATAGTACGACACATATTTACGATAGTATAGGGAACTAGTATTCTAACATATGTGAGTCTAATCAGTTGGAGTGTAGCTATGTAGTTCCGCCCTCTTATCGACACTGACCAAATGTCTGTTCTTATACTACTTGTGGTTACAAGACCACGCTTTACAATAAAGTATCACTTACTAGTTCTATTGCAGTAGCAACACAGCATCGTTTCTCATTAATCATTCTTGAGGCTTGATTCCAAAAATGAGCGGGTCCGGTCAAAATTCTGAGCAAGGGGTCAGTGTTTGCATGCAGTTGTCGATATCCAAATAACAGGGGCAGAGGTCAGTATGTTGCAGGAAAATCCAAGTCCAGGGGCAAGGCAGAGGTTGTTGATGTAAAATCCACAAATCACTAAGAAGTTTGGGTTGTTTCGAACACATACAGAAATCGATCAGTGTTGGGAAGAGGATATGAAATGTCAGAGACTCGGCACCAGCTCTTTGATCACTGGCTTCCTGCATAGAAAGGGACCATCCAAAACCCACCAGAAGTTGATGAAAGGACCACCACCTACCACCTTTACAATAGCGTCGCGGTAGAGTTGTAAAGCTATACCCTGGCCAAGATGGTGAAGTCCGTGTAGTTGATGTTCAGACCTCCACCGGCATCCTCAAGCGATCCCTTACCAAATTGGTGCGCCTTCCTATAGATGAATGCTTTGTGTACAGCAAAGCTCCTTTAAGATTATAAATGTATAGCTTTGTTTTCCATTCTTTGAGAATAAAGTTTTGTGTAGTTTTATTTTCCTTACCTATTTAAAGTAAACATTTAACATTTTTAGGACGTGGGCTGTGTTTAATCGTTTCGTTTTACGCCTTTCGGTTTGGATGCAACTACCTACATAAATTATAATTATTTTATGGCTTGTGTTTAAACGATTACCAAAAACGCACCTATTTTACTACCAATAAATTCGAAATGACTGCCAGAATGGATAAATGTCCACCAAATTGTGTTTGGATAAATGATCACCAAACTTCTTTTATGTTTTGTGTACTTAAGTTTATGTTTTAAGCATTTTTTGTTGTTCTTACATGTTCAACCTAACACAAAGGATAAAGGGGGCTTCGCTTCGCTTCGCTCACCCCCTTTACCCTTTACCTAAGCTACCGCAGTATTTTGGCCTGATATTTTTTGCAACTTTAGGTGTTCATTTATCCATTTTGGGTACGAAAATAATATTTTGGTGATCATTATATTTGTTGCCTTATTTCTCTACCCGCAAATATCTCGGGCTTGAAATGCGGACTGATTTGTGGTGTAAACCTCTCGTTTAAATGGTCTTGCTGTGTAACACATGAATAAATCAAGAGAAATCTGAGTGCAGTAAACAATCACAAATGACCAGCTGTAAAAAAATCACTTGGACCATTGTTCTTGGTCACCTCAACGTAAGGTAACCAACCATACAAACTAGACCTGTGTCGATCGTTCATTTCTTGCGACCCGGGTCGATCGTGACCCATTGGTTAGGCGATTGGATCAAAAAGATTCGATCGTTTGATCGATCACCTGCAGGTCAGTCACATGAATCACGCGTCAAAATATGAGATCTTTTTTTTGGTCGGCTTGCGACACGCGAGTGACAAAAGTATTTTCACCTTTCGTAATAAGGTCGATCAGCTCATAAAGGCACCTGTCGGAATCTTTATTGCAAGGTCTTAAGACTTATAATGGCTTAATTACTTGCGGTTGCGTTCCATGAGATGAACGACGCACCTGTCTGCATTCTAGGCGTATTGTGCACGCAAGTGAAGGAGGCAAGAAAATAACAATTCGAGTCGGAAAGTACTATTAATATTAAGCTCATAAAGTCTAATTTAGTTTTGCAAGCTGCGTGGCGGCGGAGGGTCGGCGCTGTTGCCGCTCCGTGCACATTTTGTAAACGATCGGATCAAAACAAGTGGGTCAAAAACGATCGTATCATTTCTAAAAAGAAGATTCGATCACTCGCGAACTAATCGTGATCGACTCAGGTCTAATACAGACACTTGAAAAATTAATCCCCCTTAACACTTAGTTAAACCGCTTTTCAAAAAAGGCGACAGGGAAGATATGAACTGCTATTGGCCTATATAATAGCACTAATACCAATATTCTCCAAAATAATCGAGAAAGCCATTTATGATAGGCTACATTTACTTTGAAAAGCATAAAATATTGGTAGAAGAATAAATGCGTCTCCTAAAACACAAAAATATTAACATGGCGATATACGATTTTTTAAGCAAGATCATAACGAATATTGATAGCGATAGACCAGTGACGTCTTTATTTATGGGCTTAACTAAGGCTCTTGATTATGTGGACCACGATATACTTTTTAATAAACTATATTCATATGGTGTTAGGGGTACCCCATATGACCTCATCAAGTCATATTTAAGTAATAGAAAACAACTGACTCCAATTACACAAATCTGCAATAAATGAAAAAAATTAATTCAAATATTCTTCTGACACTAGGGACATAAAATGTGGAGTACCACAAGGAAGTGTATTGGGTCCATCATTGTTGCTTATTTATATTAATGACATCCCAAAATGTGTAAATCATACCACGGTACATTTCGCTGACGATATGATAGAAACATTTATTGGACATAATCTTAATACATACAAATGTGACATACATAATTCTATTATAAGTTTAATTGACTGGCTACAGAACAACAATCTTTTGGATAATATTGGCAAAACCAAATTAATGAAATTCAGGAAAGGACAAAGAAAACAATTGACATTATATATTAATTATGAGGGTAATCAAACTGAAGAAACGGAGACGACGAAATTCTTAGGGCTTCACATTAATAACAACGTGCCATGGAATACACATATAGACATACTGAGTATTAAATTAAGTCAATTCTCCTATGCTTTATATATGCTGTCCAAACAGGCGAATAAGGACGCTGTGCTAACGGCATATCATGGGTTCGTCGAGTCATCCTTTTGATATGGTATAATGTTTTGGAGACACGCCACAAAAATAGATTTAATATTCAAGGCTCAGAAGAAAAGTATACGGTATATATGCAATATTAACAACAGAATCTTGCAAGAGCCATTTCATAAATCTTACAATATTAACAGTTGCTTCACTTTATATATTTGAAACTGCTGTGTTTATCAAGTGTAATCAACATTTATTTAATTTTATGAAGAGTAAACATCACCAGGACAAGCTGTGCGCCTACCCACATAAATCTGCTTTATTTGAAAAAGTATATTCGGCATGTGCACCTGAATACATAACAAACTACAGGAGACATTAAGAGTGATGAATATAATAAGTACTTTTAAATATAATCTTAAGAAATTGCTTATTACAGTATAAACCAAAACTTTGATAGTTTATAAACACTTCTCGCATAAATTAACAAAGAATCCGATATAAATGTTGTGACTGATTGCTGGATGTTGTGCGTTAGTAAGTTATCGCCACTGAAAGGATATGTCTGCCACAACACCGGCAAGTATCACAATCAAAATGATGGCATTTATTAATGAATACTATGACACACCTAAAACCAATAGTAAAGCAAGCAAACCTTACTAAAGTCACAACCCTTATAGTCGACACGAACTTTACGTATTATATTTACCGGCTTGATTGCTTCAAAAATGCTGACAACTCTATTTACTCATTATAAAAACTACTACAACAAACAGGCAAAAAATCAACCAGACAATTATTATTTTGACAATTATCTATCGACGTTATCGTAACTTTTGTAATTCAAATTCACACATGTACCGACACACACACAACTCGTAAGCATTTTCTTGCAAACAATTACAAAATAAGGGTAAAATATTGCTAGATACTATAATATTTTTTTAGACTATAATATATTCTCTCATTTACACCCAAATGTAAGCAATCAGTGATCAATAACAAAAGCGTTTTAAATGCTTAGTTTTGTCGTTGGCCTTCTAATGTTTAAATGTAAGTTCTTGTGATTCATTTTCGTGCTGTAAGATTTCATAAATTATTATTAAAAAATATATATGTTTTTCTCTCTAAGGGGGAGGTACAAATTGGCACGGGCCGAGGCCAAGTGCTTTTTTGGTCTATTATTATTGTTATTATTATCAAAGATATTTTACATCGCTTGAGAGACCGACGTTTTGACAACCCGCTTGAACTTTGCTTTGCAGCATACGCATACGCAGCCACTTTAATGGGCACTTTTGGATCAGGCGATTCTTTTGGCAGTTTGTTAATGATGTATAATTATATTTTAGTATTTGAGGGCTGTTCCAATTTTTTTTTAGTGAAATGAACAATAGTTAGAATACCAAAAAGTTTATTTACAGTTTTTCAAAATATTCCCCTCCTACCCCTATTCACTTATGTATTCGAGTAAACCAGTCCTCAAAACATTTGAAAAACACATCTTGCTGGAGATCGAAAAATAACCGACGAAATTCTTCGGCGTTTGCGGTGTTAAATTTTCGTCCCCAAAGCATTTTTTTTTACTGTGGGAAATAAAAAAATCGCAGTGAGCTAAATCTGCGCCATAGGGAGGATGGGGTAACATTTGTGCTCCCGAAGCTGACAAATAGTCGATAGTTCTAGGAGCTGTGTGCAGGCGCGTTATCTTGGTGAAAAAGAATGCTACGGACGCCGCTCCTTCGGCGCTGACTACTAAACTCCCCAAAAGCCTGAGGTAGACAAACTTCGCAATACCATTCACTAGTAACTGTTCTTCAGTCTTCTAGCGGGATTACTGCTACTAGTCCACTACGTCGAAAAACACCCATTGCGTGCATTGCTGCTTTGTAAGATGATCCAAGATTCATCAGTTGTCATGATATAGGATACATTTTGTGAAGTTTCTTTAAACTTTTTCAACATAAATTTGCACCAATCAACACGACGGTATTTTTGCTCTTCTGTGAGAGAATGAGGTATCCACCGCGAAGCAACCTTCCTAACTTTAAGGTGTTCATGTAGGATAGTGGAAACTGCCTGTGATCCATTCTTCAATGCATCCTTAATTTCCCTGTGCGTAATATTTATATTGTTCGATTCCAAATCGATATTCGATCGATGGTTTCGGAGCGGCCATTTTGAATTTGACGTTGCTGCCAACCTAGCAGTTTTTGACAACTGACAGACGAAAGCCCTCGCAATGTAACGCGTATTGATTAGGGTATTGAATTTAAATCGCAAGCCATCTCGAAAGTATTCGGGTTCCCCTCAGGATTGTCTATATAGCTGAGTGTGTTGTGGTTCCCCGAACCAGATAAAGTTCGCATTTACGTGGCCGATTGGTTTTTCCCACGTAACATAACCTGTGTTGGAACACTGTGCTCGTCGAAGCTGGCCTGCCAGTCATACCTGGTTGGCTGAAGAACCTGTCTACCAAGAAGAGCCTAGGGTGCACCCGGGCCTTGCAGAGAGACAGGAGGTTGACGGGACCGAAGCACAGACCAGGTTAGATCGACTCCATAATTAATAGCTCGGTGAATCGCCGACGTTCACACTTCTTGGCATCTGATCGCTACGCTACCTCGTAGCTGATGGGCCCCTGCGAGGTCATTAGGTGCCGAGAAGCCTGAACAGTTTTGGTAGCAAGAGCGTGGTTTCCTGAGATTTGCAGCCGTCAAGGGCTCCAGGAACCCACGATTTGGGACTATCAATCTGTAGGTATAGGCGGTTATTAGCTAACTTGGTGTTGTTCCTGTATCCACATAGATTGGTAGTATTGTAAGCTATAGGTCTGGTAGTAGACAGACAGATATTACAGTTTTCCCTAAATGACCAGTTGTACTGAGATGTGACTCAGAATAGTAGGTACTCAACCTAGGTACATTGTAGGTGAATTGAAAATTGCATTGAATTACCAGTTAGTCAATCTATTAGTGGTCTAGTAATGCTATTGAAGAATGTTTGGTTAACATAGGTAGTTACATCTATTGATAGCAGGCTATTACATTGTTTTCAGTTTATAGCAATTTATAACTTGAACTAATATTGACTATCTGTGTGTGTTATAATGATAAAGGGAAACTAAATTGTATTTACAGAATTTATATAGATATAAAACTCGGTTCCTATTGT
This sequence comes from Argyresthia goedartella, assembly GCA_949825045.1. NCBI lineage: Eukaryota > Metazoa > Arthropoda > Insecta > Lepidoptera > Argyresthiidae > Argyresthia > Argyresthia goedartella. The sequence continues at coordinate 38,505,266 of OX463814.1, forward strand.
TTAAGGAAAACAGCATTGTTTAAGTTGTGGTTTAGGGTTCCCTCGTTTGGGTTATAGACTGGAGGGTCCAATAAAATTGAGTTACTGCAAATTGTGAGTAAGTATCGTTCCGATCATGTCGTTATCTGAAATCCAGAAGGGTGTTTCTAAGGAACTCAGATGGTTTTCCTCCGCACACGGTCTGATAGACCGTTTAGATAGGCATGATGTGGTATTGGAGCGTTCTATGGACGTTAAGGAACGTTACAATAGGGTGCTCGAATTGTCCGCGCAGGCGGAATCAGTTGATGGTTGCGCACCTGACAGGCTGTCACGGTTGCTAGGGGATGTCGACCAATGTATGGAGATGGCAGCTGCTATCACGCAGAAGGCTGCGGACATACGTAGACAGCGCGAGTCCAGCCATGGTGGTGACATTGAAGCACCTCTGCCGCTTCAGGGTTCAGGGTCCAGGTTACCGGCCATAACTATGCCTACCTTTGACGGAGTGTCCGGTGAATGGATGAGCTTCATCAATCTGTTCGACAGTTTGGTGCACATGCGATCGGACATTACCAAGTCTGTCAAGATGGCTCAGCTGGTGGCAGCATTGAGGGGTGAGCCTAGGGAGCTGGTCGCTCATTTGACAGTTACGGAGGGTAACTATGAAACGGCCAGACAATTGTTGGTCAGACGTTACCATAACAAACGGAGGTTGGCCGATGCCCAACTGAACCGTTTGTTTAGTATCCCAGTTGTGAACAAGGTCGGGGCCATACAGACGGAGGTTTTGAACCCGTTGTTGTCCGTCACCAAGGCTCTAGAGAATCTTGGACTTCCGGTTGGTGAATGGTCGTACCTACTGCTGTACATTGTACTTTCCCGCCTACCCGCTGACGTGCAGACTCGTTTCGAACAGTCTCACGGGAGGTCGGCCGAGGACCTGCCCGCCTTCTCCGACTTGGTCGGATTCTTGGAAGAGGAGGCTCGAAGGGCAGAGAATTTGGGGTTGACGGTCACCCATCCTTCGGAGCCACAGAGAGCTGCCGGGAGCGCTGTGAGTAGGGGCCCTCCGACGAGGAAGGACCGCACCAACCGGCAGTCGTATGGGACTGTGAGTGCATTGACCCCACATAGTGAGACCTGCCCATGTTGTAGGCAGATTGGCCATGCTGTGGCCAATTGCAATAAGTTCGGGGAACTTAGGGTTGAGGGACGGCGCCGGATGGCCAAGCAGCGGAGCTGGTGTTTCCTGTGCCTCGGGCCACACATGGCTAGGGACTGCACGCGTACCAAAATGTGCGGATATTGTGGTGGGGCCCACAACAATCTGTTGTGCATGAACCGGTCCGGCCAACAGCCTCCACAGGGCCGTACCCAGGGTGACACGGCATGGGGCCCTGAGAATTCGTTTGCGACTCGGAGCGCAACTCAGGGGCCAATGTCCCCACGTGCACAGGGCGGTACTAGGGTGCAGGGCCGCACTCAGGGTCATCACATGGGGGGCCCTGAGTTTTCGGTTGCGACTCAGCATCCGACTCAGCGGGCAATGGGGCCACAAGCACGCAGCCACCCAGGGGTGCAGGGCCGCACTCAGGGTCATCACATGGGGGGCCCTGAGTTTTCGGTTGCGACTCAGCATCCGACTCAGCGGGACATTGGGTATGTTGAGCAGGCCGTAACGGGCGGGTAACTAATTTTCAGAAGTACAGTGATATACACAATTTTAATACTAGAAATAAAGACAAGTTGGTTGCTTATGTAAGCCGACTACATAAAATTAGTAATTCTTTTAAAGGCAATTGTATACGCTATTACAATAAGGTCCCTACAGATATTAAAAACTTACCTTTAGACAAGTTTAAAATAATAATAAAACAGAAATTGTATAAAAAAGGTTACTATAGGATATCTGATTATTTAGAGGACAGATGTCCATGGGAATAGATTGTTTGAGTAACAGGCTGTTTCGATATATAATTAGCATTAATTTTGTAATTTGACAATATTTTATTTAAAAAAGGAAACGCAAAAGATGCGACGACTGTGGAGTTTCTTCGGTGAGCTCTTCTCCACAGATTCCGCCATTGTGTTAGTGAACTCACCCAAAAAAATGTAATGACGGATCTAAGTGATGTAACAACATCCTATGGAAATAAATGATTTTTGATTTTGATTTGATTTTTGATTTTGGGTGGCATGGGACACCTTCGAGCTATGCGGATGCGGTTCGGACGCCGCCTCAGTTGTCGCCCCGCTCGTCGCCTCGTCCTCGTCGGTCGCATGTGATGTCCCCCCCGCTCATGGAGCGGCCACGGTTGAATTCACGCCCACCCCCCTTCGGGGGGCGTCATAGGGTGGCAATGGAACCGGCGCGTTGGCCATTTGTACAATGGGACCCTCTGGCGTATAGCTGCCTACCTGATCGGTTACAGGCACAGTGGGGCCCCGGGGGTCCTCGCTAGGAATTTGCGGCCCAACCATTGGTTGCCCCCCAACCGGAGACGGTGGTGTTACCGATCGCCTCTGTGCTTGTTTGGGATTTGGCGGGCAACCCAACATACGTTCGCGCCCTATTAGATTCTGGAGCTCAGGGCTGCATTGTATCGAACGATTTAGCAAAATGGTTGGGCCTCAAGGTAAATAGCTATAATAAATCAATACGGGGCGTGGGGAATGTTACGGTTACGAATGGTAGTTGGTCAATCGGTGATCACATTCTCTCCACGTTATGACATTTTGACAAAAACATCCGTGCAAGCTTTAGTGATGACGCATGTCATGGGCAGACACCCCTTGGTGAAGTTGAATCCGGCCGTTCGATTCCTGACATCAGGACTCAAGTTGGCGGATCCCGATTTTGACAGACGGGAGCAGACGTTCTGGGTAGGTTTCTGTTGTCGGATCGGTGAGTTCTTCAGCCGGACGGGTTGATTGCTGTGGATACTAAGTTTGGTCACGTGATCATGGGTCCGGCATTGCCAATGGTTAGGCCTGCCGAGTCAGATGGCATACTTATTGGCTCAGCGTTGTCAGACGCTATCCAACGTTTCTGGGAGATAGAGGAACCTCCCACCGTTCGTCGAGTCGACGCAGACGAAGAAGAGTGCGAGTTGTTTTACCAGAATAGTACTGGTCGCCTTCGTTCTGGTCGTTTTGTAACTCGACTGCCTTTCAGGGCCGATCGACCGCCACTAGGAGAATCTAGGAAGATGGCTGAGACGAGATTGATGTCGATGGAGCGTAGGATGTCAAGGGACGCCGTATTTAAACAAAAATATGTTGATTTCATGAGGGAGTATGAGTCGTTAGGACACATGTCGGTATCGGGTGTGGACTGGAGATCTGAGGATCATTGTTTCCTTCCACACCATGCCGTCCTGCGAACCCCTACCGGCAAGATTCGAGTTGTTTTTGATGGGTCAGCACCTACCTCGAACGGGATGTCCCTGAATCAGTGTCTACATTCGGGACCCAAGTTGAGTCGTGATATTTCGGATATTCTCACGAGCTTTCGGAGGCACCAGGTTGTATTTGTCGCAGACATTCGGATGATGTTTAGGCAAACGGTAATTCATCCGGCTGACAGAAGGTATCAGTTGATACTTTGGCGTGAGTCCACGGCCGAGCCAGTCAAGGTCTATGAGTTGAACACGAACACGTATGGGTTACGGTCTAGCCCGTATTTGGCGATGCGTACCCTGCGGGAGTTGGCGTCGCGTGACCGTGTGAGCTATCCTAGAGCCGCCGCTATCCTGGAGCAAGATTTGTACGTCGATGACGTCTGCACAGGGGCAGCCAGTGTAGAGGAAGCTCTGGACCGACGTGACGAGCTCATTCAATTGCTGGAACGAGGCGGCTATGAACTACGCAAGTGGATGTCCAACTCCCCTGAGTTGATGGCTGGTCTCCCAGATGAGTTTCAACAAGACCCGCACGTTTTTGAGAATCCTGACAACCCTAACATGTTGTCAGTGCTTGGAATTCAGTACCGGCCCGTCCATGATGAGTTTACCTATCGGGTGGTTTTAGAAACACCGAAGGCCTGGACGAAGCGGTCAGTACTGTCAACGATTGCGAGAACGTTCGACCCGAATGGATGGATTTCTCCAGTCACCTTTGCTCTCAAATGTTTTATGCAAAGGCTATGGGCGGCTCAGTTGACCTGGGACACCCACCTCTCAGGTGATTTGTTGACTGATTGGACGCAAATGTTCACCTCGCTATCGGACATAAATAATGTATCGCTGCCGAGGAAATTGGTCCCTGCTGGGGATTACAGGGCAACCCTTCACGGGTTTTGTGATGCCTCTGAACGAGGGTTTGCGGCAGCGGTTTATTTGCGAACCGTCACCTCCACCGGGGAGGTCGACGTGCGTTTGGTTTTGGCAAAAAGCAAGGTAGCGCCTATTCGGACAAGGATGACGATTCCAAAACTGGAACTGTCCGGGGCTGCTCTTTTGACCAAACTTTTGAATCACACTCTAACAGTGTTGCGTGGGTCAGTGGTTTTGGAGGATACGGTGTACGCGTGGACGGACAGCCAGATTGTTTTGTGCTGGCTGAAGGCTTCGGTCCATAACTTAGAGGTTTTTGTTGCGAACCGTGTCTCCCAGATTGTGTCGTCTGAGGTCCCACTGACCTGGAGACATGTACCAGGAGAATTGAACCCGTCTGATTGTGCATCCAGGGGATGTCGGGCTCCTGAACTCGTTAGACACCATTTGTGGTGGGGACCACCCTGGCTTGCCAGGAGAGAATCGGACTGGCCCCACAGCCATGTAGTAGTATCTTCGGATCATGGCCCCAGAGCGGCCGTGCATGTTACCCAGAAGGCTGAGGACCCTGACGCCGGGTTTCTGCTGGACCGGTATAGCTCACTTGACAAGTTGATAAACGTGTCCACTTGGATAAGGAGATTCGCTCGAAATTGTCGTACTCCTCGCGATCAGCGAACGTTGAACCCTATTCTGACTCTGGCAGAGCGAAACGAGTCGCTACTGAATTTGGTCCGGTTGGTACAGTCCTCGAAGTTTGGGGCAGAATTGGAGATTATACGAAGTGGACGTTCGAAATTGAAGGGAGCCGTCGCGCGTCTCAACCCCTTTGTTGATTCGACCGGGTTACTTCGGGTAGGAGGAAGATTGCGCAATGCGAATCTGTCGTATTCGGCTCGTCACCCACTTCTGCTCCCCAAGGGGGGACAGTTAGTTGAATTGCTGGTGACTGATCGTCATATTAAAAACGCGCATGCCGGCTGTAACGCGTTGTTGGCCACGCTCCAGCGGGAGTTTTGGATCTTATCTGCCCGCCGTGTCATACGGAACATCGTGTTTCGGTGCATGCCTTGTTATCGACTTAAGGCTGCCACGATGCAACCTCTCATGGGGGACTTGCCCCCTGATCGTGTGAATGAGGTCAGACCGTTTTCAGGTGTTGGTACGGATTTTGCCGGACCGTTTATGGTGAAGAGTTCACGATTGCGTACCGCTAAGCAATACAAGGCGTACCTATGTGTGTTTGTTTGTTTATCCACCAAGGCGGTACATCTCGAGCTCGTTGCTGATCTCTCGACAGAGGCTTTCATTGCTTGTTTGGATAGGTTTGTTTCTCGAAGGGGACTTCCAACTTTGATCCGCTCTGATAACGGCACTAACTACGTCGGTGCGGAACGATACTTACGAGAGATAGTCAACTTTTTGAATGTAAATAAAGTGGATATTGGAACGGCCCTCTCCCGTCGGGGTATACAGTGGACCTTCAGCCCACCGAGTTGCCCCCACTGGGGTGGGATTTTTGAGGCCGTAGTTAAGTCAGCTAAGACGCACTTGGGGCGTATAGTAGGTCAGACCGCGCTGACTTTTGAGGAGCTCGCGACATTGTTTTGTAAGATCGAGGCCGTTCTCAATTCGCGACCGTTGTGTCCGCTCAGCTCGGATCCAAATGACCTGGAGGCTCTGACCCCAGGCCATTTCTTGATAGGACAGCCACTTAACGCGTTGCCCGAGCACCCCTTCGAGGGAGTGAAATTGTATCGGTTGTCAAGGTATCAGATGTTGCAGCAGTTTACTCAGAATTTCTGGAAGCGTTGGTCGCTCGAGTATCTGCATATCTTACAACAGCGCCTTAAGTGAACTGACAAAACCAGCCCCCCTAGTGTTGGTGACCTCGTTCTGGTTAAGGATGCTAACCTACCGCCACTACGTTGGCGCAGGGGGCGCATTGTTAACTTGTTCCCTGGCAAGGACGGGACCCCCCGGTCTGCGGAGGTTCTAGTAGGAGGCTCGGTTCTAAAACGAGCGGTAGCAACGTTGTCTCGGCTGCCCGTAGATTAGGGGACAGGTGGGTGCCTGTCCGGGCGGGTGATTGTTCGATTCCAAATCGATATTCGATCGATGGTTTCGGAGCGGCCATTTTGAATTTGACGTTGCTGCCAACCTAGCAGTTTTTGACAACTGACAGACGAAAGCCCTCGCAATGTAACGCGTATTCATTAGGGTATTGAATTTAAATCGCAAGCCATCTGGAATGTATTCGGGTTCCTCTCAGGATTGTCTATATAGCTGAGTGTGTTGTGGTTCCCCGAACCAGATAAAGTTCGCATTTACGTGGCCGATTGGTTTTTCCCACGTAACATAACCTGTGTTGGAACACTGTGCTCGTCGAAGCTGGCCTGCCAGTCATACCTGGTTGGCTGAAGAACCTGTCTACCAAGAAGAGCCTAGGGTGCACCCGGGCCTTGCAGAGAGACAGGAGGTTGACGGGACCGAAGCACAGACCAGGTTAGATCGACTCCATAATTAATAGCTCGGTGAATCGCCGACGTTCTCACTTCTTGGCATCTGATCGCTACGCTACCTCGTAGCTGATGGGCCCCTGCGAGGTCATTAGGTGCCGAGAAGCCTGAACATATATTTTCCCGCAATAGCCACTCTACCCTGATGACGTTTTCATGAGTTACTGCAGTTGTTGGTCGGCCGGGTCGGGGATCATCGTTTAGGTTCTCTCGCCCATGTTTAAATTCACGAAACCAATAAGTGACTGTTGCTAACCCAGGAGCAGACTCCCCAAAGGCAGCTTGTAAATTTTTGTGGGAATTCTTAAAGGTCAACCCGGGTTTATAACCATAGAAAATCATAGCACGAAAAGCTTCCCGAGAGACGTCCATTGTTGTAAGCACAAGAAGAACGACAGATATTTTTTGAATATAATTAAAAATATAACCATTCATAACCAGCCAGTGATTTTCACCACGTAGTTTTAAATTGAAAGGAGATTTGCTTTTAAAATAGTTTTAGGAAAAAAGAGGTAATATTTACTCTAACAATTTTCGGAACAGCCTATGTAATTTGCACTATAAATTTTGTCGTGATGAAGTTCATCGAACCATGCTTCGTTACATAAAGATTAGAGAGGAATCGGGAAGGCTATCTATAAAATAATATTCCTTTTAACATACGGGGTGGCAGAGGCATAGTATTTCACCCAGATTAAGCTTCAAAATCAATACTCTTTTTGTGTAACAAGAGGCTAAGCCATCGCCACCTCCACAAAATATAAATAAATTAATCAAAACGTAACTCAGCCTTCGCGAACTAATAAAGACTATTCGTGCAATGTTGTGGTATCAAAGTTCATGAAAGTCGTAACCTTGACATACACGGTCGATATATTCCTATGGTAACCCTGGTATGGTAGTTACCACCGGTTATACGGACACGGGTGGAAATAATTACTTTGAAATGTAATAAATATAAAATGCTCACAAACTGTTATGACGTTGACTTTCCATTGTTTGATCAGATAATTCTACAAACACAAATCCCACACGTCTGGCAATCATTAAAATGGTTTATATTTATGACATAGCGTCACGTGACGCCTTTTCCAATTACTGGGTGGCAAATATGTAGTTGCTAAAGTCAATACAGTCCACGCCATGTTTCTTTAGATCTGAGCAGTAAGGGCAAGGGCCCCCAGGCAAGAGAGGCTAGCCCCCCCCCGGAGATAGCACTTTGTAAGTGTGCATCTGAGTCTTGGATACCGAACACGTTATATTGCTATATCGATATCCACAGCTTGTAATTATTATTATTTTTTACTGTAGATACAGATACTTAGCAATCGTAATTTTTTGCCACTTCTCTACATTGGACCACTGTGGGAAAACAAGGGCGTAGAAACTCCCACAGATTGATTTTTAAATCTCTTTTAAACATAGCTTGTGCTTAACTAATACAAATATATATATATATATATCGTTTTCATAATTAATAAGCAGGAATAAATAATTTCAAAATTATTAACAGCAAGGTCTGTGTTGAGCCACATTAACCCCTTATAGTCCCGTCATTTAAGTAATCTTGAATATTGTAATATCCCTTTTTCGACAAAGTCGCAAAATCTAGTTCATAACATCGTACATTATGGCCAACGACATTCTTAGTAATTTTAACCGCGTTAAAAGGATAATTTGGTAACAAGTCTCAAGTCAAGTGCACAATTATAGGAAGTTACGTACTGTCTCGTTATCTGGGGTTCCTTGTTTCTCATCTGCGGCAAGGCCGTAGTCCTACATTATCTGCCGGATAGCCAGGAACATTCAAAATCCAGTATTTGGACTACATTTTACAAAATTTCCAGCAAAGAAATACGGTTTTTGCACATAGCATATAGCTATAACAAGTTTGGCAACTTCTAACACTTTTAGTTTAGGCGAGGCCAACCAGTAAGAAAGTTAAATCTAGCTTAAATTTTAAATTGTATACTTTATGATGTTATTATTATTTTGAACATTTATTTTTTAATTAAGCTAAGTAATAATAATCATAATAAATAATAATCATGTTTATTCAGTAATATTGTTACAGTTTATTTATTATTATTAAGTACAAGGTAAAAGTTTATTTAAGTTTTTATTGTTTGTTACGTTGACCTCTGTGGCGCTGCGGTCAAAGTCAACGTCAAAGTCAAATTTATTTTCTGTATATACACTGACGAACAATGAAAAAGTTCCACCTACAAAATGCCGACAAACACCTTAATATCTCCTAAGACATAGAACCTAGCTTCATAAATTAAAAAGTATACGTTTTTAATTGGTAATATTCTGATGCGCTTTTAAATGTACTTCAATATTGCAGACGGCGTCATTAAGCTAGCCTTTCCCGTTTAGGAGTAATTTGGTGATATTTCACTGGAACTTTTTCATTGCTTTTGCCAGAGGCAATTATAAGGAGAGCGACATCTTCGGTAGTAAAGTAAAAGGCTTGAGATGCGCGCAAATACGAGACTATACTAGACTACTTTATTATAGGGAATCCTAGCTTATATACTAGGTTGGTACATGTTATTAATGACGTGCATAAGACATAGTGCGTGATGAATATAAATATACCTTATCTGTGACGGTCGTCAACTAATCTTAACATTACGTGAAAATATGACTAACATAGTCGACCGGCACAGATACTCCCCCCTTTAGGGAAAAAAATAAATGAATGTACTTATAACAATGGAAAAAATCTAAGTTAGATACCATAACAAACTTATCAACTGCAATAATAACTAGTAGTATTTTAATAAACATAAAACCAGATCTTAAGTGTGCATACTTTAACTTAATCTATTTTTATATATAAGGAAAGTCACTGTTAAATAAAACTAGATAGTAATAGCGCATACTTCAACTTAATCTAAAGGTAATTCTTACACGAATCTAGAAAAATAAAGGAACTACGGTTATGTGAATCCTAGATAAGTTTAAAGAATTATTTAATATTTACGTATAGGCAAGTCTTGTATCTGTCCGCAAACTACATAAAATAAACTAAAAACTGGAAAACAGAAAAACACTAGGAAAATTGGGCTTTGCGGTTAGTAAACTAACCAAACCTATAACTGGAAAAGATCCGCAGGAGTGTCGTCTGATGCTGCAGCCGCCCATGTTTTTCAGAAATCGATGTGTCAATTTACATCGCACGTCGTTGAAGTTGTAATCACTGTTTGTTTATAATTGCGACCGTACCTACACAAGGATGATTGTGCTTAATCAGCGTAAGCATTAAATCTGTAACCTTGGCTGTAGGCAGTCAATGATCTCGTACGTCATATGTACGTGCGTGCTCTTCACTCTTGAGTGAATATTAAGTTGTCGATTGATGAAATTTGTGTGCCTTAAAACCTTGGAATTTGGCAACATAGGGCACATCTTGTACACCAATCGTTTATATATATATATATATATATCTCTTCAGTGATTTGATTATTCTTCGTACGATGTTCTTCCTGGATGATTTCAATATTCTTTGAATTAGGTATATCGCTGATGTTTTAATACTCTTCTGGGGGCTGGAACGGCTTCCTATGACTTGAACTTGAAAAGCTGCTTGCTGTGAATGAATTTGCCGACGCGTTCGTTTCTGCTGGTGCGAGCTCCATTTTGATAAATCAGCAGTCGGCTGATTATCGGTTCATTATTCTTGCGGTATATTGAGTTCGATGCGGGAAATCTTCAGTTGAAATCTTTTGGCTTCTGGTCCGTCATGGCTTGCTTGATGTCGTCTTGGTTTGGGTGGGGTCTTGATTATGGATTTCTGCAGCGTGGTTTGAAATAGGTATGCAGAAGTCGGGGCTCGGCGATCTTGGACGAAGTGCTTCTTGCTTGCACTTCTAAGGGGGCAGCACACGGAGTTTTCTTCGCGGCTGGGTCCATGCTGCTATTACCGAAGGTTGCTGATGTTCAGAAGTCGGGTCACCACTTTCCCAGAGGCAATTATAAGGAGAGCGACATCTTCGGGAGTAAAGTAAAAGGCTTGAGATGCGCGCAAATACGAGACTATACTAGACTACTTTATTATAGGGAATCCTAGCTTATATACTAGGTTGGTACATGTTATTAATGACGTGCATAAGACATAGTGCGTGATGAATATAAATATGCCTTATCTGTGACGGTCGTCAACTTATCTTAACATTACGTGAAAATATTACTAACATAGTCGACCGGCACATTGCTCGTCAGTGTATAAACATATACTTAACCAACGTCATTTTTGGCCTCTTCTCTACATTGTTCCACTGTGGGAGAAGGAGGGCGTAGAAACTTCCACGGTTTTGGCTCTGCCTATCATGCAAAAGGTCCCGGGTTCAATCCCCGGCTAGGGATAAAGAAAATAATTCCCCAGGTGTTGGATGTTTACATGTGTGTGAGTTCGCTGTTTCTGGTTCCCACAACACAGGATATCCTAGAGTAGGTTCAGATGTAAATGTTAATGTTTATGTTATTCGTTTAGCGTCATATAGTATAAGGGTTGATTTCATCCCCCACATTACACATCCCAGATGTCCCGTTGGCACGTCTAAAGATGATGAGGATGATGAGATGATGATTGATATTGATTGTTACTTAATTTAGATAAAGTCTTGTCATCTACTTATACTTGTTTTTATCGAAATATTTAATAAATTTATACTTAAGCCTAACTTTAATTTGTCTGTGACATTGCTGAGTCAGAGCCATTTCATTGCTGTGGTACAATCACATTACCACATATATAGTTGAAAATGAAATTTGAAAATGAAAATGAAATTTATTTACCAAAGTAATATACAGATAAAAGATACATTGGAACCTTAAACTAAGTTTAATAAACCTGTGTTTTAAGGCCCATCTGCCTCTCTCTTCAGACACTATTTAATGTGTAAAAAAAAATATAACCTAGGAACATTTAACTTAACATTTGATTATGAATAAGATGTTTTATGTAGTATATTATATGGTATGTATAATAAATATTTTTGTATATATATACAATAATAAATAATATATATATATCGATGTATAGATAAACAACAATTTTGGGAATTGTTTTAAAGAAATAAACAACAGTTTCTAGAATTTTTCCAGTTTTTTCATAATTTTGCTTTTGTAACCAGTTTTCTATTAGATTTTTTCCTTTATATTTTGTAAGGGGAGTATGTTTAAAATTTTATTGGTTTTGTTATGCAAGCGATTAGCTCTGCCTAAATATTGATTCCTGGCAAAGGAAGTTTTAATTAAGGGAAATACAACAATAGTTGCCCTTACTGTTATATTCTTCTATTTCTAATATTTGTTATTAATATTATTCAATAATATTTTATATTATTTAATCACCATACTGCAGCGATACGGAAAACAGATGGTGTGAGCCTATCCGTGAGACCTTTGTCCAAAGAAGTGGGAGACCGCATAGGCTAACGAAAAAAACATACCTTGTGCAGAATGATCATGACGATCTTCGACCGAGTTTGGACACAGCGACTGTCAATACTGGGTGGGGTGTCAAATATTTCATATTTCATATTTATTTATTGATAACTTCAGTTACAAACATGAGAGGATGCATCATGTGAGTCGCAATTGAGGCCAAATAAGATGAATTACCATAATCATTGCATGAATTCGCAAGCACATTTGCAACACATGCACATGCTTTGCACTAGTAATTATTCTGTACAATATACCCACGTATTGCAAACCATTCTACCAGATGGCCCACTGACATTTCAAGAAAATAATAGATGCTAGTTGAATGGCGTATACGAGAGGAGGCCTAAACTCAGCAGTGAGTCAAAAGTCAGAAGTAAAATCTTTTCATTACTGTAGATATTTACAACTACATCTTACATAGCAAACTTATTTTTTTTCCATTTGGCAAAGACATTCTTACAGATTAATTACCCAGGTTCCTTGATAGGCTGATGATGATGATGATGATGATCGGTCCTTTACCTGTTCTCGTACTCAAGACATATCTCATCCTCTCTTGCAGGGTCGACCACGCATTCTCATAAGGATCTTTCCGATGCACCCAAATCTCAGTCGGAATTGCGACAAACTGTAGGATATGCAGCCGATGTTTTAAGTCTATTCAGTGACAAAAGACATCGCCCTTGAACCCCTTGTTCGTTACAATTTTCGATTAGCCGCGGCCATCGACGGGATGCGCTAGATTGGCGCGAGTTATTCACAAGACACGCTAACTCTACAATTGTTCATTGCTAAGCCATGAGATAATGCAGATAGGACATGTCTTTGTGATTATGTATTTCTGGTTTTTTTTTTCGGTAGAGGAAAGAAGGAGTTTTTGCTGTGCAACCAATGGCATGTTAACACAACATGTTAGAAGGCACTGTGATGGTTATGTTATGTTTGTATTTGATTATTCCTACGTTTTCTAGACGGAATCTATTTGAGAGAGCCTTTGTGCAAAAGTGATTTAGTAATATTCGAAACGTGTTTCCTATATTATAACTTAAATATAGGAAACACATTTCGAGCCATCTTATCTACCTTTCATCTACCTGGTAAAGGAACTGACCATACCAAAAATACCTAATATATCAAAATCATAAACAACATGTTATAAAATGAAAACACATACCTCTAGGTAATTATTCCTTACCTATAATTGAATTCATGAGACACGTGTTAAATAATGGATTTCTCAGGTCTCCTCAAATTAGAATTATCGATCGGAGTAATGGCTTAAAACTCAAATTGAATAAAACGAAGTCGAAATTTCTTCGCTGGTTGCGGTTCGCACATGACCGTGAGTGATTGCCACTATAAATGTACGCATGTCATCATCCTTGTCATCATCATGGTCAGCGATGACGATGATCCTCAGCTGGGTATAGACTAAAGGCCAATATGCCAATACTCACGGTCCTCGTCGAATTGATGGCATCGTCGGAGGATTGGGCATGTGGTTTGCCCACTGGCCCTGTCTCAGTTAGTATATAAGATGTTAGCAAAGAGTTTAAAAGTAGAGAGATACATCGACGATTAGTATCTTGAATGTTACGTAACGCGAGCTAGCACTATTCTCGGATTATAAATCTCCATACAAAATTATTTGGAGTTGTCATAGGTAATCCGAGAATAGTAATAACTTGCGTTCTATCTGTTGGGTCTTAATCTAAGGTTGGAAGTATGTATCATACTTAAGGAGTTAATCCAACTTAACACAGAAAGATATTGAGATTATACTTATTCTTGCATATTTATTGATAATCTTGGGGCGCGGCAGTGCCACCGCCAAGACGAGCAAGCTAAGTGCAAGGGCACTACATATATTTTATCGAAGCGCTTCGTCGATTTTTTTAACCCTCACAACTAGGGTTTGGATTATAGCAGTCAAACAATATTTTCGGGATATGATGTCAGTAGTAGGCTTAATATACATACAAAGTTTCAATAGCACAACTCTTTTACTTTAGATTTTATTGATATCTAAAAAACCCCGATTTCGTCACTGATTCACTGATGATCATCAAAATTCTGGAGTATTTCCTCAAGTCCTAGCAAGATAAAATTTGGTATGAAAGCTAGTATTAGTACACAAATAACAAAAAAAAACGAAAACTTGGTTTTTTACCTCATACTCCTTAAACTAGGGGATGGAAGTTTGTATGAGTCTTCCATAAATTTTGATGCTAGAGGTCTGAAAATTAACGTAGGGACTCCTTGTTTTAAATAGTTAAACATATATTTCAGGCTTTATAGTAAAGTACCCCCCCCCCCTCTTTAAATAAGGGGATGGAAGTTTTTTTGAGACTTCCATAAATTTTGATGATGATGATGATTCTGAAAATTGATGTAGAGACTCCTTGTTTTAGATGCAGTGGAAATCGACAAATGCAGTGGAAATCGACAATCTATTTCTTATACAGAAGAAATGTGTACGAGCAATATGTGGAATGAGTCCTGTAGAGTCCTGTAGACCACTGTTTAAGAAACTTAATCTCCTTACCCTAACCGGAATTTATATCTTTGAAATCTGTGTATTTGTTCGGCAAAATATGGACATATTTATTAAAAAGTCAACATCATGTTATTTCAACACCAGGTTTCCCAATAGGCTGACATTCCCAAAATCGCATACAGTACTGCTGCAGCGAAACTGCTACTGGATGGCGATCAAAATTTTTAACTCGATACCAAAAGAACTACAGGATATGCCATTTGAAATATTTAAACATAAGCTCAGAAAATGGCTAATAAGTAAATGCTTCTATAATATTAAGGAATTTCTAGACTGTACGGCTCAGTTTTAAACAGATATAAGATGACATGGAGTGACATACTAACAAATTGTATTAATCAGTCAGTATCTTATATTATATATTTTCATGACATTTCTATGTAACTATACTAATTCATTCGTTATGTGTGTATATTGTTTAGAAATAATATTTGCTTGCCACTGCGTGGCGAAATATGCTGCACTTATTACCATTTGTAACATCTTCATGACCATATTTTTCGCAAATAAACGAATTTTGAATTTTTTTGAATTTTGAATTTTGAGATAAAAAAAATATATATGTCAGGATTTTTAGTAAATAAGCCCCACTTTTTAAACAAGGCAATGAAATTAAGCGCGCGCAAAACGCCTAATGTTTACCCGAACTTCGGAATAATAATGTTGTCAAATCGCGAGTCTGGTGCATGAGAGGCCAGTGGTACGTTGCTGGGTATCCATTGCGTTTCAAGTTGAAGTTAGTGCTTGTAGTATTAGGGCGTGTAGACGTGTAGAAGCTTAGCTCTATAAGAGATCTGATAACCTTTTGACAGTGCCAGCCATATGGTCTCGTCTTGGCGACATTTTACATGAATATGTTCTTGGTGGGATATTTTTTATGAAAAATCTCTTTTAAATCACTATTTATCCACAAGCACAATATTTTAAAAAGAGATCTCAAAATCAATCTGTGGGAGTTTCTTCGCCCTCTTCTCCCACAGTGGTCCAAGGTAAAAAAAAGTAAAAAATACGTGTTTAAGTACCTACATTGTTTAATAGCTATAGCAATAAATAAAATTTTGATTGATTTCATTGATTGATATCTACAAACATTCATCACGCCTTTTGGTGACCAAGTTTAGGCAGATATTTAATATTCTATGTCTGCGCGACATCAGGCTATTGCCGCACTTATATAGATGTGAAGGTTCGGAATGTACGTATACCTCACGCCACGAATTAAGAGCGCTGGGCGACGTTGGCGGGAATTACTGCGCATATGTACAGGTATTGAAAAGTGACTACTGCGCTTTCAAGGTCACCGCTCATAACTCGTGGGGCAAGGTATACCTCTATAGTTTAGATATTATTGCCACTTCTGCCTGAACCCGTCTATGTCAGTGACGCTCTGTGGGCCACGCGGCCGGACAATGCCGACGTACTCGGCGCTAGTGGAATGAGGATGTGTCGTACGTAGCGCGCACTGCACAGCACAACGCGACATAACAATTACTCACTAATTGCGCGGAAAGGGAACGCAATTGTTGTGTGCAGGGAAACTAACTGCCCCCCGCTCTCTATCTCCTAAGTCAATCTCATTGAAATTGCGTTTCAAGTATATTTACAAATCAGAATTATTTTACAAGAGCAGGAATTTCTAGCAAATGTAATTGTCAAACTTCAGTTTCAAGGGGATCAGGGGGGTTACCACAACGTCTTATGCCGATTCAGATTAGGAACCTAATTTGATCCGCAAAATTACCGTGACCGTCATAAAACAGGTTTTGGTATCAGGTAAATAAAGCCCATTACGGCGAATTGGAATGGAAATCGTTGCCATGGTGATGTTCTTGTTATGAACCTATTTTGAATCGGAAAAAGATTGTGGTAACCCCCCAGGATTCGGAGATATTATGTGAAAGTCATCTTGTCACACCATAGCAGGTGCTTCTAAATTATCCGACACATTTTCGATGCAATCTTCAGACACAAATAAAAATAGTAAATGCTCGCAATTTTTCCTTCAGTAACATGTTCCATTGATATGTCTTAAGATGTTCTAGAAGTTTGTCAGGTGATTTCAAAGCACCTGAAGAATGGGTACAAAAAATCGTTTGTTTCTATTTGTTTCTTGGGGAAAGTTGTCAGAATAATTTAAGAGTGTTGCTCCTTCGTTGTGCTAATTCATATTGTTTAACCTTTAATTTATGTAAGCTGTAACTTTGCTAATCTCAGAAGCACGAGTAACATCATGGTTTGTCTCAAGATGGGGGAAGCTTTTTACAATTTTTTATAGCATAAAGTCTTTGTTTCATGATGGAGCCTTTACAACGCATTGGCAGGAAATAATGCGATAAAGCGAAGGAATTTTAAATAAAATTAATTCGGTTTAAAAACTACTTACTTACACGTACATACTGTAACGTACGTAAAAATCGTAGAGAGCGTCAATAGGTTTCAATTAACTAACCCAGTTATATGTTGTCTTACAACTTTCCCAAGAAATATTATAATAGACCGCAATGTAATGCCATGGGATCCACACAAAATTAATTGAAGATACCATTCATGAAACATGCATGTGGGATACCCTCCAAGAAAAAGGTCTAGGCGTTCTATGATTGACCTGAAGGCCGTTTATGCAAGCATGATGAATAATGGATGATGAATGTAGGAAAACTCTAGTATATAATAGAGAGTAAGGCATTGTGGATAGCTGGTTTCTTTTGAATAACACATTAATGGCTAATGTATTAGATAGTGTGTTAGGTAGTTCGGTGTTCTTGTTTCAAAGATTCAAATAAATTTATTGATTGTATTATTGTCCCTAGTAGAAACTTATTCCACGCGCGTTAATGTAGCACAAAGGAAGGAAACAAATTCTGTATTCAGGAAAGGTAGCATATTTAGAATACCACTTTGTTTTAGGGCTCTACTATTATGTGACGGCTAGAATTGTAATAAAATTTAAAATGGTAGCTACAATAACTGTTTATCAGTCTTGAAAATATCAAAAACAATTATACATCATCATTGGGTAAAATTTCAAGGAGAACAAAACATGTCTGAAATCTTGTTAAGAGATTTGGTGCAGGTATTTTGGTCTAAGGGTATTCCAATTTGTTTGTATTCACCGGTACTAAGCTGAAAAATGCGAGGTATGGTAATAGACAAACTTAAAAGATTATATAAGTTATTGAAAACTAAATCTTACCATGTAAAAAACTTAAGTCAAATCAGTGTCTACTCAATGTTGGGTATTCCAATTAACCTGCACTATACGAAATGGGTATTCAACTTTATCTTTACCAATTCGAAATTCCGAATATTCCAAATTGACTTTACGAAATCTTTTATTTTTAACCTAATCAACAGGCCCCTTATTCTAAAACAAGATCAATTAGTTCAGTTCTTTATATTATTCACAATATTTTTTTATATTATTCACAATTATTCTCAACTTTATATGATCACAATCCAGCTTCATAGCCAGCACTAAAATGAGTATCTTAATCAGTTCTTTGTAATAATCACAATCGTATGAGCCAGCACCACAGCCAGTACCGAAACGGGTATTTACAAATAGTTCTGATATTCTAAAAACAGTTAAAAACTAAAATATGATCCTAAAAACAGTTTTTTTTTTCATAAATTGCTGCTTTTTTTTACTTTTCGATGCCTGGACGCCTAGAACAATGGCGGCTCGCTGTTAAAACCCATTTGGTAAGTGCAAATATCTGCTAAGAGTTACAATGAAGATGACGCTGCAAATTTCTTTAATTCTATTCTATTGCCAACAGTATACCAAATATGCTTCTTTTCCTGTACTATCTAGTAGATGTTTTCTACAGGTTTCTGTTGAAAACATCGAATAATTCAATTAGTTACAAAGAAGCCATTTAAATGCAACTAGCCTACTCAGTCGAGTGTACTCGTACCTACTGAAAGATGGTGGACGGTGAGGTTTCATTAATTATTTATATTGAAGTTTAGAATGAACAGCTAGCCTTAGTCATTTAAATTTGAGTGAGAGCTTATGATTGTAATAATTGTGAGGGTGTAGCATTCCAAACCAACTAGGAAAAGGTCTGCAATCGTACATGGAGACCAAATTTTATCCTGCAGCAGTTTTCCATTAAATATGGTTCAAGTGATGTATGCTATGTGTCGTTCTAATCACAAAAATTAAATTATGTAAAGCGGACTATACGAGATTAATTATGTCCAAAGTCTATTAGAATCTACAGTGAAAGTGAAAACATGAAAACTGCAAAACGTAGTGTACTGTTCGGGACTCCTGATTATTAGAAACGAGCAAAATATCTTTATGTGGTTGCGCGGATAGCGGTTTTAAATGTAAGGCTTTTTTAATCTTATGAGGCCACTAAATCCATGGAAATACTGCAGTATCTTACATTCAGTTCCGTTTATTTTTTCATAATTCTATGGAATTTTATGTTATATCATTTTACATGGGTATTTGTGCAATATATATATGTGTATAATGTATATCTTGAAAACCCTTTATTTTCAATATTCAATTAATATTTGTGTCTACGCTTTGTCCAAATGAAAAAGAGACGCCCACGTATAGTAGATAGAACCCAATGCTAAAAAAGTATTTGCACGCAGTTTCCCTGCTTTTATCTTTCTATCCTTTATCAACAGGATCCAAAATTCACTTAACTTTAAAATTCACTCACTTTAGTCACCAAATCCTTTCAAGAATAAAAAATGACTTTGAAAGAGTCTCTAGTGCAATTGAGCAAGTTGAATCGAATTTAAAACAATAACATATTTTGCTTCATCACCTACTTACTATATTTGACTTAATTACTACAGTTTGAACTGTAAATGTTGTTTTATCTTAAGCCTTAAAATACTTTCAGCCCGGCCTGCCTTATAGGCATGAAGTCGTTCCCATTTATTGCTCCATTAGCCCAATGTCCTCTGTTCCCATCCACTCCACTCCATAAAATAAAGACATTTTAAAAAGTCCTAAATACAGGATGTAACAGAAAGGTCTAGTGACAACATCTTAAAATTTGAATACACCTTTCTGTTACACCATGTATATACAGGTGTCCCAAAACCCAACGTCAAGCGGGTACCAGGTGAAAGCCCCAGCCTATACAGGGTCTGATATAATATAAATAAAAAACATATGTTAAAAAAAATACGCTAATTTAAAAAAATACATGTATCAACATCACATATTTAGATACTGTGACAACAAACTTAGCAATTCTTCTACGATTTTTTTACCAATATGATCCTTAATAAACATACTATTGATAACAGTCACAAAATGATCAGAATATTTCGTCAGATTTAAAAAAAAAATACGTACTTAGTTTGGTTGATCGTGGTTTGACAAAATGTTGTAAGTCAACTTTGACTCATCATAACGAAAAAAAAACTATACAGTACTACCCTAGGCAAGTTTATTGACAAATTTGCCAATTTTTTAGTAAGGATTTTGAAAAGGTTAATACTTATATTATCAAAACAAATAAGATACTTTAACAAAACTAACATTGTAGATTAGTTCAAAATTGGAAAAATAATGACTAGACTAGTGGTTCTGTGAGAACAATAGACCTCTCGAGCCCTTCGACATACATACATACTTAAACATACTATCACGACTGACGGAAAAAAGGGCTTTATTATAATGCGATATAAGTTTATTTTGCGCAACAATTTAACGAAGAAAGTCCAATTTGAAATTGAATTTCAGGTGCTTGAATTTTTAATTACTATTCAGACTTTTAAGCAAAATAGGGGTATAAATTTAGCGATTACACGAGTTTCCTTGGTCCTAGGATTTCAAATTTGGTATCTACAGATTCTTCTGTCTGTCTCATGAAAGCGGAGAGAACTGTATAGGCTGATGAGGTGTCAATATTCAGAAATAAAATTAAAACTGAAATCGAACCCAAAAAAGCTAACTCCCACCCCTTCGCAAAATTTTACAACAGGGGAGAGAAGCGGCGCAAAAAACTCGGTAAAAAAGAGTTACGTTAATTAGTTATGTAATAAAAGTCCATTTCATTTCACATAAGTAAATGTACAAATTGTTGGCCTCCAGCACGAATGCAGGCTCTAAATCTTTTAAGAAATGATATTTTTATTAGTCTTGCGTAACTCGCTGCATTGAGGTCTTCTGCAGCTTAAGCAATTTTATGGCGGAGACCATTGATATTTTGAATTTTTATTGCATAAACGTTATATTTTCCAGACCAAGCTGGCCAAAAAAATTTTCCCTCATGGGTAATCCACCTTCTGGGATATTCTCGATCTAAATAATCCCGTACAGCATGAGCGTAGTGCGCTGGGCAACCGTCTTATTGATACAATAGATTTTGAGTGGTAATTCGTCTAATAAGGACGGCAGATCATTTTGGAGAAAATATAGGTTGTTTTGTCCATTCAATGTCGCAGGCAACTCAATCGGTTCAACAACTTTTCCATTCAAAATTCCAGTCCACATGTTTACTTTAAATTGATATCGAGAGCGCTCTTCAAGCATCAAATGTGGGTTTTCTACGTGCCATTTATGCATGTTGTGCAGATTTCCCTCTTTTTTGAACGTGGATATATCACTCCACAGGACTTTGTTGAGATATTGGTTATCTTCTCTGTTTCTCGCCAACATTGTCATACAAAACTCCCATCTAGGACCGCAGTCCCGAGGCAACAAGCTTTGTACACGTTGTACGTAGTAGGGATGACGATATTAAATGGATTTCAGAAATCTATGATGAACATCACTTTTTGGAATTCGATTATTTCTTTCAATAATACGTGCTGAAGTGTCAATATGAATTTCCTCTAAGATTAATTCTTCGATACCTCTTTGAGATCTTCCTCCAGCCCTTCGAGTATCAGGCAATCATCCTTCCCAATAGACTAGATGAACATTTTCAAACGACTCGAATGGCCGATTCAGAGTGACCCTGCCTACGAAGCCAAGGGTCCCGCATTGGAGTCCCGGTGGGAGCAATTTGTTTGATGAGAACGGATGTTTGTACCCTAGGCATGGTAGATTATCTATCTAAGTATAATATTTAACTATATAAGTATGTGTATCGTTGTCTAGTATGAAAGAAACAGGGAATCCTAGTTTGGGGCTAGATCAATGTGTGTAAATAGAGCCCAAGGTATTATTATTATTATAAACACGCGATTATCTGGGTAATGCTCGGCGTTCGGGTACCTCTCACGATACAGTCTTGCCTCGGCAGAAGCATTGCAGCGGCATTCACCATAGATAAATATATGCTTGTTGGCTTATTCTTCAGACGTGTAAACATCCGGCATTTTGCAAACTATGTAGTACACTGGGCAAAATCAAGTCCGGAGAGATACAAACCACAGTCGTTTAGAAAAATCTGATTTTTTCGCACAGAAAATCACAGAAGTGTAACTAACGGTAACAGAGGACAGCAATTTAATTGTTGCTTCTTTTTCTTCTTCTTTGTTTTTTAATCAATGTCGTCAGATCTCTCTAGTGTCAAGTGTGTTCACCTCTTTGTCAGATTTTCTTTTGAGAAGAGAACCGGAAAAGGAAATGTTTTGGTAAAAGATCATTGCTCGTTAGCACTACCCAGAGGACACTTGCAGGGTGTTGATGGACAACTATGTCCTGCGAAAATTAGTATATTCCTAACCTCCATGTTCTTCTGATTTATGAGATGGATTTATTGATTTTTATGTTTATTTTTGATGGATAAGTAACAAGTGTTATACTTTTTCTATATTCTTACGGCCAATTTTGTATAAACTTGACGAGGGTAATACTATTTTATTTTTTACTGTTACGATGAGTCAAAGTTGACTTACAATTTTTTCTCAAACTCGAAACAACCAAACTACGTGATTTTTTTGTCAATCTGACAAAATATTAAGCGTTAGATCTACATAGATCATAATTAAGGTATAGAATGCAAAAGGCAGAAGAAATCGGCGGTTAATCTGATGGATTGGGTGTAAAAATCGGTGTTTCACAAGGTCCATATTAGGCCCTTTGTTACTGGCTTATATAAAAGACCTGCCTTTTATGCTGGAGAAATTAACTGATATAGTGTTATTTGCCAAAGATACTTCACTGATCTTCAAAATTTAAAGACAAAAAGAAGATTTTGATGATGTTAATGGTATCTTTAACCTGGTAAAATTATGTGAATTAAATTCTCATTTCCAAATGTCAGGTGAGTTGAGACCAGTTTAGTGTTAGACAGCAAAACGATAGAATGAGAAAATGATACGAAGTTTCTTGGAATAACCATTGAATGCATCCTTGCTCTCTCTTTCATGAGAATAGTTATAGTATGTATATTATTACTATACCTATATTTACAGGTTTATGTATATATTGGTACTTATTTAGTAGTTTGTTATATAGGTATTTTATTTTCCTTATTTTATAGAGATTTCATGTATTTATGTATTATTTAATATAGATAAGTTATTAGATGTTGTGCACTGCTTACCCTTTCATGATACATTTTCATATCATGCCTTGGTTTGAATTATGAATTATAGCAAATGTCTGTCTGTCCGTGGTACCCACGAGGTCTAATGGGTAGACGGATTTAAGTGCGTTTTCATAAACAGGAATAGACTTCCCTACGGTGGTACTTAGTCATGCTTTAATAAAATATAATATTTTAAATATTAATCATTGTTCAAAACATAATTTACTATTCGACTAATTTGCAGGAAGCTTCGTCAATAATTTAAAACTCAATTTCAACACTAGCTAAACTAAAATAAGATAAGTATTCAATAAAAACTATAACTTAACTAAATAAACCACTCCGGGACACCTCCCTACGAAAGGTCCCCATGACACTAGCGGCATTGCCACGCTGCACTGCCAAAGAGATCCTCTGCATAAGAAATGACCCGGAGCGGTAGTCATAACCACGGTCACGCAGACGACGAACCAACTCCTTTATAAAAGCTCAGCCACATGACCAGAAAACCCCGGTCATCTCCACAGCCAAACGCACAAAAATTTAACTCCCCAGTAGAGCGGCATATTTAGTGCGCTTGTGCCTTGCAGCCGCTTCCCACTCGAGCAGGACAGATCGGGAGGCTCCAGCACGCACGGAATGTTGGCCGAAACCAGCGCCCTCTGGACAATATTGTTTATAGCATGTTGCCGCGCACGCTGCCGGCTGTGGGAGTGGAGACCGTCCACCCATGCCCCACACACACAGTGATGAGGTTGGGAGATAGAGCAGCCCAAACCTAGAGCGACAGATATGCGCAAAGTATCATTGTCCAGGAGGGTTCCCAAATGTGGAGAAGGCAGTGCATGAAGCTACGCTCCTGAGTCCGGTTCTGTAACCGCCCGCATCCGCGCCAGTTCCGGCCCCACGCACCCAGCGATGAGCTCGTCGCGAGCCACCGTGCACATCGTCTCATCCCAGGCGCGCTGGCTACCCTTCTGCTCCGGGATATCGCTCACAGGACAACGAGCCCGCCATAGACTCTCCGCCTCTTCCGTAAAACGGACCATGAAACTGTCACCTTGGTAATGAAGGATTTAGTGTCAAGATCCAATTTAATAAGCACAGACTTCTTAAGACTAGTTGCGCCCCGGTTTAGACTCGCTAAAGTTAGTCATTCCTTTAACCTCTTAAAAACCGTGAGTAGATGGGACGGGTCGCGATTTTGAACCTTATGGCATGGTAATAAAATTTTAAAACCATAACGGAAAAGTAGCGTTATCTAACGCTGCCGGTGGTATTCAAGAGGTTAAGGGTCACTGCATTCTCTACTACAATAAGATACCTCTGGAAATTTTGAAATTGACATTTGAGCAATTTAAAAACCATGTAAAACCGACTTTATCTGAAAAGAGAAATTACGATGTTCAAGATTACTTAAATGACGAGACTTTGTGTTAATCGAACTAATCACTGAACTCGCTGTTAATAATTTTGTAACAATCTATAGGAGTTTCTTCGTCCTACTTCTCCCACAGTGGTCCAATTTACTGAAGTAGTAAAAAATGACGCTTGATAAATATAGGTAAATATCTACAGAAATAAAGAAAATTTAATTTTTATTACAACTACAGTCGGTAAGAAAAAGGCCTAAATATAGCATAAGCAACACCACGAGTCTTAAGAGGGCAGCTCGAAAACTTCTGACAATGGGGTAAAAAACTGAAAGCTCGTCGTAGATGGCAGCACTATTGAGGGTTCCTAAGAACCGCCATATTGTCTATTTGTTGTTGTTTGCTAAAGTATTCAATATTAGATATCACGATAAAAATGTATTTGACCTGTAGTGTAGCTAAGTTAAAAGACGAGCTTAGAAAACGGAGAGCGTTTGCCATTGGTAAAAAAGCAGCTTTAGTTGAAAGGTAAGTTAAAAACTGGCATTGTTATGATTTAAAGGTTATGTTTCCTCATAATTCTTTTTCAGCCAGATATCTAGTTTTTTCCATAGCTGATCCATATAATTAATCCACGTTATAAATATGTTGTATACTGTTGTGGGGTTAGTTCCAAAAAATTGTCTTAGTTCGAAATTGCATTTACTGTGTCGTAATTTCATCATTGTCATGAAAAACTGATCTTCAATAGAAATATATCGAAAATGACTTCCATAGTATTTAATTAAATGAGCCATGGGACTTAATGTTGAGAATACAAAGTAGAACTTTCCATAGGTTTCCATCTCTCTATAGATCTATAAATGTGTTCGAAGTTCACTTAAGTGCTCTTTGATTCAGCTGATGAACTAGATTCTTTACTTGTAGGCAGCTCAGCTTGTGGGCCAACGGGTATTTCTATTTCACTCTGTACTGTGAATTGTTCATCTCTAAATTGAACTTCACACTTATTTTGGGTTTGGATGCCACCGGGTCCAGGTATTTGATCACCACAAGGCGTTTCAAAACAAAGGTTCTTGAGACTGCTCTGAAGCTGTCTATCCGATCGTTGTTGTGTTTTCTGTTTGACTGTTTTGACCTTAGAATATGAAAATATTGAGGGTACAGCTGTTTTCTTCAACACTTGTGTATAGATGTGTATAGATACTCTGCCCGCGCCACTCCAGGTGTAAATGTGCCCATAACACTAGCCGCATTGCCGCGTTGAATAGCTATGGCTAACCTTTGCACCAGAAATGACCCGGAGCGTGGATCAAGACCTCTCTCTTGTAAGCGGCGCCCCACTTCCCTAAAAAAGGTTATGGCCTCCGAGCACCAACACCCAGTAACCTCCACCGCAAGAGCAACGAATAAATAATTTGAGAGGCCCGAGTACTTGTCCCTCTTACGCACTGCCGCCAGCTCAGCCGCAGCTCCAGGCGCCCGCATGATGCGACTAATGTGCGAAGCCGCAAATTTATTTATTTGTCAAAGTACACCAGTCAATGAAAATTTTCAGTCAAATATTTTAATGTTATTTTTGTATCATAAATTGACCTTTATTGACCTGACTGTACCAACAAGCTCTTGAAATTGTTGGGAACACATTTTTCATTATGATGATAACTTTCCATGGAGCGTTAGGAACGATCCAGAATAAAACGTCTTGTCTGTTTACTAATCATAAATATATAATCGTGTATGTGTAATAAATAATTCCTAATGTTAACATTGGGATCCTATGTGATAGGCTCCGCATTTTGCTGTTTGGGATCCCTCTATCTATCCTCTAGACTTTGTCTATAATAAACATGTATTATTTATGTACCTATATTCTCATGTTTACTTAAAAGGCAAGATAGCTAATTTTTTACTGTGCTTAAACTTTACTATTTCTGCTATTCCAAAACAATAAATAAACTACTTTATTCCTTAGCTCATACGCTAATTAGATATGACGAAATGACATATCAAGTCCCCTAAGACAGCCCATCCGGAGTCGCCTGTCGGCTCGGTTCATAAACCCATACCCGTATATTATAATGCCTTCCACTATATAACAGTCACATAAACTTCTTTTTTAGGGTTCCTTAACCAAAGGATAAAACAGGATCCTATTACTAAGACTCCGCTGTCCGTCCGTTCATCCGTCCGTCTGTCACCAGGCAATCGTGATAGTTAGACCGTTGAAATGTGAATAGATGATGTATTTCTGGTGCCGCTATAACAACAAATACTAAAAAACAGAATAGAATAATTTATTTATCTGTACACCACATACAAATTCCTGAATGCACCCTGGTTACGTTAATGGAGTGTGAAAGTAGCTACACCAATAACTTTATAAACAACATTTCGCTATGTAAAATCCAAACTATTCACTCCACACCATCCCTACCATTGTACGGTTCGTGTGCGAGTTCGACTCGCACTTGACAGATTTTTTTATAACTATTAAATAACAATTGCATAAATTCAAATACGGTTCGAAATTTGTATAAAATAATATTGTGAAAAACAGGGTTTGTGATAACTTCGGGAAACTTTTCTATCGTGAAATAATAAAAATATTAAAATTACGTTAACATGTTAATGAATGCAAGCTGACTCTCGTGAACACTGTTCAACAAGCAAAGAAAATCTGCTTTATTACTCCTATTTTGTGTCACTTGAGATTTAAAAAAGGCTGTAACTTTTGTTATATTATATTATATTATGTGTAATAGGAGTATTAAAGCCTACCGCGTACGTACGTACGCTAACAATATTCTGATTAACTTTCCGCCTACATTACTGTGCTAGGTAGTTGTGGGTGGGTGGTATGTTCTACCCCTAGCCTAGATAATTCCAGATAGCCTTCAGAAGTGTCAGACTCATATTTCATGTTCGCTACTAACTGCCCCGTCGAGCTCGCATTGAGGTGGAATGAAGAAATTGTCATGTAAATTTATTCATGTCGCGGGATCGACCAAATCGAACTTTCTAAGTAGGAATTTGGGAGTTCACAGACCAGCACCGCTAAATGCGCAAATAAATAGCCACATTGGAAAATACTTACGTCAAAGGAAAATGCGGGCAAATTTAATCTCCTGCGGAAAAGTCTTTTAGCTAAGGGAAACCTTAGGGGATTACCTTTTTAGGGTTCCGTAACCAACGGGTAAGAACGGAACCCTATTACTAAGACTTCGCTGTCCGTCCATCCGTCCGTCCGTCCGTCCGTCCGTCTGTCACCAGGCTGTATCTCAAGAACCTAGCTAGCTAGAGAGTTGAAATTTTCACAGATTATGTATTTCTGTTGCCGCTATAACAACAAATACTAAAAAACAGGATAAAAGTAATATTTAAGGGGGCTCCCATACAACAATTCTTTCAATACCACATACAAACTTATGGATGCACCTGGTTACGTACATGGAGTGTGAAAGTAACCGCACCAATAACTTTGTAAACAATATTTTGCTGTGTAAAATCCAAACTATTCACTCCACACCATCGCTTCCATTGAACGGTGGTACGGAACCCTTCGTGCGCGACTAAGACTCGCACTTGACCGGTTTTTTATTTTTATTTTGTTGGTGGGGAAAAAATGGAATTACCCATACCCAGGAGTCAGTCCTACCTGCTATGTTCGGGTCCCTACACATTGAGCGAGCATCAGCTCGTGTAGTATACGGACCAAAAAACAACCCCTGGGTGAGTGTATAAGTAGTTATCGTTAGATGTTACAACTAACCATAGATAGCTCTACTGGAGAATACCGTTATTATGTAAAATTCAATGGTAATTGGTAGGCAAGTCCATTTTGCGTGACAGGGGCTAGCCTATCGCTGCATCAATAGAGAAATGTAAGTTTCCTCGCGACTTACGATGTATTTCAAGGCCTATCGGTCCACTATAAGCACTTCCCGTTTTATCATCTTTTCATTTTAGCGCGAATTTGACAAGTTGTAGACTATGACGACCCCTGTGGCGCTGCGTTTGTGGCTCTGCCTACCATGCGAGAGGTTCCGGGTTCGATCCCTGGCTGGGGATAAAAAAATAAAAATAAAACAATGTCGCGTTTCAGTGGGGTCAAAAGCAATGTATGTGCCTGTTTCAAAATATTTATGTTTATGTTTATCACAAAGTGAAGATGAAGTGGTCATGAACATATGAACCAATTCAAATTATTTATTACTGCAGATATTTACATATAATATATCTAGCAAACTTATTTTTTTGGTTGAATGGAAACCTAATCTTTCATTGGATCACAGTGAGAGAAGGAGGGCGAAACATTTCCCTTATACTGATGTGTAGATCTCTTTTACAAATTAGCTAATATAATTATAACAATATTCATTATTGTAAAGAATAAATAAATAGAAAACCATTAACAGCGAGTTCTGTGTTGAGTTGAATAACCCCATACAAGCCCTTTTTAGACTAAGTCAGCTAAACATGGTTTTTAAATTGCTCGCTCAAATGGCAATTTCTTTAAATTATAAATCACCCGAATAGCTCTTTTCTGAATTATAAAAATAATTTGAATATCCACTGCTTTTCCCCACATCAAGATGCTTTCTAAAACTTTATAAACTAAGTATTAACTAAGTAAAGTAATCTAAACGTTTTGACATGGTCCTGGGGATTTACATGCCACAATTAAAAATCTAAATTACCGACGCTGGTGCTGTTTTTTAAGAAAGTCTTTGCTTCATAAGGAGATACATTTAGACACATTGTTGTGAGTCCTGGGTACATTGGTGTTTTTTTTTTAAGTTTGAGCTACCTCAACGTTGGATTTAACAACATCATCACCTATCTGTAAGCAGAAATCATTGTACCTTGGTATAGCTTTACTAGGTGGACAAAGCTATTCGCGTCCGCAGGGGTTACCTACCACAGCCCTGTACGTGTCCCTCGGGTGGTGTTAATCGAACAACAAACCTTTGGCTGCCGTACCTGTCCTTGAGACCTCACGGCAAAAACCAATTCTGAGTCGTTCAATATATAATTATGAGAAGGTCAAAACTGAGAGCCCTTCAACTAGAGATATAAATCCTAGTGAAAGAGTATGTTAGTTTAATATAGAAGGCATAAGCTCAGCAAAGTGCGACCTACTAACTAAGATCCTGACAGAGATGAAAATTTACATACTACTACTACAAGAGACTCATGCTAAGAGTGAACATGATCTTATCAACAGGGGGATTATACATGGATACTCCATTATCCAATCCTGAATCATGCTCAATATGGAATCGTCACTTACGCTAAGAACGACCTAGCAGATGTCTTGCCACTCGGCTATGTCCAGCTAGGAAAACTTTTCTGCATGGCTGTAAAAATAAGAGACCTCACCATTACCAACATCTACAAGCCTCCGTGTTCCACCTGGTCTAATGGGATTCCGGTGTACCCCCACCCATGCCTTTATTCCGGAGATTTCAATAGCCACCACACCAACTGTGGTATGACTCTGACGACCAAAATGGATCCTCCTTCAGTGGGCAGAAACCAATGACATACAGCTTAAATTTAACGCCAAGGACAGGCGATCGTTCAAGTCAGCAAGATGAAATAATTATTACAACCCAGAATTGAATTTTGATCCTGCGACCCGTCAGACAACCCACTGCCCACTATACGTCGAATATTACCAGATTTTCCCAACAGCCAACTCGTCAACTCTATGCCACTTCCCAGGTGGAATTTCCAAAAAGCGAACTGGCTGAGTTTGGAATTGCAATGAACGCCACCATCAGATGGTTACCCG
The DNA here is from genome assembly GCA_949825045.1 of Argyresthia goedartella. Taxonomy (NCBI): domain Eukaryota; kingdom Metazoa; phylum Arthropoda; class Insecta; order Lepidoptera; family Argyresthiidae; genus Argyresthia; species Argyresthia goedartella. Next base: position 38,535,684 of record OX463814.1, read on the forward strand.
CTAAGGTTGATAACTATAACAGCTTCGTAAAACTCATACTGAAGCAAAAAAGTATATACCGAAAGAATACAGGAAATCTTACATTCCGTGCTTTAGTACACTAAAGAGAGTGAGAAACTGTATGAAGAATATCTGCAGACCGGAGACCACGAGATTGGTGGTGAATTGCTGGATTCGTTTAATGAAAATAGAAGAGCAAAGTGGATCGACACCGTCCAAAGCATGGACTTTAAGACATCGAGCAGAAAAGCTTGGAGGGTTCTGAACAAGCTAACGGGAAACACAAGGCGATCTACTGGCCCGGTTCCCGAAAAACTGCCGAACGCTGAGGGCTAAAAGAAATAAAGTTGCTACCAAACATATTAAACGTGGCCTTACAGAAGAAAAAAGCAAACTCCCTGTAGGCGGATACCTGTCACGAAACTTCTCCAGCGGTGAAACAAACCATACCATCAAAAATCTGGCTCTAAATAAAACAACAGGATTTGATGGCATCAACAATGAATTCTTAAAAACCTGGGCCCAAGATGTAGATTTTTTAACATGTTCATGAAATTATATTTCAAAGTTAAAGGTTTTTTGTTCATAAAGGTCATACAAGATTACTCTACTTATACGAATGCCAAAAGTTGCCCAGTCATTAAATTTTTATTTACCGTTGTTGTCACTGACTTTTTCAAATTTCAAAACTTACTGAATTCTGTATGAATAATGTTGAAGAAGTCTGAATAGAATTTGTTCGGGTTCTTTTCATTAAAATCTGGTTGTTTAATTTCCACGCCTACCGAACGGCGTGGAATCCTGAGGGGGTGGGCTTTTGCCAGCACGTGAGAGAAAAGTGAGTTGAATGATTGTTACTGACCTTGTCGTCGCAGACCGGAGATCGAAAGCTCGATTCGAGACAGGAATGCGGGATAGGAGACAGTTTTGGGACAGGAGAGGAACCGAACCTTGCCGTCGCTGCCCGGCGCTGTCGCCGGCGTGTTGCCTGCCGACACGTGGAGTCGCCGCTACCGATACGACGATGTGCAATCAACACGGATCACGTAACCGCTGACGCGAATCTACTTATTTCCCGACGATGTGGTAGATTTACACTCCGACCAGGCTCGACACCTGTATTAGACGATTGTTACACCGAATTACAATCACTGCTCGAACGCCTGAGCAGACATGTTTGTTCTCCCGACGAGAAAAGATAAAGATAACCTCCAATTTTTTCCTCTCGTTGGTACGAGTGACAGCTGCGGTCCGTTTCCGCTTAGTGATGTCCCGATTACTCGCGGTCGATCCGCGCAACAAAAAACCGGTGCATTCCGAAGCATAAATATTAAACACGTCTGCTCAGGCATCGGGCCATTGATTGTAATTCGGTGTAACAATCGTCTAACACAGGCGTCGGGCCTGGTCGGAGTGTTAATCATCTACATCGTCGGGAAATAAGTAGATTCACGTCAGCGGTTGAGTGATCCGTGTTTTTGATTGAAAATCGTCGTATCGAACGGCGACTCCACGTGTCAGCAGGCAGCACGCCGGCGACAGCGTCGGGCAGCGACAGCGAAACGATAGTGATTCGGTTCCTATCCTATCACAATTGTGCCCTTATCCCGTATTCCTGTCTCAAATCGAGCTTTCGATTTCCGGTCTACGACGACAAGGTAAGGTAATAATTCAAGATCTTTTCTCCCGTGCTGGCATCAACCCAACCCCTCAAGATTCCACGCCGTTCGGTTGAGGCGTGGAATTAATCATTTTGATGTACATACGGTCTGATATGCCACCGGTGGCATATCAGCAGCCGAGTTACCAGGCCGACGGGGGTCCCAGCGGGTTCGGATCCCGCGGAGGTTCCCGCTAGGGACACGCCGCCCACTTACAGGGTGCCGCCACTCCACAGACGGTCATGCTCCTCACCGCCTCGGTGATAGCGTGGAGTTCGGACGGCAAATCTTGTGTGGCACGAGCACTATTGGACTCGGGGGCCCAGGGGTGCTTAGTCTCGTGCAACCTTGTAAGACGGTTAGGCATTTCGGTAAGGGAGTACCCACATTCCATTCGGGGAATTGGGAACACGGAAGTCGGTTCCGTTAAGGGAGTATGTCGGATTACTCTCTCGTCACGGGTGGATTCATCGGTGAATCTGACGGTCACGGCATTGGTCATGCCTAATGTGATGGGCTCACACCCTCACGTACGGTTGTCGCCCTCGGTGCGACAGTTGGTCGCTGGGTTGTCACTGGCTGACCCAGAGTTCGATATTCCGGGCCCAGTAGACATTTTATTGGGTGTCGATGCCTTGGGATACCTGTTAGTGCCAGGTGTCCACGTGTTGCAGGCGACTGGTCTGGTTTCGGTCAACACCAGACTGGGCCATGCGGTAATGGGTCCGGTCATGCCGGCTGCCCCACGCCTAGCGACTCGTAGTCCCTTATTCGGTTCTGAACTCTCGGAGGTGATACAGAAGTTTTGGGAGGTGGAGGAACCACCTACGGTCCGCCGGTTGGACCCGGTTGAAGAAGAGTGTGAACAGTTTTATCGGAACAATACTGGTCGCCTTCGGTCAGGTCGATTTCTCACACGTCTTCCATTCCGGAGTGATCGCCCACCGCTGGGCAGTTCACACCATGCAGCCGAGACGCGGCTTCTGTCGATGGAACGACGCATGAAGCGTGACGGGATTTTCCGGCAGAAGTACGTCGACTTCATGCGGGAATACGAGTCGCTCGGCCACATGTCGGTTTCGGGTATCGACTGGAAGCGTGAAGACCACTGCTTCGTGCCCCATCACGCGGTCTTGAGGACCCCGGAGGGCAAAATACGGGTAGTGTTCGATGGATCGGCATCAACATCTAACGGCATGAACCTGAACCAGTGTTTGCATTCAGGGCCAAAGTTGAACCATGACATCGCGGATGTTATCACACGGTTCCGTCGACACAATGTTGTGTTTGTAGCTGACATCCGGATGATGATTAGACAAACGGTCATTCACCCTGACGATAGACGGTATCAGCTGATACTGTGGCGAGACCGCCCAGATCAGCCCATCAGGGTGTACGAGCTGAACACCAACACGTACGGGCTACGGTCTAGTCCTTATTTGGCGATTCGCACTGTGCGGGAGATAGCGGATCGAGAACGGTTAAACTTCCCTAGAGGAGCAGCGATCCTGGAGCAGGATCTCTACGTAGACGATATCTGTACCGGTGCAGATTCCGTAGAGGAGGCGCTCGCTCGACGGGACGAGCTAGTTGAGCTCTTACGGGGTGGAGGTTACGAGCTCCGGAAATGGATGTCGAACTCTCCAGAGTTACTGACTGGTCTTCCGGATGATTACCAGCAGGATCCCCACATTTTTGAAAATTTGGAAAATCCAAATATGTTGTCGGTATTAGGCGTTCAGTACCAGCCGGTGTCAGACAATTTTTCGTATGGGGTCGAGTTGGACTCCCCGAAGGTCTGGACGAAACGGAACGTCCTTTCAACGGTGGCTAGGACATTTGATCCAAACGGGTGGATCACCCCGGTAACATTTCAGATCAAGTGTTTTATGCAGCAATTGTGGTCTGCTGAGCTGAAATGGGACGACCCGATCGGCGGGTCATTGAGCTCAGAGTGGGACTCGTTCTTTTCGACCCTCCCTGGCATCAATCGGATTTCACTGCCACGGAGGTTGGTCCCCACCAAACGATACACCGCCACCCTGCATGGGTTTTGCGATGCCTCGGAGAAGGGCTACGGAGCTGCGGTGTATCTGCGTACGGTCGACTCCTCGGGGGAGGTTGATGTGCGGTTGGTCATGGCCAAGAGCAAGGTTGCACCGTTGCGCACTCGCCTGACCATTCCCAAGTTAGAGCTTTCGGGAGCGGCTCTCCTGACTCGTCTGCTCAACCACACGATGACGGTTCTTCGTGGGTCAATAGCGTTGGAAGATACGGTCTACGCTTGGACGGACAGCAAGATCGTGTTATGCTGGCTGAAGGCTTCAGTTCACAAGCTGGAGATTTTTGTGGCGAATCGGGTTTCGCAGATATTGAATTCGGAGGTTCCCTTATTCTGGAGACATGTTCCAGGGGAAATGAACCCAGCAGACTGTGCGTCTCGTAGGTGTCACGCTCCGGAGTTGGTTGGACATCCCTTGTGGTGGGGTCCAAAATGGTTGACTCAAGCCGAATCGGATTGGCCAATGAGTCCACGCGTTACCACGGCGAATGGCGCCTTGACAGTCGGTGTCTGTACGACGCAACCAGAGCCGGAAGAGGAGTTCAGCCTGCTGGAACGGTACAGCTCGCTCGACAAGCTGGTCAATGTGACCGCCTGGATCTGCCGATTTGCGCGGAATTGTTGGAATTCTGAGGCGCAAGGAGTGCGGACACAGGTCCTGACACCATGGGAACGGAACCATGCGTTGTTCTCATTGGTACGGAACGTGCAGGCGGTGCACTTTAAGTCCAAACTGGACATTCTGAGACGCGGACGCGTCCAACTGAAGGGAGCTGTGGCTCGGCTCAACCCGTTTATTGACCCTCAAGGATTGCTGAGGGTAGGAGGTCAGCTGCGGAATGCCAACCTGCCTTATGCGGCTCGCCACCCGTTGTTACTCCCTAGGAAAGGGAAGTTGGTCGAACTGTTGATACAGGATATATCGGATGCCACGCCTTGATGGCGTTTCTCCAGCGCGAGTTCTGGATTCTATCGGGAAGACGCTTAGTGCGTAGCGTCGTATTTTGGTGCCTGCCTTGTTATCGGGCCAAGGCGGCTACGATGCAGCCCCAGATGGGCGTCTTGCCCTCGGATAGGGTTAACGAAATCCGGCCCTTTGAGGGTGTCGGAACGGATTTCGCGGGACCATTCATGGTCAAGTCTTCACAGCTACGGAACGCCAGATTAGTGAAGGCATACCTGTGCGTCTTCGTGTGCTTGGCCACGAAGGCAGTCCACTTGGAGGTGGTCAGTGACCTCACTACGGAGGCATTTATCGCTTGTCTGGATCGGTTCGTCTCACGAAGGGGCCTCCCAACATTAATCCGTTCGGACAACGGCACAAATTTTGTCGGAGCCAGGCGATATCTGCAGGAGGTCACTCAATTCCTGAACGGTAACCAGGACGCCATCGGTACGGCTTGCTCCCGACGTGGGATTGAATGGGTTTTCAGTCCGCCGGGATGTCCTCATTGGGGAGGAATTTTTGAGGCTGCGGTTAAATCGGCTAAGTCGCACCTGACGAGGATCATCGGTGAGACCTCTCTACGCTTTGAAGAGCTTGCGACGCTGTTCTGTAAAATTGAAATGACACTGAACTCGCGTCCGTTGTGCCCGCTCAGTTCGGATCCAAATGATTTGGAAGCGTTGACTCCGGGTCACTTCCTGATAGGTCAGCCCCTTAACGCCCTGCCAGAATACCCATTCGGTGATGTTAAGTTAAGTCGGTTAACTAGGTGGCAGATGTTGCAGCAGATGGCTCAAGATTTTTGGAAACGGTGGTCCCTTGAGTACTTGCACATCTTGCAGCAGCGCCTTAAGTGGACTGACCGGACGAGCCCCCCTCAAATCAGTGATTTGGTGCTGATTAAGGATGCGAACCTGCCATCATTGAGATGGAGACGAGGACGGATCGTCAATTTGTACACGGGTCGGGATGGCACGCCTCGATCAGCAGAAGTCAAGGTGGGGGACTCGGTCCTCAAGAGAGCGGTCGCAACACTTTCTCGCCTTCCTATTGATTAGGGACAGGTTCGGGCCTGTCCGGGCGGGTGACTGTTTAATATTTATGCTTCGGAACGCACCGGTTTTTTGTTGCGCGGATCGACCGCGAGTAATCGGGACATCACTAAGCGGAAACGGACCGCAGCTGTCACTCGTACCAACGAGAGGAAAAAATTGTAGGTTATCTTTATCTTTTCTCGTCGGGAGAACAAACATGTCTGCTCAGGCGTTCGAGCAGTGATTGTAATTCGGTGTAACAATCGTCTAATACAGGTGTCGAGCCTGGTCGGAGTGTAAATCTACCACATCGTCGGGAAATAAGTAGATTCGCGTCAGCGGTTACGTGATCCGTGTTGATTGGACATCGTCGTATCGGTAGCGGCGACTCCACGTGTCGGCAGGCAGCACGCCGGCGACAGCGTCGGGCAGCGACGGCAAGGTTCGGTTCCTCTCCTATCCCAAAACTGTCTCCTATCCCGCATTCCTGTCTCGAATCGAGCTTTCGATCTCCGGTCTGCGACGACAAGGTCAGTAACAATCATTCAACTCACTTTTCTCTCACGTGCTGGCAAAGGCCCACCCCCTCAGGATTCCACGCCGTTCGGTAGGCGTGGAAATTAAACACTGGTACTGGCAATTTATATCTATGTTTTTCGTTTACGTCTCTAGTCTATGCAATGTAATAAGCCTATATAATGTTGGATCATTCTTATCCTCACTAGCAATTGGGAATTAAACTATTTAACCCCTTTTTTTCGGATGGTAAGCAGTTAAATACATTTTTAACTTTTTTGCCACAAAAATCGTTATCTAAGCATGTTTGGCTGATCAGTGTCATTCTTGTCGGCTGTAGAATCCATAAAAAAAAATGATATGAATAAAGTTATTTATTTATTTATTTATTTATTAATTCATTAACAATATACATTGTGTCTGAAATCACTTAATATCTAATCAAATCAAATCAAATCAAATCAAAACTTTATTGCACCATAATGTATAAATAAGGTCTTAAAATTTAATTACAGTCTCTATTATGGACCCTTTTCGGGTAATGCAAAAACACTTATCAAATGGAATGTATTAAATCTTAACTAATAACAATTATTTAAGCACTTATAGCTATTTCTAGGTTTACAATTTATTGAAGGTAATCCTCAATTGTGTATGGACACATATTAATAAGGTATTGTTTAAGCCTTTTAGTGAATAGTGGCTGGTTTTCTATATTTTTTATATCAATAGGTAATTTGTTAAAGAGTCTAATTGCCATGTAGTACGGGCTACAGTTGAGCATTTTTATTCGGGATTGTAGTAGATTTAATCTTTCTTTATGTCTTGTATTAAAATTATGTGTGTCTTTTACTTGGGGAAATATTCGGTGGTTATTAAATACGAATAAACATGTATCGAATATATACATGGCAGGATGTGTCATTAATTCATATTTTTTGAAGTAGGGTTTACAGCTTTGTTTGTTATTAATTTTTGCAAGTATTCTGATCATTTTCTTTTGAATTATAAATATTTGTTTTGCATGCACACTGTTACCCCATAGCATTATTCCATACTTCAACCAGGAGTATGCGTAGGCATAGTATGCTGTTAATGCAGTTTCAGTATTTGTGCTTAGTTTTAAGTGGAATAGAGCGTAAATAAATTTGGATATTTGACTTTTACGTGGTTTACGTGGTCTTTCCAATTTAGGTTTGCATCGATTTGTATGCCTAATAAGTTAAATGTGTTTACTTGTTCTATATTGTCATTTTCAAATTTTATTGCAATCTTTAATGGTGGTTTATTAAGTGGTCTAAATTCTATTATTTTAGTTTTTTTGAAGTTGATTTCTAGATTATGATCACAAAGCCAATTTGATACTAGCGAAATTGTATTTACCATTTCATTTGTTGGGTCTGATTTTTTTATCTAACTTCATAAGTATTGATACATCATCTGCAAATAATACAGGTTGAGTAATATTGCTATTGAGCACCTTTGGCAAGTCATTTACTAAATTTAATTTTCAGAATAAATCAATAATTTAAATTAATGTCACATGTTGTCATATATTGTGGTTGATAAATTATACAATACAAATAGTTCAAATTTTCTAACAATTAGGTTCAGCATAAAAGTCATTAATGTCATAAAAAGATTTTTCCATCAAATATTTTTTAATTTTTCCTTCAAACATCTTCGTTTTATCAATTATTTTCAAATTTTTCGGTAATGAATTATACAATTTTATGGATTGATAAAGAACATTTTGCTTGGCAATGTTTAGGCGAGGTTGAATTATTTGAAGTTTAATGTCCTGCCTCCTGGAAATGTTTCTTTAATGTTTCTCCACCGGACCTTCTAGGTCACTCAGGTGTTTACTCAGGGTAGTCAATAATATAAGTATATAGAGACTAGGGACAGTTAATACACGAAACTTCAAAAAGTATTCTTTACATGAGATCCACTGAGGAACTCTAGCTAATACTCTGATTGCTCTCTTTTGCATCCTGAAGGCACTAAGAATATTGCGTTGGTAGCTGTTACCCCAAAATTTAATACTGTATCTTAACTTAGATTCTACTAATGCAAAATACACTGCTCTAAGGTGGTCTTGAGAGACCTCATCCCTTAAGGTCTTCATAGCAAAACAAGCGGAACTAATGGATTTTACAATCACTTCCACCTCCTCCTTCCAGTTAATATTTTCATCAATATGAACCCCTAAAAACTTTAGTGACTTAACGACATTGACTTTCTCATTATTATAAACTATGTCCAAGGTCTCAGTGTTTCTGCGGTTGTTTTAAAAAGTATTATTTTGCTTTTTGTGCCATTCAATTCTAGATTATTGTGCAAGAACCAATCTTTGAAGCAAGCCAGCACAATATTTAGTCTTCTATTAAAATCGACTATGTTGGTTGCCGAAGTTATTGCATTAGTATCATCAGCAAATAGGACCAAGTTAGTGTCTATTGAGTTATTGATGATAGCATTTACCAAGTCATTTATAAAAACCACAAAGAAGATGGGTCCCAATATTGATCCTTGCGGTACACCTCTTCTTCTCACTAAGTTAGAAGAAACTACTTGTTCTTTCATTATACTTATTGATCTGACTTCAACAAACTGGTATCTATTTTGCAAATAGCTTCGAATTAGTTTTGATGGCTGTCCTCTTACGCCTTAGTGTTCTAATTTTTAATGAGAAGTTTATGATCAACTGTATCAAATGCTGCACTTAGATCTAAAAATATGCATATATAAAAATATATGCATATTATGCATAAAAATGCTGCAACTTTGTGTTTTCTTTCCAGGTTTGTAAGCACATCATTAAGTTGTGCCTCTATTGCATCTGCTGTACTAACGCCTGTTCTATAACCAAATTGCCTTGTGCTAAGAACTTTGTTCTTAATAAGGTGTACAACTAGAGCATTCTTAATTAATTTTTCAAAAACCTTTGACAAAATTGGTAATAAAGATATTGGCCTGTAATTAGCAGAATCGGTTTTCAAACCCTTTTTAAATATTGGTAAAATCCTAGCAATCTTTAGCTGGTCAGGAAACGTACCAGTTTCAATGCTCTCATTGTAAAAAGCTGCAAGAGGATATGCCAAGATATCAATATTATCCTTTATAACCGTTATTGGCAATTTATCTACTCCACATGACTTTTTGGCCTGCATATTGTTAACAATTTTAGTAATATCATAGGCAGTCACAGTATTTACGACTAAATTTTCATTAACTCTATCTGTATTCTCATATAAGTAATTCAATGCCTTGCTAGCATTCACTGTATTATTGTTATTTGATTTATCAAATTCCTTTGAGAAAATATCCGCAATATCATCAGGTTTGTCTATTATATGGTCATCGTCTTTTAGAAGCAGCTCTTTATTATTATTAACATGTTTTGATTTATTTCTATGGCGATTTACAATATTCCATATAGATTTTGTAGAGTAGTTAGTTTTCCTCAGTTCATTGTTAACATTATTCCTTTTCGCTGTTCTTAAAACTCGCCTATAAGTATTCATGTATGTTACTATGCAAGATACAACAGACTCATGACATGTTTGGAGGTCTGCTGTTTTCAAAAACCGTTTCATAACACTAGAAACTTTTATTCCTTTAGTAATCCAATTCACTTTCTTCTTATTTCTGAGATATATTTTTTTGTGTATTTTCTTAAAACATTTGTTGTGTATTTCTTTCATAGTTTTTATGAATGTATTTGTACCTATATCGAATAATTGATGATTCAATAAGTGTGTTCTAAATTTTAATTTGTTAATTTTACTATAAGTTCTTTTCTCTGCCCAAATGTAATCTCTATCACCCTCTGTAATATTTCTCTTTTTAATTTCTAAATTTATTGAACAAGAGATAGCAAAATGACCATCCCCAATCTTATGGTTATCTACCATCACGTCATGTAAGAGATCTAAGTTTGAGTTTGTTAGAAAATTGTCAATACATGATTCGCAGCTGTTTCTTTGAAATGTAGCTTCATTTATAATATGCGTAAAATTATAACATCGTAACAATGTGAGAAAATCATTTGTTTTTTCATCACCTTTAAGCAGGTTTATGTTAAAATCTCCTGCGATGACACACTCCTTCTTAAAAGAGTACTCAAGTAGTTGTTCTAGTGAGTTCAAGAAGTCTGTAAAATTGCTTACTTCTGGTATCCGGTATAAACAGAAAATATATAGATTTGTAGCGATATCACGAATCCCACATACCTCAAATGAGTTAATCTTGTACAGTTTTTTACAAATTTCCAAAACTTCAAACTCTCTTTCTCCTTGACATAGAATAAGTGAACCGCCTCTCTTTTTGCCCTTTATTAATTTTTGATTCATAGTTGTATCTACAAGCAAATCTTCACGATCAGCACCAATAATTAACTTTCTTCTGTTATTTATTACATAGTTTAGTGAGATCTCCCTTCATAATTTTCTCAAGTACAACAATGTTGTTGTTGTACTTGAGAAAATTATGGATAAGTAAAGGACCTTCCAAGATCTTTTGAATTTCAGACACAATACATGTAAACAATCTTTACTGCAATAAAACCATCTTTATTCCAGTGGCGGACCCCGGTGTGGTGAAGACCGGTGCCTACAAGTACGAGGACGGCACTCGATACGTCGGCGAGTGGAACTCAAAGGGGCAGAAGCACGGCATGGGGCACCTTGTGTTACCTGATGGTTTGTCACTATAGTCAATACACAGGGTGACTTTTAATTAGCCGACCATGTTTTAGGGAATGAAAGTACCCTTTATTAAGAACAACTTTCTCCTAGAAGACTATGCTCGCGAACGAAAAAAAAAAGATCTCGCAAAGTAACTTATAATTAGCTGATGATATCGATGTACTTAGGTTCAGGAAATATTTTTTCATTTGCAAACTTGGGTTTCTAGGGGAAAGTTGTCCATAATAATGGGTTCTATCATTCATATCATAAAAATTGGTCAGCTAATTAAATGTAACCTTGTTTAGGTATTTAAAAGGTTAACAACAAGCAAATTTATGGGTGACAGTTGTCAAAAAATTAAAGACGTCAAAAATAACCATAAATTCCTTTTTGGGGTTCCGTAATCGAAAGGTGCCAAATCCTATTAGTAAGCCTCCGGTGTCCGTACGTCAGTCAGTGGGGTATCTCATAAACCGTAATCCGTAGAGATTTAAAATGTACACAGAATCTGTATTTCTGCTGCCGCTACAGCAACAAATATGAACTAGCCTTATGAAAAATTAAAAGTGGTCCCTATACAAAAGAAGTGATTTGTTTTGGTTTATTCTCATAAAAATTGTCAAGTGCCGTTGGACCGGAACGAGTCCAACGGCACGTGACCAATTTTTCATAGATAAGTTTAATTTTATTTGTTGCTTGTGGAATAGGCAAACTGTTAACTTTGTGTGCATTGTGATATCACTATCCTTACTAAAAATCCAAAAAAAAATAAATGATTTGATTACTTTTCAAAAAGACAGTTTTCTGTAGGCAAAGGTATGATCCTTTACTTTTTTTTTTGTAGTATCGAGGGTTCAAGTAGGTAGGAATTTCATAACATAACTTAGGTCAAAATCGAAATCAAAATTTCTTTATAGCTGTAGATGTTTACATATACTTACATCTTGACAGCCGTAAACTCGTCCCTCCCATGGTTTGCAATCCGCGGGGAGCGTGTGTGCTCTAGGTATAAGGTCGTCGTTTTTTTCAATGACGACACGAGATCCGTTTTTGCTATAAGAAAACTAGTACACAACATAGTCTCGTTAGTGACTGGTTTTGTTTGATGCAGTGTTAAATTAGATTTTGAGCTTTGAACAGTCAAACTGAGTTGCCTTCTTAATCCTAAATATACGTGGTGCACTGGACTTGACAGTATCGTCTTTGATGTGTTATGAATAAAGTTTACATAGGTCAGATCTCAGATCGAATGTTTGTTTCTTGCAATAAAGAATTAACGGGCCCGATTCAGCAAGCACAATTAACGCTCAGTGACAATGACGCGACGACGACGACGCACAGTGCTTAAAAATCGGTCGCCATATTCATAGGAACTTAATGTCAGGTATTAAAAAAAGAAAATGGAATGTCTCATTTATACCTTCTTATAAGTTATATTAAAATATGGAGTGAATTAATAGCTTCACGCGTGAGCAAAAAAATATTATTTTTTTTTAATGGGAGAAAACAATTAAAGTACATTTTTTCGGAAATGATTGAAACTGATAGGGCTCACATGAGCTATTTGTACTTTGTATGCTGAACATGATGATATATAATTCATGCACCTTTAGGTGCAGCTTTGGAAGTAGTTACACTTTTGAAATATTGCATTTTATTTGAAACTTTAGTGATAGATATAAATTTTTATAGATATAGTTACTTCTCGCTTTGAGTGCCCTGCGTTATTTTTATAGATTTAAAATTAAGTTGAGAAAAATTGTAGCTTGAATTTTTAGATGGTAAAAAGTAGTTTACAAATTTATCTGTGCGGCTACTTTCATAATGTAGGTAATAAGGTGCATTCATATTTTTTTCTAAGATACAAACTACATGCAAACTTTCGAATGCTTACATAGAGTATGAAAGTAGCTGCACCAGAACCTCCATTGTTAACTCTGAAATTAAAAAACTTTCCGTGCGTTCTTGGGAAAAGGTTCCTTTAAAGGTTGCGGTTTTAGAACGCTCGACCAATCAATTAGCCAACTGTCGACTGTCGATTATTTTGACTTTACGTAAAGAATCATCACCCAAATCCTCGTCAGACTCAAAATCTGAAAATGTTTAGGTGAAGAAACATGTTTTTTTAATATCCTTAATTATATTAATTAATAACAAATTATTAACTAACACTAACACTTTACTTTACATAATCTGTTGTGATATTATTTCCTAAATAATAACACGAAGATTTCATTACTCTTGAGAAATATCGTCATGGTGGCAATGCCATGTTTAGCCTGCGTTCCCCCGCCCCACGGGCCCCCGCGTGGCGGACCGCGGTGAACGTCGGGAAGACAACAGCCCTGTTGACCACCCGCTCCCACCGTCCGACCCCGCTACAGCTGAGGGGCCGGGACATCGAGTGGCAATCGACGGTGAAATACCTCGGTTGCAACATCGACTGCTCGCTGCGCATGGTCCCGATGGTGCAACACTGCATCAACCGGGCCAAAGCCGCGCGGGCAATGCTCCGGCCTGTCCTGTCGTCCAGCCTGCCTCTGAGAGCCAAGCTGCGGGTGTACAAGGCCTATGTGCGCTCGTGGCTCACCTACGCGGCCCCAGCATGGTACGCCCTGCTGTCGAAGACCCAGAAGGCACGGCTGCAGCGGTTCCAGAACATCTCCCTGCGGGTGATCACAGGAGCCGGGCGGTACGTGCGCAACACCACCATCATGAGGGATACCCGGATGCCCACCGTGGAGAAATTCGTCGCGCGGCTGGCACGGCGCATGTACGACTGCGCCGACAACAGCCGCCACGCACATCTCCACGACATTGCTCCACATCACGCACGTCCGCCTGAAGGCAGACCACTCCCAAGAGAGTTGCTGCACATCCTACTGTCGCCAGTGTAAGCCCGCAGAAGAGGGCGAAAGCACGGCACAGTGGAGAAGAAGAAGCTCCCGCACCGTTGTCGCCAGTGTATGCCAATAGACGGCGAAAGCACAGCGCAACGAAGACCACGCGAGGCCCCTGACAAGTAGGGGCCACCCAAGACCGGGGGGGACGTTACCCCCCGAGTTGACGCCGCGGGCATGAGGCAACCATAAGTCCTCGACCCCGCAACCGTAGTGGTCCTCGCGCTCCGCGCGAGAACACACTCCGCAGTCCACACGGCGGGCCCCCGCGCCTCTCCTCGCAGGCGACTACTTTATGTCGCCCCGCGAAGTCCGGAACTTGGTTCTGAAGTGCGGGGCACTTCAGAACCAGGTCCGGACGGAGTCGTCGCGGGGCTGCCAAGCAGAGCCGTCGTCTCGCCGATGCGGCTGTTTAACGGCATCCTGCGCACCGGTCACTTCCCCGCCCTCTGGAAGGAGGGCAAGGTGATCGTCATCCCCAAGCCGGGGAAGGACAGACGACACCCGGGAGGCATACTTCGCATCATCGCGTCGAATTGAACTCGCCTGCAGGAAGATGCAGCAACTTCTGGACCTGCTGCCGCCCTGCCTGGACAAGTGGTGGACCGCGTTAAATGTCGGAAAGATAACAGTCCCGTTTACCACCCACTCCCGCTGTCCGCTGCCACAACAGTTGAGGGGTGTACTGTGGGTGTACGAATTTTATGTGGGCTCGCGGCTCACCTACGCTGCTAATGGTAGGCCCTGCTGTCGACCACAAAGAAGGCACGGCTGCAGCGGTTCCAGAAGGTATCCCTGCGGGTGATCGCTGGAGCCGGTTGGTGGGTGCGGAACTCAATCATCACAAGAGATACCCGGATATCCATCGTGAAGAAATTTGTCGCGGGCTGACCCGGCGCATATACGATTGCGCCAAAAACAACCGCCACGCACATCTCCACGACATCGCACCGCACCACGCAGACCTCTTTCTAGAGAGTTGCTGTCCATCCCACTGCCGCCAATGTTAGCCTGCAGAAGAGGGCGAAAGTATGGCACACTGAAGAAGAAGAACCTCGCGTACGACTGTCGTCTCTGTATGCCAATGGACGGCGAAATCACGGCACAGCGAAAGCCACTCAAGGCCTCTTACAAGTAGGGGCCATCAAAGACGCGGCATGAGGCAATACATTAGATCTCGAAGCTCGCGCGAGAAGGCACTCCGCAGACCACAAGGCGTCCCACGGACCATGGGAGGGTCGAGTTAATGGCGGTAAAGTTTTAGTCATTTTTATTCATTCTAATTTTCTATACGGGGAAGGTGGTAATTGTCCATAAATTAATCCAGTAATTCGCACATTTCCATCACGTCGTAAAACGGGCACATTTTTGTGTCTGTCTGTTATTTAGCCTAGCAAAGGCCCAATGTGTCCTACTGAGTACAAAAAATAGACCTTCTATTGAAGCATACCAATATTCTTCCTGATAACATATTTTGTACTTGCAGAAGGACAATGGGTAATTAATTCAACCAAGCCAAATTTAAGCTTGGGCATCAAGAGGTTAATATTTCATTAAGGATTACTGAGTAAACTTTTCTGAACCTAATTTCAAATTTTAATTGGATTTAAGCTTCATAAAAATTTCTCAAGATGTTTTGCCGTTCACCTATCATCGTTAGAACCATCATATTACTTCTTATGCAAAATATATTTAAAAAAACTTACTTCTTTATAACTGCTAAACGTGGGCGCTACCGCGGCTTTATAACTGCTAAACATGGGCGCTACCGTGGCTTTGCCACTAAGTATATCTAAGAAAACACGTGGCGCGACTGTTAATGCTTTATAAGGCTTGGTCCACTATAATATGCTCACCTTATAGCTTGCTAATAAAGTCAAAACAAGTGAAAAATTATGCAGGCATAAAGGGTTAATAATGAAACCTTGATGACATCTGGCGATGAGGTTCGAGGCGCTTCCTCCCAAGCGTGAAGTCTTAGATACAAATCACAGATTCGAATCCCGGCTGGGGATTAGGAAAAATAAATCCTCAGGTCTTGGATGTATTTAAGACACAGCGTGAGGCCAACTCGTGTTTAATGTGTTTTCAGGAACGAGGTATGACGGCGCCCTGATCGGTGGACTATGTTCTGGACTGGGCGTGATGGCATTTCCCGACGGAGCCAAGTAAGTATATTATGGCTTGTCGGCCACCAAATAAGCCTTTTTGGAGCCGTTGGGGCACGGTTGGAAAGCAACTGATATAGGTACTATTCGTGTTTGCGACTTGAAGCGCGTGTATTGGACTAAACGGCCGACTACGAGTTGGACTCGCGCACGAGGGGTTTCGTACCACCGCACTTTTTTTTTGAACTTTAATTGAATAAAGCTGGCTTTAATACTTATTAAGATAGAGCCATAAATGGATTACACCCCACACCAACTGCAATGGTTTAAGTAATATCAAAGCATGTTATTCTGTTATTTTTAGTATATCACTAGATATATATATGTATATATATATATATACACACATTTATATATATATATATATAACGAGACAGGTGGTTTTTCTTGTAAGGATGGAGGCGGGTCATCGTTGTTCTCGTCCATCTTGAATGCTCAGTTAGTGGGCTGGAGTGGGTGATGTCAGATGAAGAAAGCAGTCTCGTACTTGCAATCACTTTATAATCGAGAATGAACTTGACACAACACGCAACAGTAATAGGTAAAGACACGTAAATTAACTTATCTAGAACGCGCGATAGTTTCTGTGGTGATCGCACACGCCGTCCGCTATTGTCCAAGTTGAAGTGAGACATTTCACGACCCGTTGGCGACCGACGCATGCGCCACAAACTCCATCGAGTGTCACCAGAGGGCGACACTTGTATATTTGTAGTATTATATTATAAGTATTTAATAAATAATTAAAGTAAATATATAATTTATTATATATATATATATATAAATATATATATTAATATGTATGTAAGTACTCGTTTATATCTTCATATTGTTGTACAAATAGGTCTACCGCTACTCAGCGATCTACCTTTTTCATCTTAATCTAGTTTGCTGGAAGAGATCTCTTATTAGAGATTATCTCGCCTTTGTACACTTTTTTATGTAACTCTTTTTTATATAATTTATGTGCAATAAAGAAATTATGAAATGAATTTGGAAATTATGTAGCAACATCCGTGATTTATCCGATGTTACTAATAGCGTTAGCCGCAGCATATAATCTACTATCTAATTGATTAATTAGTGGTCCCCACTACAATATGCTTTCAATGGTTATTCCAAGAAACTTTGTATCATTTACTTATTCTAACGTATTGCTGTCTAACATTAAACTGGTCTCAACCTGACATTTGAAAGTGAAAATTTGTTACACATGGTTTTACCAGCGTTTAACAACAAATTATGAACTGTGAACCAATTCACTCCTAAAGACAACAAACATTATTCATTATTAAACTCAAACTCACACTCAAATTTCTTTATTACTGTAGATATTTACATATACTTAGCAAACGTAATTTTTTGCCTCTTCTCTTATATTGGTCAACTGTAGAGATAAACAACATCTTCTTTTCATCAATTTTGACGACCAGCAAGTAATACTGTGTTAGTAAGTTTCTCCTCCATAAAAGATAGATCGTTAATATATACAAGGGCCTGATATGAAACCTTGTGGAACGCCTATTTTTACACTCGATCCATCAGTTTTAACGCCGTATGTTCGTACAAGATCCAACGCTTTATTTCCAACTCCGAAATGAGTAAATTTCGTAAGTAGCGTATCATGATCAATACAATGAAATACCATCGTCCTTTGCAGAAAAAATATGAGATATAAGGGTTATGCCTGCATTTTCACCATACCTCATCATTCGATGTAATAACATCATCTATCTTGAAGCAGAAATCATTATCCCTAAACTTTGCTGATTTCATTACATTATTTGCATTTTCTATTAAATGTGGAAATGTTTTGTAGTAAAAGTTGTGAAGAATTTTGTCCCTAACAACCCCTTGAAATATGACTACTCCTTCCTGTTACATACAATTTAAGGCCCAATTTCGGCAGCCAATGTCCGCTCAGTGATAATGTCGCAACGACTACGGTCAACTTTAGTTATCTGTTATCTGACATTTTTGGAATCCATTTCTCTTTGGTTAGTGAAAATAACCTAAAAAAAATTCTCCAAACGCCAAATAATTGTGCCGTCGCGTCATAATCACTGAGCGGTCATTGTGCTAGCAGAAATGGGTCCCTGTGAACTTTAAACTTAGTAACCAATATCACTTGATCCCTCGTTTGGATCACTGCAGGTAGCACTGAGTTACCGAAGGTTACCTTTTTTAGGATTCCATGGAGTAACACAACAACAACAACAGACTTGACGAAACTATAAGGGTTCCTCTTATAGTTTCGTCAAGTCAGTCTGTCCGTCCGTCCCTCCGTATGTCACAGCAACTGTATGCAGAAACTATTAGGAATAAACTTGGTATGTAGATGTATTCTATGACCCACTTTACGAATTTTATACAAAAATTCAAAATTTAAGTAATTAAAGGGGGCTCCCCATATATGAAACTGAAACAAAAAAATATTTTTTTCATCAAACGTGTGTGGGTAGATAGGTATTCAAAAATGACGTTCAGGTTCCTGAAACCGTATTTCCTCAAAGTAAATCGTTTGTAAATCGTAATCATAAATCTCAAAGAGACAGAACCTTCCAAAGTGGAAAAATGTACGCCCCCTCTAACTTTTAAAATAAGAGATTGGAAAATCTACAAAAATATATGCTGTATATCTCAATACACACATTCAACAAATATTGGTGTGAATAAAGTAAAATAAGCAGTTTTTAAGATACAAAACATTTATTTAAAACCACAAAGATAACTTTGTCATTCATACAAACACTATGAAAACAAAGTTACAACACAAACATTCAGTCACATAATTACTTGCTACAACGGAACCCTTCATGGGCGAGTCCGACTCACACTTGACTCTTTTTTTATAGTGTCTGTGCTCTAGGAACATCAAATCAAATTTAGGTTGATATTTCGTTTGTCTTCTTGCAGATACGAAGGAGAGTTCATGCAAGGCTGGTACCACGGTCATGGTGTATTCTGGCGGGCGGACGGGATGAAGTTCGAGGGGGAGTTCCGGGGGGGAAGAGTATGGGGCAAGGGTGAGTGTGCTTCAAGTCGCGCTCGTTTTAGGTATGATTTCAGACAAACTTGCTTCGCGCAGAATCGCACGAATAATCCTAAGCTTTCAAGAACAATGGGAGCGCGCAGTTGCGTGCGAGTTAGTCGTACGCATACGTCGTACGTTTATTTACGACGACGTCCAAACACAATCAGACCTTGTTAGGATTTTATAAAATGGATGTAAAAAAACGGCCAAGTGTGAGCCGGACTCGCGCACGGAGTGTTCCGTACCATTATCTATAAAAACTGCAAAAAATCATGTCTGTTGTATGTGAGCCCCCATCAAATATTTATTTTATTTTAATTTATTTCTAAAGTGAGTAAAATATTCTGTGAAAATTTCAAGCGTCTACCTGTTGCCGTTATCAATATATAATAAAACGAGCAAAAAAAAACACGTTTGTTGTGTGGGAGCCCCATTAATTATTTATTTTATTCTGTTTTTTAGTATTTATTGTTATAGCGGCAACAGAAAGTCAAAGTCAAAGTACTTTATTTCTGTAGATATTTACATATACTTAGCAAACGTCATTTTTTGCCTCTTCTTTACATTGGACCACTGTGGGAGAAGAAGGGCGTAGAAACTCCCACAGATTGATTTTTAGATCTCTTTTAAAAATAGGTTGTGCTTAACTAATACAAATATACAGAATACATCATCAGTGAAAATTTCAACAGTCTAACTATCACGGTTCATGAGATACAGTCTGGGGACAGACGGACGGACGGACGGACAGTGGAGGCTTACTAATAGGGACCCGTTTGACAACATGCGAGTACGGAACCCTAAAAATTCAAGTAACTTGGATTACGGATACAAATATTTGTGGGATCAAGGTGATTCTTATTAATTATCTTGGGTTCGTCTCAGAGATTTATACTTCACCATGTATTTTGCCCTGCAAACGTCTCAATCCATCCGCACACAGTGTTTTGAGTCAAAATGTAGTGAACATAAAAAACCATCCCCGACCATATCACGAGATTGCCAACGCACTCCAGTCTTCAATACTGTCCGTGCGCTCGCGCAACACGCACATAGTGATAATTAATTTTAAAAAATCCGATATTTTCTTCGGATTTTCTATTTCTATTTCTAAAAGGAAGGCAAGTGGAGCATCGTTGGGTGCATAAAATGAAAAAGTACGAAGAAAAACTGGCAAAAAAGTCGTCGTCGTAATTAATTTTCAAAAACAGATTACGATGAAATTCCTTTGTCAAGTAAGTGATACACATATGATTGATCTATTGTGAATGAAGTACCTATGCCTTGATCTACCACGAGAGGCTAGACGTGCTTAATAAAGATCGCTCCAAGTAAATACGCGATATTTACCAATAGCATAAAAATTACGAGATATTAAACTACCAACTGTACAACAATAACAAATTTTATATAATTTGATAACTAACCCGAAGCACGAGGAGAGAAAGAGTCGAAGGGTTCGGCCTGTCTGATTCGGCTTGATATGTGGGAAAAACCTCCCGTGATGGATGGTCTGCGGCGAAGCTGGAAGGTTGTCACGAAGTGGAACGTGCCGGTCGTCACAAACTGGAACGTGTTTGTCGTCACGAAATTTCGGTGGCAAGTGAAGTGAGGACATAAAAATTTAAGCGTAAGCGTCGAGCCCTGAAACGGACACTATAAGAGCGTAAAAATACCGGCTATGTGCGCACCCTACGACAATGCTAAGAGAAGTAAAATATAGTAGCGTGCCGTGGTGGTACAAAATCAGTTCAGTCAGCAAAAATAATAAAAAGGAATTACACAGAATGATCATATAATGCTTTCGCAAAACTTAGGGGTGTTCTGACCTCTAACATCTGTCAATGCCTGAAGACTAAGGTATTTAACCAATTTGTACTGCCCACTCTCACATAAGGTGCTGAAATATGGACGCTTACGAAGAAGATTGTGCACAAAGTCACGGTAGCACAAAGAGCCAAGAGCTTGCCATGTTAGGCATCAGGCTGTCAGACCGTATCCGTAATACCGAAATCGGACGCCGAACCAATGTGGGTAAACGGATAGTACGGCTTAAGTGGAAGTAGGCAGGACACTTGGCAAGGCGAGAAGACGGAAGATGGACCAGATCGGTGACAGAGTGGTGGCCTGGAGGAGGCCAAAGATCGGTCGGCTGACAATCTGCCAGATGGTCCGACGATGTGGCGAGGGTGGCAGGAAAGCAATGGACGCGGATTGCGCAGGACCGTACTGAATGGCGTGTTTATGAGGAGGCCTATACCAAAAAGTATAGTATGATAGGCTGAGGATGATGATGATGATTAATTAATGAGCCCATTAAATTTAGTATTCAGAAAATAGAAAATTATGTGATATGTGTAGCCATTTTCATATTTATGCGCAGTCTATTGCAAAAAGCAATTCTTGAAGCATCCACAATTATCAAAGTCTCAGTAAAACAAGCCGAGCGCAATCAGAACATCGCTCAAATAAGCCAAGTCGCAATCAGAACATCGCTCAAACAAGCCAAGTCGCAATCAGAACATCGCTCAATCAAGCCAAGTCGCAATAAAAGACAGCTCGTGCAAATAATCGTGTTGTGTTTGAGCAATGTTTCAAAAGCGATAACGCACGAATGTAATTTTTATACAAAGTGAGCAGGGCCTTATACTAGCTTATATTGATAATACTGGTTGACCCAAAATCAAAGACATTTCAATACCACACATAAATATTATATAAAACACAAACAATAAAAAAGTAAAAAACACGTTTTCAAGTTCAAAATATAAAACCTTTTGTAAAATATGCAGCAGATAGTGCATACTTATTATTAAGTTACCTTTAATGCTTTAAAAAGTCTAAGCAAGCTGTCAATCTACCCAGTTTTATATTAGATATCTCTTACAGTAAGATATTATCTGCGCTCTTTCATTCATCCCTGAAAAAGATTTATCTTTATTTCTATCGCGTTTATTGAGGTGACCTTACCTGTTTCTCCAAATAACCAAAGGTACAGATTTCAAATAGATATATAATATCGTAGTTACAGTGATTGTGATATACCTGGAGGCATTACCCGCTCATATCACATCAACACAATGTTATAAAATACATAAAAATACGATCAAAGATTCTCTCAATACACAAAGGCCTTTTTATAAAACAATAAAATAAATCCTAACAAAGAGGCTGATGAAACAAATCCCAACAAATACCTTTCAGATTACTCAGTCTGTCCTTAAAGTCAACCTTTGTCGCTCAAGACAAGAAAAACGTATATTTGATCCGGAAGAATCCGAAGGCTTTACGGGCCATTCCGGTATGTTTTATTTTCAGTAACAAAATTTTGTTTCCATTTATTATTCCATAAAAGAAATTTTGGATCCTTAATTTTCTATATCCTTATATGTATATCTAAGTTGACTTAACTCGTCAAAATTTTATCATCTCTCAACTCTGCAAAAAACAAAATTTTAAGATGGGGTCGCGCAAAGTATACAGAAAGAAATACACTAAAATAAGTTATAAAACTACATTAATTTTGCAGTACAACTTCATAATTACGAAGATTTATGATAACTATGTAGATACAGTCAGCGTCAGAGAAATGTATCCCCCTCAGTTTTAAAACATTAACTTCGCAAATCAGAGCTAACATGAGGTGCAATACTCTGCCAGTGTCCAACCACTACAAATTGATAATCAAAAATATAATCTTTTACTTTAAACTTTCTTGAGTTGGCGTTCGAACCTCGATCTCTTAGGACGCCCGAGTTATTTCATTTGCTTGTTACCGCTGAGCTATAGAGGCACTCATGATGTGATGCAATATTGTGCATCAATTGCTTGCAAAGATAGTCGACGTTTCTGTCCCGGCATCCTTGTCTAACTAAAGAGTATGGATAATAGTTCTGTCTTTGTTTACCCTTGTTTCAAACCACCAGTGTCGTTTTATCTTCAGACGGATACTTGCCATCGATTTAATTAACTGTGGTGTAAGGTTGAAATTGGAATGATATTACTTTCGCGAGAGTTAACGATCACGTTTGCTTCATTTAATAAATAATGTTTGGGTGTAAGTTAATTAAGTTTTCGAAACTACGTGCTAAGCCGTGTGTGATTATCTCGATTGCTTATCAGTTTTCTTAAATTTATCTTGAAAAGCATTTATCATGGTTCGTTTGACGACCTTTTTAAAAACCAAAATAGTCGTTCTCTGGGAACAAAACCAGAACATAAAAAATAGCTCGAGAGATGAATATAACGGTGAGATAATGAAACAATCGATTTGTTACTAATTTATTTTATCTACACACGTATCATAAACCCTCTTTACTGCGTACAAAAACCGCACGTTACGATCAGCATAATGTTAAACTACTTGGTAAAAACTCATTTTTTATCTGAATAATTATCCATTATGACCACAATGTGTCATTTTTCTACATATTATGACATTCAAATTTCGAACGCCGACGCCCGCCTGCGTGAAGTTGGTACTACAGAACAAGCTAAACAACTGCAGAGCCACAATGCCGGTCAAACATGCGGTTCCTGAACACATCAAAGAGAGCTTATGAAATGTGTGTAGATAAACTAGTGTATGTAACTGTACATAATTAGGCATTAAAACTCTCGAGTGATATTAATATGAAACTCGCCAATAAAGATGGCAGGAAATTATTGTGGAGAAGAAGTACGGTGCGGTATAACCCTAAAAACTTGTTAGATATGAGAACAAGTGGGAGGATAACATTAGGTAAGCAAATCTCATTACCATATTTATGCTTATAAAGAACATGTAAAAAAAAAAACTTTCCTTACTTATTGCATGTGATTTGTAAATAAATTGGAATTATATATTTACTATATTTTTCAGCGTATTGGGGATGGATGTCATCCATGGGCCCTGGAGAGCTTGTGGAAGTAGGCGGCCGTATGAACTCCCAGCGATACTTGGAAGTGTTGAGGGACGTGATGCTGCCGTCGGTGCGTGTCGGCATACCCTGAAGGCCAAATTCATCTCGTCCAAGACAACAGTGCGGTGCACCGCGCCGGACTCGTCCAAGAATGGCTGTCATCCCAAGATGACATAGCTGTGTTCAATTGGCCGTCTAAAAGTCCTGACTTAAATCCAATAGAGAACTTGTGGGGTCAAATGGTTCTGAACTGCGACTCTAGTGAAGTTAAGTCTAAACAGCAAATAGATGTAGAGGTCAACAGAACATGGGAGATAATGCGAAACAGCAGTGCATGTTCCAACATGGTCATGCACATGAACAGTCGGCTGCGACAAATAATAGATAGTGATGGTCACCCTCTCCGATATTAAACATGATAAATGTTCACGCTGGTGAAGCATCATTTGACTCCACTATTTATTTACTTACTGTATTGCAATTTAATTAATTTTTAGTCTTCAGTATTGTCATCTAAAATTGTGATAAATATAAGAGATGTAAATTAATACACTACTTCGTAGTTTAACAAATTTTTCTCTCAAAACTTCATAAGATTCATAGCTACAGACACAAGCTACAGATAATGAAATATTGGAATATTTGCCAGGAATATTTTTATTTTTATCTATTACTTAAATTAAGAAAACTAAATAATATACCTTGAAATATAATAAGATTTTTTACATAAGAAATAAAAATAATTGAATAAAGAAACAAATATTATTTCAACAACATGCCTAATTTTTATTGCGTAACTTCCGCATTTCTTTATTTAAATATGCTATGCTAGGAAGATAATAAAAAATAAACAAGAACTAGCACAAAAAAAAAGAAAAACCTACGCTGGCGCAGTATCGAACCCGCGGCCTATGCTTCACTAGTCCGACTTGTTAACCACCAGATCAACTTGCAAGTTTATCGGTATAGCAAAAATGTTATACTGTTGTCTATGCCGATACAGGGGGGATACTTTTCTCTGAAGCTGACTGTACATTAAATTCAAATAGTATAATTTTATGATTCCCAAGTTACAAACTTTAAAAAAAACGACATTAAGTCCTTTTTATTCCACCCCGGTCGGGTTGCGAATATCGTCTATCGAACACACGAACACGGTACTAGGTACGAGTCCTGTCTACTTATATACGAATATACGGCACAAAAAAAGCCACATTGCATCTTATTTCATGATAAAGAACGTTAACACCTCTAATAAGCAGACAGATAAGTTAAAGCCAATAGTTGTTGAATTTACATCAGTTGTCTTGAAAAATAGTGTCCTAAAAGGGCTCAAAAAATTCAATGACAGGAAGACTAACGAGCATAAGCTCAACACAAGACACCTTGGGTATGACGGACCGTCTAGTGCAGTTTATATCTCGGAGTGCCTTACCCCAAGAACAAGACGGCTGCATTTCCTCGCCCGTGATTTCGCCAAGTCGTACGACTATGAGTTCTGCTGGATCTCCTACGGCAAAATATATTTGCGAAAGGCGGTTGGCCTACCCTTCGTGAGAGTGGACGATGTGTCAGTCCTTGACAAACTAAAGGTAGATTCTACCCTAGTTAACTGACTAGTTTCTGTCAACACTGCAATTTATAGTTTTTGTATCCCTAACACTTGTATAAATGTTAAGTTAAATTTTATTAACTCTTTCACTCTCCAATACACTTACACTGTACAACATTTTCTCCTTATAGCCCCACTTAGTCCACAATTTTATGACAAGCTTTGTATGCTTCGCGTCAGTTGTAATTTCACTTTCCTGATATGTATTAAAATTCTTAAATTTACTCTGCTAATTCAAAATAAGTATAATATATCAAATTACTTGAAAACGATATACCACAATCAATCTTTCTTGCAGCCCGATCCCTATGAACTTGTTTATTTTATTCATCCAGAGCTTGATACTATTATTACTGACGAGCTTGATAACATATTCGTATCGGAGTCAAGGGCCTGTGAGGTCGAAGAATGTAAACATCAGCTGCCAACTCTATCAACCTGCCTCACTGTAGTTTCCCAGAACATTCGCAGTATTTCATGTAATATGAATGGATTCCTGGTATTGCAAACGAGGCTTAATTTTGAACCTGATGTCATAATACTGACTGAATGTCGTTTATCGAGCTCCACTGTTATTCCCTACTTGCACAATTACGTTCATTATGCCACTATGTTTAACCACCTACAAAATGATGGCGTCGTCGCATATATTAAAGACGATCTAAAAGTTATAGTTGAGGAACCGCAATGTTCTGGGGCAAATTGCCTCTTAATCAAGATTGGGATTGAAACGTCTATAGTTGCAATTTATCGCTCTCCTTCGGAAGTCAATGTAGATCCATTTCTTGACTCGTTAAATTATATCTTAGCTACACTAAATTCATATAATAATATTTCTATAATAGGCGACATTAACGTAAACATTATGCAGGATGTCACAGCCACTAGAACTTTTGACTATCTAAATCTGTGTGCCTCTCATGGTCTCCTTCCAGCGCACACTTTTCCTACGAGATTAGATAAAACGTGTCTAGATCACGTTATGCTAAAAACAAAAAACCGCGCTATAACCCTAGTTGCATTTTCCAGCTTGACCAACCACAGTCTTGTCCTTTTGTCCCTCGACAGCAAACAAAAAAGAAAACTCAGCCAGACCACTGTTACTAGGCTAAATTATAACGGATTAAGTTCTGACTTACTTAGCATCAACTTGCAACCAATATATTCCTCATCTGACCCTAACTCTGCTCTCAACTACCTTATATCGTCTGTCCAAACAGCAGTTGATCGTCACACCTCTACTAAAAAACTCTCATGTCGTTTCAAAGCCATGGATCACACCTGGACTTATACGATGCATGCGAAATAGAGACAGATTACATAAAAAATCAATAAATTCTCCGGAAAATGAAATACTTCTTACTTCGTACAAGAGGTATAGAAATTTCTGTAACAATCTGCTCAAAAAACTTAAAAGGTGTCATGAACAGAATGACCTCGCAAAGGCTGGCAATAATTCCAAACGACTCTGGGCAACCATAAAAGGGATCACCAACACTTCTACCTCAAAGAACTCAGCGACTGAGTTGCTGGGTTCTACAGACAATCCAAATGCTACCGACAATGTTAATAAATTCTTCGCTGATGTTGGTAAAAATCTCGCAGAGAAAATAAACTCTTTGGGTTCATCACATTTTCCAGTTGATTCAACTCTCCCCACGCGAATCCCCAACACACTCAAATCATTTGTCCTATTAGAGACTGATATGGGTGAGGTTGGGAGATTGATTTCTGGGTTAAAGAATGTCAGCGCTGTTGGCTGGGATAACATTTCAAATCAGTTGTAATCCCTGTACATGGTGACAGAGACTGTGTCAACAACTACAGGCCTATCTCTATTTTGCCTTCTATATCTAAATTACTGGAGCGAATTCTAAACTCTCGACTTACTGACTACCTTGAGAGTAACAGTCTCCTTTCAGATAACCAATTCGGTTTTAGAAATGCGCTATCCACCAGTGACGCAGTTCATGAACTCACTGACTACGTGGTTAAGAAACTTGACTCTGGAAAGAAGGTTTAAGGGATATTCCTTGACCTTGCTAAGGCGTTCGACACGGTCTCTGTTCCCATCCTCCTCGGAAAATTGCACAGACTTGGCATCCGTGGGGTCCAATTGAAACTTTTTGAGGAGTATTTGTCTGGTCGTACTCAATCTGTAAAAATAGGGGACCACTGTAGCGGCGAACTGCCAATATCTTTCGGGGTTCGTCAGGGCAGCATCTTGGGCCCCACGCTATTTTTTATTTATATCAATGAGCTCTGTGACGTTAATCTCTCTCAAGGAAAAGGTATAACTTATGCTGATGATACAGCTCTTCTTTTCTCTTCCAATACTTGGGAGGAGTCTTATGAGGTTGCCCAGGCTGGCTTTAATAAAGCTACACTTTGGCTTCATAAAAACATTTTAACTTTGAATGCCGACAAAATAAAGTAAATAACTTTCTCCATTAGGAACACTCACTGTACCGACGGCGTGATACGTGCACACAACTGCTCACTTCCCACTGGTGGTACCTGCTTATGTCCAGTCCTCAACAAAGCACCCACCATTAAATACCTTGGTGTTGTTCTAGATCAAAATCTAACTTTTGGTCCACATATTCAGCTAGTAGCATCTAGGGTGCGTAAGCTCATCTACATGTTTAGTATACTTCGCCATGTTGCTGATGCAAGATTGATGAAACAGGTTTATATGGCACTCTGTCAATCTGTGCTCTCCTACTGCATCACCTCGTGGGGTGGTGCACCTAAGACTTAAATACTTCAAATAGAGCGTGCCCAGAGAGCTGTTCTTAAGGTCTCTACCTTCCGTCCCCGCCTGTTCCCCACTGTCTCTCTCTATAACTCCTGTGACGTTCTTACGGTAAGGCAGTTGTTTGTATATCACATTATTCTGAAACAGCACTCATCCATTATCTTTGACCCATGTATTATCCCCAGGCGGCGCAAGGATAGGGTTTGCCTGAATACAAATTTAATATTCCGCACATTTTACGCCCATAGGTTTTTCTGCTTTCTCGGTCCCTTTCTGTATAATAGAATTAATAAAATTGTTGACCTTTATGTCCTACACACACATGATCTTAAAAAGATCATATATAAAACCCTGCAAGCACTCGATTATGAGAAAACTGAAGAGTTACTTTTGACAAAAAGGTAGCTCTATCATAAACAGTCTCATAGTTTTATATTTTATATTTAATATCAAAATTATAGCATATAAAATTACAATTACATATAAATCATTTATAAATATTACATGAACTTTAGCATACATTACGTACATATCGTTATTATTATTATTTTCTCACTCACCCTCTCAAACTCACTCATTCATTCCCATACTACACAAGGAGAGGTTCACATACTCACTCTTTCCCCCCCCTTAAGTTAGTGAATATTAATTATTATTATCATTATTTTGATCTTTGTATCGTTTATTTTTACGTTTTGATTGTTTTTCTGTGTCAGCGCTATTAGCAATTATCTTATTTTAGGGAAGAGTGCTGAGCCTGAAATACAGGTTATACCTAGCTCAGGTTCAGATGTTTTCCGTATGATTACTCCAACTATAGCTAAACACATCTTAAATATTGTAACTGTTCTGTTGTATTTTGTTTGATGAATAAACGATTATTATTATTATTATAATTCTCCAAGTTAAAAACTTTAAAAAAAACGAGCCCTATTTCTTCCTTGCCGGTCCGGATGCGAATGTCGTCAAAATACGCAAAAAGATGGCTACGAGATCTGTCTGTGTGTGTGAGAGTCGAGTCCTCATATATTACACGACATAAACGGGTAAATAGTACCTTTTAAATAAAAAAGTAAATAAATAAATATGAATTATTTAAATCGGTTCTTAAATAGAACCAGTTTTGAGGTAACAAACATTTTAAAAATACAACTAAATTCAGAAGTATTGTAGCATGGACTCCCACACCGGGTGGCAGAAGCCCATACTGCCCACGTTTAGCCTGTTATTCAATAGGAACTTCATTAGGCGTGAAATAGGGCTAGCCCATCACCGCCGCATTTGGGAAAAAACTAAAACTATGGCCAGCAATAAAACTGGTGTAAATAGATACAATAAATTATTATTTATTACAAACAATGTGTGTGCTATATAATATGTTTGTGTAACTGTGTATGAGTTAAAAAAATGCCAATTTGTCGAGATAAAAAATTTAAACAATCTGACCTTTACTGAGTTACATTGCGATAGTGAACAATAATTATCTCTGTCTTTTTCTCCCGTACGCAATAATGCTGCCAGTTGGTCAACGACGACTGTCGTTGCATGATTCGTGGTACAGAAAATCCGTCAATTCAGAAGATATCAACATTTGGGCCGTAGGACTATTGTTCACGTCCATTCCATAGGAATCGCTTGGATTCCATCACCCTACACGTTGTCCTGGGTTGTGCTAAGAACAACAAAACAATCTCAAGACGTCTGAAACGGTAGTCGCTTTCCTATTTAGGAAACTAAAATGGACATTTACAATACCTATAATAAGTACAGCCTTTTTTGAGAATGGTTGGAGGACCGCGGCCTGGTCGTGGGTCAGCGAAGTCGATGATAATGATTCCGAACGTCTAGCAATAGGAAACCCCTGGGGTATCTTCGCAGCTAGACGGCAGGAATGATATCGGCCAGTAAGATGAAGTTAAGGTAAGTTCGCTGACCAAATTGTGATCTTTCAAATACACTTGATAATGCCAAAATTTACCTCAAAAAAGGGTAGCATTATTACTGCACACATTTCTGCACATTTCTTATATTTCTCTAGTCTGGGATTGACTGAGGAAAAAAGAATTTTCTCTTGTGTGTGTAACAGGCCAGTTGTATGTTACGTTATTTCCGTGGAGGTCTTGATTGGGTTTGCTTTCACCTGCGGTCGCAAAGAAGTTGTTGAAAGTGTTTGCTACTGTTGTTGGATTTGATATGAGTTCTTTGTTAATGTTTAATTGTATATTGTTAATATTCTTTTTTTTACGAGTACTATTTGTTCTTTCATTTATGATGCTCCACATTATTTTAACTATTTTGTTTGATATTTTTTAATCTTTGCATATAATTTAATCTTTATAGTAATCGTTTATAATTTTGTCATCGATTTTTAATGAAAATGTTTTTAAAAGCCTTTTGTTTCTGCCTAATGCCTTTTGTTAGCCAGTATTTTTTGAGACAAGTATAATTTTAATTTTCTGTTTAGGTATAAAAGAGTTTAGAATGTTTTTAATGTGTTTTGAAACAAGTTATAATTTTCATTTATAGTGTTATTTACTGTTAAAATTTCATTCCAATTTATTAGCTGGAGCTGTGATTTAAATGACTCTATATTTTTATAGTTAAATATTCTTTTGTACATGGTTTGGAATTCTATTTTTTCTGTGGGTTTGTGTATTTTTATTTTTATGGTTGCGACCAAGTGATTTGTGAATCCGTAATCCTCAATTGTTACTTGGATGTCGTTGTCGAAGTTTGTGATTATGAGGTCTAAGCAAGATGTTGGTGTGATATGAGTGGGTTGCTTTACATGTTGCGTTTGTTTGTATTCTGTAATTTGTTCTAATAATTTTATTGTTTTTGAACCATTACTGAGTAAAACATTTGTATTGAAGTCACCTCCGATTATGACTTTAGATTTTGGATATTTTTATTAATGTTTATAAGTTAATAAAATAGAGTCCAAACATTTATAGAATATTTTCTCTTCCCGTGAATTCCAATATATGGTAACAATCAAGATATCCTCTTTCGTTAAGAAAGTAGCGCATGCTTCTATAACGTATTCTATTGACATGTTACTTATATCTAGTATTTGTTTGCTATCTTTATGCTCTTGGAGTAAGATGCAGACTCCTTCTCTGACTCTATTTTCTCTGCAGAGTGATGCTGCAATCTTAAAGCCAGTAAATTTTATTATTACTAGTTTTTCCTAATTCATCCTGCTTTCTGTGATGCAAATCGCTTGGCATGCTGTTTGTTCCTCTAGAAATTGTTCTATGTGTAGGTTCTGGTATAGTTTTTTATTTGATAGATCAGTAGTTTCGAAAGGAATGGTTTGTGAAGTTAGCGGTATGATCATTCCGTCTTGCGTTTACATAGTTTGTCTGTTGATATTTAATAAATATTAACAGACAAACTATGTAAATATGTTCTTTGTTTTCTATTTTATTTTCCATTAACTTTTTTCCTTCAATAAAAAGTTGATTATTTCGTATCGCTGCGTGTAATCCCTTCTCTCTGGCGATAAACATTTCTTCTCGTATTTTTTTTCGTTCTTATCGTGCTTGTTGGTCGAGAACTTCTGTTACAGATAGCCGTGTTCCTTGTAGGTAGTAGAAATTGTGTAATATTTATATTACTTTACGTTTGCTAAACAGTTCTATGACAGTAGGTCGGTTAAGGTTTCTGATATATTTTCCTATTCTGTGCGTCTCTTCAATGTTACTTAATATACTATATAGTCGGGTCATAAGTTCTGTCACATGTGCAATATGAAATAATTTAGACATGTTTATTATTTATGTTAACATTTATATAGCAAAACGAACTTAATAAAACATAGATTAAAGTTTATTCAAAATGACCCCCGCGATTTTGAATACAGGCCTTTATTCTGCGCGGCCAGTCGTCTATGGCAGCACGAACGAGGTCCATGTCAATATCGGCGGCTGCCTTAATCAAGGATGCCTTGAGTGACTCCAAATCAGGATGAGGCTTTGAGCAGGCCTTTTCCTCCAAGTGTTCCCATATCTTGTAATCTAACGGACTCAAATCTGGACTGGAGGAGGGCCAGTCTTCGTGCCGGATGAAGTCGATTTCACGCGCCGCCAGCCAGTCTTGTATGCTTTTCGCTCTAGGAGCTGGCGCAGAATCTTGTTGGAATACCCAGTGCCTGTTATTAAACATGGTATGAGAAACAGGTTCCACAAGATTCTTGAGGACTGTATTTTGATAAACAACTGCATTCGTTTTTACGCCTTTCTCACAAAAATGTACCTCAGTTAAGCCCCAATAAGAGACTCCCAACCAAACCATCAGCGAGGATGGAAAATGACCTCGTTGGACACGCGGAATACGGTTACTCGCTTCTTCAGTGCTTTGTGCGTACACCTTATCATTTTGTTTGTTGTAGCTCTCTTCCACGGTGAAAATTTTTTCATCCGAAAAAAGAATTTCCCGATGCTTTTTTCCCGCGTACCGCTTCAACAAAGCGCGGCATCTCTTCAGTCTCAGGTCCATTAAACGAGCGTCCAAACGATGTCCTGTTTTTCTTCGATATGCCCTAAGCCCTAAGTCTTCATTTAATACCCTTTTCATCGTGGTCCTGCTTAACCCCATCTGAAGGGCCAACAGTTTCTGCTTACGTATGGGATTTCTTTGAATTCGCGCCTTCACAGCTTTTATCACTGCTGGAGTCCTAACAGAGCGAGGGCGACCACTTCTTGACCTGTCATCTACACTAGAGTCTTCATTGTATCATTTTATGGTACAATAAACGAATCTTTTGGTTATATTCAAATTTTTCAGTAAGTCGAAAATCTGAATTGGCGCGTAACCGCAACGATGCAACGCAATAACTGCGACACGGTCTTCTTTAAGTGTCCACTCCATATTTAAAAATGAGGAAAATTCTAAAAAGTACACATTTTTATTTTCATGAAAAATTCGAAATTCGAATTCAATAAACTTTTTTGTGGCCAGCGTTCTAAATTCAAAAGTTTTTATTGTGTGACAGAACTTATGACCTGACTGTGTATATTGTTATATATGTTACTTAATATATCTATATTCATTGGGTCTTTGAATACTTCAGTAATTTTGTAGTGTAGATCGTCTTCTGACTCTCTGTAATATTCTTGTAAACCGTTTTATAGCCCGAAGGGTCCACAGAAGTGAGTAATTGATATCAACTTCAATTTAACACCTGAATAAAAAGGGTTGTGACAGACGGACAGACAGACAACAAAGTAATCCTATAAGGGTTCCTTTTTTAGGGTTCCGTTGAGAAACAAGGAAATTTGTTTCGTCAAGTCTGTCTGTCCCTTTGTCCGTCTTTTATTTATTTTTATTTATTTTATTTATTTATTTATTTCCAATTAGTAATTGTGCCATTACAGACAGGCCAAGTCGACACAACATACACATTTTAAAACAAAATAAAATTTTGGGATCCAGACATCAATATCAAATATAAATACTTAATTAACAATATACAATTGACAATTCCAAATATTATAAAATTAATAATTATAATTCCTATTACTCAGTCATACAGCAATAATTCAATAATAATTCGAAATGTGCATATTAAATATAAAATATCAATATAAATGGCCGCCCTTGTGAACTCCGTCAGAGAACAGTAAAATAAATCCACATCCGTTCTATCTGTTATTTTGTTAAACAGTAGCAGAGCCCTCACCACGGGCGCTTCCCGCAGAATGCCAGTTCTCGCTAGCGGCACTCGGAATAGCGAGTGACTTTTTCGTCTCAAAGGCTTCCGGTAGTTGTCTGGTACATGCAACTTCAGCATCTGTAGAACCTGGGGATTGTGTATCATCCCTCTCCACACCCTAAACACATAGGTAGATAGTGCGAGGCCCCTTCTCACTCCCAGCTCATTGTACCCAACCATGCCCAGCACGAACAAATTCGGATACATGATGGGAAGAAAGGATAGACCCCATACTGTTTTAAATACATATAACGCACAAATCTATTTTGGACTTTCTCCAACATAAGGCTATATTTAGCCTCATGTGGGTGCCAGATGATTGCATTGCTTTCTAGTTTACTTTGTACTAAAGCATTATAGAGGACCCTTGCCACCTCAACATGTTTGATCTGACTCGCTTGTCCCAAAATGAACCCAAGTTTCTTAAATGCTTGCTTGCAGATATCCCCGATGTGATCACGAAACTTTAAGTCCGTAGTCATCATCAATCCGAAGTCTTTCATCCGGGATACCCGGGTCATCTCTTCCTCTTCCATCGTGTACCGGTGATGGCGCGGCTGGTATGCGCGGCTGAATTTCATTATCGCACATTTGGTCACATTGAAATAGAGCTTATTTCGATGGCTCCATTCCACTAAGCGATAGACGTCATTCTGTAGGCTCTCGCAATCTGCTTCATCTCTAACTTCCAAAAGAAGCTTAAGATCATCGGCAAACAGTAAGCAAACAGCATCCCTAACAACCAACAATAGATCATTTATCATGACTACGAACTCCAGAGGTCCCAGGTTGGCCTTGGCTCACTCCCGAGAGGGTGGCATACGAGTCCGATGTGAATCCTGCGTAATCCACATACTGTCGCCGATCTCTAAGGTAGCTGCAAAATAGCTTCATCAGCTGGGGAGTGAATCCTACACCACTTAGTTTCTCAAGAAGGACGTCGTTATCGACCGTGTCGAACGCCTTTCTGAAGTCGAAGTATGCGTCATCGACCTGACCACGCGCGTCTAGTACCGGGGTGACATGCGACATGAAGCAAAGTAGATTGGATTTGGTCGAAATACAACGGTATTTCGACCCGGTCGGAACCCGTGCTGGGCATCTGAAACTTGACCCCCCATTTGATTAAAGATGCTACTCTGCAGTGCCGACTCAAACACTTTGGCAAATGTTGACAGTACTGCCACCGGTCTGTAGCAACTGACGTCTGACCCGGAATCAAAAACCGGACGTCAAAAACAGCTGTGCTGTATTTTAACTAAATTAATTTGTTTTAATTCGTCTATTTGTGAATATAGTGTTAATTTAAGTGTTTGTTTAGTCAACTAAAGTGTGCCAGGGCTAAATGTGGTCAGAATTGTAATTGTGATAAAATAATCGATCACGGACCGAAAGACAAAGGAAATTTCAAACTGCCAACGGAAAAACCCCGGGGGAGTATTGTTTTCATATTTGATTATTCATATTTTACAAGTATATGACTTGAACTTAACTATATACTTATACACTACATACTGCTCAACTCTCACTATTGTGAGAAACGTCCATCCTCACACCGCAGCGTCTTTGTTTTGTCTCTTAGCACTTGACAATCTGTGGAAGTACTTTTGACGATAAAACTAGCTGTTCACTCATAATTATTACACGATATACACAAGTGCACTGGTAGGTTAGACCTTGGCAATTAGTGCGAATATAATGTAAGCTTGTAGGTGATTCTAGAAACATATTAGGTACTCACTTCACAGCTGATCATCACAACACTTGCAAAACGACTAAAATTGTTAGATAATAAGTATAACTTTCATTAGTTCAGGACATTTATACTGTTAACCCATATTGACTTGTGATAGTTTAATTGAAACTTGTTGACTTTGACGTAGAATAGCTATATAGGGAAATAGGAACTATCATATCAGTACTACAGCTACTAACTGCAAGTCTTTATTCCTTCTGTTTTATTTTAATTTTGTTCGGAGCACCCATTCTTTTTTATTTTATTTCCAGGCATGGCATCCAACATTACTACGCGGAGAATGCACGCACTACAGCAACAACTAACTGACGCAGAGGAGTTAAACCAAAGGCTATTGGAAGAGCGCAATGAAAATGACTTTGAGATAAAAAGCTTGAGAGCCAAGAACTCACAGCTTAGAGATAGTGTGTCTACTTTGCGAGAAACACACGAGGAGTCGCAAAATGAGATTCAAAGATTGGAAAAACTTGTGGAATCTTTTGACACCCTGCGCACTGACCTTGCTTCTGCTTGTGATCGCAGTAAATTCCTCCAATACCAACTCAATGAGGCAAACTTGAAGTTGACTGATATGTGCATAGAAAAAGACTACAATGAATCTCGCCACATTACCTCTATCCAACAAGAACTAGAAGTAGCCAACCTAAGCACTATTGTTCAAGCCATGCAGACAAGCAGCAGAAAAATTAAAAAATATTGTAAATTAAATAAATTCATGAAAAAAACTAGAGGTAATATAAAAGTACTGAAATTAGCCTTGAAACGGCAATCAAACAGAATATTAAGAATCTCCTTAATGCAAGAGCTCCGGGGAAAAAATGTAGGTTTACAGTCGGACCTTCAACATGCCCGAGTAGAAATCCAGCATCTACATGACCTGCTAGCAAATACACTACAATGTTATGCCAAAGAGCAAAGTGAGTTAGCAGAACTCAGAGCCGCGACGTCTGAGTTAGTACAGCTACAACGCCAGAATGCGGAATTGGTGGGCGTTCTAATTGAGAATGAGGAGAATGAGACCAGCAAGGAGGACGAGCCCACATCACTAACTTTGGTCTCGACCCCCCTCAACGAGAGTGTTGCAGCGTCCACCGCTGCCCCAACCAAAAAACAGCGTCGCCGTCGTCGACGAGGAGACACCTCGCAGCTCAACAGCGCGAGCACCGCGCCGCTCGCTGTCCCTGCTGAGGCGTATGTCATGCCGCAAGCTGCCCCGAGGGCCGCGCCGTTCGCCGTTGCGCACGTTGCGACGCTCGCTGCCGCGAATGCCGCGCCAACCGCCGCCACGTGCATCAAACCGCACTCCAACACGTGTGTCCCGCCACTCACCTCCACTCGTGTACCGCCAGCTACCAAAATATGTGCTCAGAGAAAAACTCTGTTGTTCTCCGACAAAGTAGGTGCAGGATTTGGGACTCTATTACATAACCGGCTTAACCAAAAAGTAACGAACATTTGCTGTCCAAATTGTTCATTTGTAGATCTAGTGAAGATGATTAGTCGCGGTATCTATGATGAGTACAGCACTATTGTAATTATGGTAGGAAATCATTCAAACATTAGTCGGAATGATTTGAATAAAAGTGTTGAAACACTTCTAGACTTACATAGTAGGATGAAATGCAAGTTTATACTATGCAATTTTCCATATGCCTGTAATTTGACAGAACTACAGATCAAATCTGTGCATAGAATGAATATTGATTTATTTAATTTAACATGTCATCACAGCGATGCTATTTTATATTTCGACATGAATAATTTTATTCATAACTTTACTCTGACACGGGATACATTGTACCTGTCTAATAAATATAGAAAATTAGTAGCTACATTGTTAGCTTATAATATATGCGACGCAGCTATAGTTGGTTTAACTAAGTTCAACTTGACATCAGCTTATTTTAAGAGTAATATGACATGCACCCCTATTGGGAATTCACCTGTTAATTATACTTTGCATGCAACATTGGAATCTGTTCCAAGTAATTTAAATTAGTTCATAAGACAATAGAGGAAATCTCTAGCATACAAGAGCCACTAAATATGTCAAAATGTAAGCCCCAGTTAAATATTGCCCATCAAAACATCCAGGGGCTACCTGGCAAAGAACTTGTATTAGAATTATTTCTAAAAAATTCTGACATTGATATTATTTGTGTTACTGAACAATGGTTGAAGGAAAATATGATGTCTTTTAACATAAATAGTTACAAAATTGTCAGTTGTTACAATAGAAAGACTGCTGATAGAGGTGGTTCTTTAATCTTAGTGAAGAATAATATTAAGGTGAAACAACGGAAAGATATTCTTGCACTTACTGTTGAAAGATAAATAGAGGTATCCTGTGTTGAGTTAGATAGCCATATTATTGTTTGTGTCTACAGGCCACCGAGGGATGAAAAAGGCCATGGCAATTTCGAAATATTTGAGAAAATTATGGAGGAAGCCCTCATTAAACTTTGTAATAACAGAAAAAAGTTAATTATTTGTGGCGATCTTAATGTAGATCTGCTTGTAGATACAACACTGAAGCGACGATTAATAACTCTGTTCAAATCATTTAATTTATGTCATGTATTTCTAGAGCCGACTAGAATTACACTTACAAGCCAAACTTGCTTAGATAACGTTTTTTGTGACTGTGCATTCACAACTAAAAGTGTAATTAACTGCTTACCCTCCGATCACAGTGGTCAAACAGTTTCATTCCCAATTAGTATTAAGGATAAGACTGGTCCAACATTTTATAGGCCTATTACATCCCATAGACTAGAGACATATACGAAAAACTTAGATATAAATTTGCCAGTACCGGATTTTAATGAACAGAACCCAAACAAAATCTACTCAGACTTCTTCAACATTATTCAGACAGAATTCAATAAAGTTTTCAAATTAAAGAAAGTCAGTGACTACAACGGTAAATCTAAATTTAATGACTGGGCAACGTTTGGAATTCGTAAAAGTAGAGTTATCTTGTATGACCTTTATGATCAAAAAACCTATAACTTTGATCGAAAATTTCATGACAATGTTAAAAAATATTCCAAAACTTTCAAGTTGGTTTGTAGAACTGCAAAAACTTTACACATTAATAGAAAAATTAAAAATTCAAATAATAGAATGAAAACAGTTTGGCAAATAATAAACCGCGAAACTGGCAAAGTTATACCAAGGGACAGTGATTTCTGCCTAAAGATAGGTGATGATGTTGTTAAATCCAACGCTGATGTTGCTCGAGCTTTTGAAACATTCTTCACCAATGTACCCGTACTCACAACGGACAGTCTAAATTCATCTCCATTTGAAGCAGAGACTTTATTAAAAAATAACACTAGCGTCAGTAATGTATATTTAAAATTTCATCATGTATATCCCCAGGACATTGTCAAAACGTTTAAATTACTTAACTTAAAAAATACGGAAGACCTGTGGGGTATATCAGTCAAAGTCATTGGTTCAGTAATTCTAGTTATAGCCCCACACTTAGCTTATATATTCAATAAATGTGTTGACGATGGGGATTTTCCAGACCTCATGAAACACAGTAAACTTATACCGCTGTTCAAATCGGGAGATAAGGGCGATCCTTCAAATTTCAGACCAATATCTGTTCTTCCAACACTAAGTAAAATATTTGAAAAGATTATACTCAATCAAATGCTCTCACACTTCAACCGTACAAAACAACTCCACGCTAAACAATATGGTTTCACTAGGGGTAAATCGACTACGGATGCAGGTATTTCCCTTGTATCTCATATTTATTCTGCATGGGAGGCCGCACAGGATGCTATCGGAGTTTTTTGCGACCTGTCGAAGGCGTTTGATTGTGTTGATCATAATACGCTATTAATTAAATTAAATCATTACGGAGTTAGAAATAAAGCGTTGGATCTACTAAGATCATACCTAAGCAATAGAATTCAAAAGGCAGAAGTTAACGGCGTAAAATCTGATGGATCGGGTGTTAAAATTGGCGTTCCACAAGGTTCCATATTAGGCCCTTTCTTATTCCTGGTATATATTAATGATTTGCCTTTCATGGTGGAGAAATTAACTGACATAGTGTTGTTTGCTGATGATACTTCAATGGTCTTCAAAATTGAAAGACAAAAAGGAGATTTTGATGATGTTAATGGTGTATTGTCTTTAACCTTGAATTGGTTCACAGTTAATAATTTATTGTTAAACGCTGGTAAAACCAAGTGTATCAAATTCTCACTTCCAAATGTCAGGCAAGTTGAGACCAGTTTGGTGTTAGACAACAGCACGTTAGAATTGGTAAATGATACGAAGTTTCTTGGAATAACCATTGATAGTAAATTGCAGTGGGGACCCCACATAGATAAATTGGCTGGTAAATTAAGTTCTGCGGCTTACGCTGTTAGGAACATCAGACAAAGCACGGATGTGGCTACATCTAGGCTAGTATATTTTAGTTACTTTCATAGTGTGATGTCCTATGGTATCTTGTTGTGGGGGAAAGCAGCGGATATTCAAACTATTTTTATTTTACAGAAAAGAGCTATTCGAGCAATTTATAATTTAAAACGAACAGACTCCTTAAGAGAGCTTTTTAAAGAAATTGACATACTAACAGTAGCTAGTCAATTTATTTTCGAAAATATAATGTATGTACGCAAGAACCTTACAACATTTTCCAAACTTAGCGACAGCTGTAATGTTAACCTAAAAAATAATCACAGACTATGTGCGCCCCGTTTTAGACTCGCGAAGGTTAGCAATTCTTTCAAGGGTCAGTGCATTCTCTACTACAATAAGATACCTCTGGAGATTTTGAAATTGCCATTTGAGCAATTTAAAAAGCATGTTAAAGCGACTTTGTCGAAAAAGGGATATTACAATGTTCAAGATTACTTAAATGACAGGACTGTATGGGGTTAATCTGGCTCAACACAGACCTTGCTGTTAATAATTTTGTAATTATTTATTCCTGCTTATTAATCATAACAATTAAATTTTTCATATTTGTATTAGTTAAGCACAACCTATTTTTAAAAGAGATCTAAAAATAAATCTGTGGGAGTTTCTACGCCCTTCTTCTCCCACAGTGGTCCAATGTAGAGAAGAGGCAAAAAATGACGTTTGCTAAGTATATGTAAATATCTACAGTAATAAAGTACTTTGACTATTGACTATTGACTATAATCCCCCTTTGGTATTGGAATCACTCTTGTCGTCTTCCACATTTTGGGGTAGGAACCGCTCTTCAAACACAAATTGTAAAGATGGAGCAGCGCTTCTTCCAAGACCATTCTGCAGTCCTTGATTTCATATGGTGGTATACCATCGGGGCCGGCAGAACGTTTGGGTTTGAGCCGACGGAGCGCGGCGGGCACCTCACCTAGTGTTAGCTGAGCAACATGGACGCGCGCGCCCCCCCCGCCCGTGTCCGCATACTCCGACCTCGCTGCTATCCCTGCGTCGAGCTGTAGAGGCGATGCGCTGTACACGGAGTGAAAATATCCATTCCATTTTTGGTGATAGTCGTAGCTCAACCTCGTTTCTCTTTTTTGTTCTTTACAAAATTCCAGAAAGACTTGGGATCATCAGTGAGCTGTGTCTGAACTTTGGATAAGTAGACCTCGTAAAGCGCCTCTATCTTGGTTTTAACATGACTGTGATCTATGTAATGCGAACTCTTCGTAATCAAGTCAGGAGTTACTGCGTTTATACCTCTTATGCAATTCGGCTTTTTCTTTAATGTCGCGTTTTAAATCGGCCGTGTACCACTCCGGATAATTATACCTAGAGTGGTCCGCGGCTACACGCTTTTTTCTTGGTGTGCAATCATCTATCAAATTATTAATAATTTTGTAAAAATAACTTACCGCCTCTCCCACCAGCTGTATCGCGTAGAGATAATCCCAATCTGTCGTAAGCAACATCGTAGACAGTAGATGGAAGTTACCCTTACGGAAATTCCACTGGGGTCTATTCCCGGGATCTCCAAGATCTGTCGGTGATGACGTTGGTTGGTCGTGACTGCTCTCCGTAAAGCTGGCGTTGTTGCTGCACGTTAAACTGATAGCTAGAGGCGGATGCTGCGGGTCTACCCGTGGTACTAGGGACTGCGCATCCATTTCAACAGAAACTTCGTTCTCCTGCATTGTGGTTAATACTAAATCTAAATGCCTACCATTGCAATTGTCTACAAAGTTTCTCTGACGAAGTTCGCAATAGGCGACAAAATAATTATAATAACAATTTACATCTACTGAAGCCGAATACAGGTTAAAATCGCCTGCCAATACAACTTTCTTATATTTCACTATCACCCTCTCGAGCACGTTAAACAACCGGAGGTACTGACTATGTTTTGACTTTGGAGAGATATAAACGACACAACACATAAAGATAAACTTAGTTTTTGTGTGGACTGTCGCACAAACTATTTCGAAGGGGGCTTCGTCCAGGTTAGGTTCTTCATCTTGGAGCTCCATTTTCCTTAGTTCCCATGTCGGTTTAGCTACTAGAAAGGCTCCCCCATGTTTTCGCCCGTCCATCCTATCGCTTCGTATAATTTAATATCCAGCCGGAACTAGCTCCCCGTCGTGTGTGGAGTCATTCACTCCTGTCTCCGTGACTGCAATAAGGTCTGCAGTA
Organism: Argyresthia goedartella; assembly: GCA_949825045.1. Classification (NCBI taxonomy): domain Eukaryota; kingdom Metazoa; phylum Arthropoda; class Insecta; order Lepidoptera; family Argyresthiidae; genus Argyresthia; species Argyresthia goedartella. Next base: position 38,578,072 of record OX463814.1, read on the forward strand.
TTGGCTTGCACGCTTGTGTAAAAACTTTTCAGTTTGGTGTGCAACCCTCGCGTGTTCTGATAGAAAAGCGATACCGATTCCTGATGCGGTCTATTTTTGCGAGCCAGTCTTCGACCTTGCTCCTCGAAAGGGAATCCAGGCTTTTACTCTGGCAATATATGGCCACATATCGATTGAAAAACATTTTTCATATAAGTCGGCTGGGACACCTATCTTATAGGACTTGTATTCACCTCATGGTTTTAGTTCTTCCACTGTTCCTGATCCCGGTGAACACAGTTCCTGCAGATATGTCTTTATCTCCACTGCTCCAGATATCACGATCCATAAATGGAAAAATTTACGGCGTTCCACTGCCTTCAAAGATTTCACACTTGGGCCAGCAGTACAGTGCAGAGACACCGGCCGACGAGATTTTCTTCGTACCTCCGTCCAGCCTTCATCATCCCCGGAGTCCTCCGAAGAGTTTTGTTTGTCCATCTGCACTGTAGGGTGAATCACGTGTGCTGTCTTAGGCTCCTGTGTCATTCCGTCTTCCATCGGTGGATTTTTAGGCAACGGTTTTACCTGGCTACTCGTTTTTTCCCGGCTTGTGGCCATAGCTGCGTATGACTTTCTGATTTTGGGGCGCACAGCACTCTTTCTTAGCTGTTCCTCCGCCTTTGCCCGAACTTCCAGATTGTCCAGCTTGGCAGACACTGCTCCGGTCACTGTCGAGCAGTTTTCTATGACCACTTTGTGTTAAGTCATGGTCGAGGTCAATAACACCAGGTTCGCCGCAATATCTGAGATATCCCTTCTTATATCTCTTATTTCCACCATTACCTCCAGGAACTCCGTGGTCTAAAAACCCATTCCTCTCCTTCCGTTTTATGAGACGCCCTTTTCCTGTCATTAATGAATGACGCCTTCAATTTTGCGGCTCCTACCGGCGTTTGCGTGTTATCGCCGACTTTCTTGATGCTGGCGCGGCACTTTGGACAGGCCCAATTCAGCTTCGCAGTGGGTGTAAGTTTGTCTGCGCCAGAGATGCAAAGCAAATGGAACACATTTCTGTATCCTTCTACCATGCACTGTATACGCTTTTCCGCCTCCATCAGTAGAACTTGACAAGCATAGCAGTTGCTAGCACTTGCACCGTGCTCCAAGTCGTGCTCCATGTTAGCTCTTTTCGTGTAACGGAGCGTAATGTAATGATAAATGTCGTTTAGGTTTTCGAACGTTCTTACCTTAGAGTTGTTAGCAAACATTTTCGTTAATCTGTGGTTCTCACAGTTTTTGTGACTGGCCATACTGGTAGCTGTCAGTTGAGGAGGTGACAGTTTCAGACAACTGATTCGTGTAATTGTGTGAGGGTCGACGTTGTCTATTTTCTTTGTTTTATCCCGTATATCAGTGTGTGAGTGCAGTTTGAAGTAACGGAAAACAGAAAGTGTACCTGGAAAAGCCTTTGGTTCCCTGGAAAGCTCGTGTTTCTCTGTGTTCACAAGTTCAGACTCAGCTTTGAGGTTAGATATTCAGTATCTGCTTGTTTTGTCCAAGGTAAACCACTTTAAACTGTATTTTAATATTAATTATGATCGGGCGAAGAAAAAAAATTAATGTTTACAAGTAAAGGGCAGTGTTGCCAGTTGTGTTGTTCGTCTGTCCGTCTGTCTGTCTGTCCGTCTGTCCATCTGTCCGTCTGTCCGTCTGTCTGTCTGTCCTTCTGTCCTTCTGTCCGTCTGCCCGTCTGTCTGTCTGTCCGTCTGACCGTCTTTCCGTCCGTCCGTCCGTTTGTATGTCACAGCAACTTTATTCCGAAACTATCGAGACTACACAGTTGAAACTTAGTGTGTAGATGTATTCTGTGAACCTCTTTGCGATTTTTATAAAACAATAAAAAATAAATAAAGGGGAACATACATGGAACTGAAACCAAAAATTTTTTTTTCATCAAAATTATATGTGTGGGGTGTTTATAGATAACTCGCGCACGAAGGGTTCCGTACTACCGTAGAATGGTAGGGATGGTGAAGAGTGAATAGTAGGATTTTACATAGCAAAATTTTGTTTTCAAAGTTATTGGTTAACTCGATGGCCGTTGGCTGTTTGCGATTTCGCCTACGTCCGCGGCATTCAAAATTAAAAAGCTACTTTGACTTACACAGTGATCAAAATGCAACTTTGCACACTGTTAACTCGCAGAAAAAGCCTGTTGTTCGAGCTTCTGAGGTGAAATAGTACATTTCCCACGAGTTCGCTAAGACTTATATTTACGAACCGAGAAGTTAACGAGGTACGTAAAAAGCCTTTTCGAACGAGTTATAGAAATATATTTTTTCCGCCTGAGAACCCAAAATCAAGCGGCGAAGGTGCTATTTTTAGCTCAGAAGTCGGAAAAAGAAGATTCCCTTATTGCGTTAATAGAATAGGTACATTTGATTTTGATAAATAAAATATTTGTTTGAACGAAAAGGTGATATTAAACATTCATTCAGTCGTGTATCTTTTTGGCAACTCTCGACATCGACTACCTCACAAAAAATGACTATTAAACTTGACATGGACAGTACTTAAGGTGATACGAAAAAATATTGAGTTTTTTCGAATCCATTGACTCGACTATTAATTTGATCCATCTACAGATTTCAGTATTTGATTAAGATGTTCACTCAAGGAAAACGCGATTGGATTAAATTTTTTTGATAGAATTTAATTACGAAAAGACCTTTAAAATAATTTATTTTTTCCTGTTATCCTGAAATCCTAACATTTCATTGTAGAATTGCATTCAAAATGTGGATATTATGTAGTCGTAAACTCTCTAAGAACATCTATTTGACAAATATCATAGGTTATTTTAATCATTTTTATGTGGTTTGGTACTACGTTATTTTAGTTTGAGTCGAGCGCATTATTTGCGCTCTCTTTTCTTTCTTAAATTACTTTTTCATAGAAAGCTATTCACGCTGTCACTTTCGTTTAGATGCTTATTCCTTTTATATCCGTACTTTTTCGTATTACTTTAACAGGGTGTATTGTAATAAGGGATGGACACAATGCGCTGTTATAAGATAGGTAACATCGCATCGCGTGCTTTACAGGGTACAAAATATGCGTTGTAGCGCTCCAGTTTTTCTAGCTGTTATTATTAAACGAGAAGGCAGGGGGCAACGCCGCAGGCTATAAATTGATTAATATGAGCCTGAATCACGCGTCTGGAGTTTAAGGCGGTGCTATACGATTACGACCCCAATGGCCGAGTCGGCAGTGAACCTGCCTACAAATCCAAGGGTCCCGGGTTCGAGTCCCAGTGGGGGCAAATATTTGTTTGATGAGAATAGATGTTTGTATCCTAGTCATGGTTGCTTATGTATCTAAGTAGGTATAATATTTATCTATATAAGTACGTGTATCGTTGGCTAGTACCCAAGATAAAGGGAATCCTAGTTTGTGGCTAAATTAATGTGTGTAAATAGTCTCCAAGGTATTATTATTATAACTGAAATGCTAGAGTGGCACAGTGCGGGCCAGCGTTATACCCCACGATCTAAAGCCGCCACTATTCACGGAATCCAAGGCAGGGTGGTTGACTTGAAAGAGTGGATTCTCTGTTTTATAGTTATTTATTACGACCTCTGTGGCGCAGCCATTGTGGCTCTGCCTACCAAGGGATAGGACCCGGAATCGATCCCCGGCTGTGAATAAAGAGAGAAAAAAACCAGGTCTTATATGTTTATATGTTTGTGACGTCGCTGTTTCTAGTTACCACGACACACGGAATCCTAGTATGGGGCCAGAAGCACTGAATGTGCTTGTATTTAAATGTTTATGTTTATTACGTACGAGATCACATCGTGGGTATTCAAATGTTTTTTTCTATTTAATCCCAGAACAATGAATCTTGCTTGTCTTTTTATATTCTTCACTATCGGTGTTTGGCGGAACTAAGGATATATGAACTCTATTACTAGTGGCTCTGTGAGCTGTAGACCTCGCGAGTGACACTTTCTTTAAATAACACATACAAACTTATGGATGTACCTGGTTACGTACATGGAGTATGAATGTAGCCGCACCAATAACTTTGTAATTTACATTTTGCGGTCTTAAATCCAACCTATTGACTTTGCTTTAAAATTATATAGCATGATACTCTCACGATCTCTACAAATCCAACTACACCTCATTTGTTGAAACCCGTCAAGCTGTATGGACGGTAGTGGTTTTTTGGAATTTTAAAACCCCCAAATCTAAGCCATTTAAAAAAAAAAACTAATCGAAAAAAAATCTATTTAATTATCAAACCTGCTCACAAAAATTCACCAGAATCAGTTGAGAAATGCGGCCTGTAGAGGATAACATCCGGACTTACATCCCACTTTTGCCCAATCCTTAAACGGGGACGCTTCGCATGCTCAGTCTACACACGTATCATAAACCTTCTTTACTGCGTACAAAAACCGCACGTTACGATCAGCATAATGTTAAACTACTTGGTAAAAACATACTTCTTATCTGAAAAATTACACATTATGACTATAATGTGTAATTTTTCACATATTATGACATTCAAATTTCGAACGCCGACGCCCGCCTGCGTGCCGCCCCTACTTTGTTTGTGAAGTTGGTACTACTGAATAAGCTAAACAAGTGCAATGGAATTATCAATGTTATCATGCGGTTCCTGTACACATGAAAGAGAGCTTATGATATGTGTGTAGATAAACTAGTGTGCATAATTAGGCATTAAAACTTTCGAGTGATATTATTATGAAACTCGCCCTCGAGTTTTAATGCCCTCCATTATGTAGAAGTCACATAAACTACTATTATTGAATACTTCCCCATTATGAATTAACCATGATATATGCTGTTTCTCACTAGATCTTAAATTGGGTTTTATGTAAAGCACAAAAATAAACCTCGACAATGTAAGGTTATTGAACCTGATATTAATTACACTCAAATGGTTTCGCAGAATATTTTGATAAAGATGGATTTTATACCTCTAGGCTTAAAATAAAATAAATGATTGATTTTGACGTATATTTATTACAAAGTGTATGGATCGACCTCAATGCTTGGTCTCAATTACGCAGTGATGTGTGATGTGAAGCTGGCGCTGATGCCCCTCGACCCGCTACACCTTCCTAATCCTGCTTTTCTCTTAAGCCCGCTGTGACGTATTTATGGTATTTTTAATGGTTTGATCGTATAGTAAGTGCTGAAGGATGACTGGAGACTGTATGCCTTTATGAATGAGTTTCTGCATTCTGAACATTTCCCCAAGCGTTGAAAGTCTCGTTTCAACATAATTTCTGGTTATTGCTGGCAAGGGATAGATCCTGTTGAACGCACGCCTGATTACGCCTTTGCTTGTATGTATATCTGCTACTCATTCTACTCCATCTGTTCCGGAAATGAATTCTTGTATGCGGCCAAGACACTATTTCATCGGCGGCGAGTAATCCTCTTTGATCAGCACCAAGATCCCCTTCTCCAAGAGTCCTTTTGACGAGGTCCATTTTCTCTTCAGTTGTAGTTCAGAGACGTAATCGTTCTACCATCGTATTCAAAAGTGCTGGCACAATTGTTCTAGGCGCTCCCAACGTTATTGCCTGTTCGGATTGACGTCTTCGAACTTCGGACTTGACAAAGTGGATAGAGGTCGTCCAACCAAGAAATGACCAGGGGTTAGTGGAATGAGATCGTTAGGAACAGATGAAATAGGATATCAAGGACAAGAATTTAACTTACTCTATTTGTACTAAAAACGTTTATAATTACTCAAAAGTGAGGCGTACTTCAGCTAATACTCGATTTAAATAATATTTAAAAGACTTCACTCCTGCCTCCCATAGACCTCCAAAATGAAATTATTTTATTCTTTGCTCCAACAAGCTGAGTACCGTTGTCCGAAAACATGATAGCTGGCTTGGATCGGCACCTTATGAATCTACATAGGGCGGCTATTTATGCTTCTTTGGTCATATCGGTGACCAATTCTAAATGGAGGACTTCGTGGTGAAGCAGACGAAGACCGCGACGTAAACTTTTATTAACCTGCACCCACGTCCCTTCCTGTCAGAGGCGGTCAGAGGACCTGCATAGTACACTCCGGTGGTCTGAAAAGGGTACCCTGGATCGTTTTGATATTCGTGTGCAATATTACGAGCCATGCTACGCCCTCCTAACGGCCAAAACCGTTGGCTGTTGTGTATACATCTGAGTGCGAACGCTAATGACCTTTTTAATTTGAGTAGTTTAGACAACTTTTCGAATTGTATTAAAACTGTATCATCGGATTCTGTTGTTAATGTACAAGAAACGATTTCGGGTATATCTACATTTTGTATAAAGTTTGATTTGGGCCAATTTTGTTCTGACTATAACAAACATTTCGGACCTGACCACCACAAATCTTGGTTCTGTATTTCTGTGATATTGACTCCACGTGATAACAAATCAGCTGGATCCTGTGCAGTGGGTATGGCACTCGTGACTCTTTGTTATCTCCTGAATCTCTGCAACACGGTTTTTTACATTTTTTTTAGTTTCTTAGGTGCTGCTTTCAACCAACCTAGTACAACAGACGAATCTGTCCAAAAAATGCATCTTCTTACAGGTAGTCGAAATACTTTTAGAACGTTTTCAGTAAGCCGTGCGGCTGTGAGCGTTCCGCACTTTTCTAACCGCGGTATTGTTACTGGTTTCAGTGGTGTAACTCGACTCATTGCACATAACAAGTGGACCTCAACACGATTGTCGTACGTGTGTGACCTTACATAAACACATGCTTCGTAAGCATCTTGAGAGAGCAGAATATGTGTAGCTCAAAATATTTTGGTTCCAACGCTGATGTAAACGCGGCAAAGTAGATCGGTTTGCAGGGCACACAAACACCAGTCTTTGTGTGCATAACGTTGCGAATAGCAAGGCACACTAACACAGTATTCGTGTCAATGTCGCGACGCAGAATGCTTAATACATCTGTGTGCGTTTTTCTGATCTCATACATTCATTAAATAAGACGTCAGTTTTTCAAGCTGTATGCAAAGTAGTCGATAACATATTGGATTAGGTGCTAGATTTACGAAATGTAGATACAGGTTCGATCCCTCAAAGGAAATTAATTTTTAAAGCTATTATTATATTCACATAGCGTCGAATATAATTGATTACAATTGTTTAACCAAACTAAGAATTCGAAGAGTTGTAAACTTGACCGGTAAAAAAGCCATAGATAGACTAACTTGTTTAAAAAAAGTAACAGCTACCCTCTTTAAAATTGTTTAACGTGTGTCGTCTATGTTTATCGTCAATTTATTACTATACTACGCTGCGCGCTCTCAGCATTAGTTGCATTGCTTTTCGTTCCTTGCAAATTAAGTGATTGAGATTTGTTATCATGGAAAGTCATCTATCCACTTTTAAAAGAGCGGAAATCATTGTTTTGTATGAACAAAACATTTCAATTAGCGAGATAGCATGACGTTTAATGATATCGGTGAGTTATGTAAAAAAATAGTTTGAAGGTTTTTTATAAATTATGATTATCGTTACACCTAGTGTTACTTCATTGTATTTTTTCTTATTATGCTTCGCAGCTTTATTCGACGCGATTTATAGTTAACATATTGTAGATGTAAATCCAAGCCTAGCCCTCACACGGTCTTATAAAGTTAAAAACCATCGATTATTGAAAAAACGATAATCGATCGATTACTAAAGCAAAAAACTGGCAATATTTTTCTCAACTTGCCACACCATTTACCGCGCCCCGGGAGTGGGGAGCTGTCACCTCATAGTGTTTTTCCGTGCTCAAGCCTTCGCACGATTTTTGATCCAACCAATTTGTTTTTTATCGCAAATCATGGGAAGAAAAAGGTAACGTGAGACAAGTGATGAAAGGATGCGCAGGAAGATTCACGAATATGAAGATCGTTTGGCCAAGAAACGACGACACCGGGATAGAGATAGTGCATCCAGTGATTCTGATGCCCGTAGTGATGAATATAATGGTAGGTACCTAACCTAAAACCACGCGGTGTTGTTTTTTTTTGTTTTATACGATGCGAGAAACCAGCGGGGTTATCTCTGTCGTTGAAAATGGAGGTGTTGCGAGATGCCAGCGGGGCTACCTCAACCACTTACCAGTATCGTTTTTTCTTTTTAGATGACACCGAACCCAGAAACATTGGGCACACACCGAACCCCACATATTATGACTGGGAAGAAGCCAGTGAATTTGGAGCCACATACTCACCACAGGAGCTGCCGCCAATAACCCAGGCCGATGATCATTCCGGTCACACTCAGGCCGTTGCCTCAGTAGTCGCCGGCACCGCCGCACCCGCCGCGGTCGCCACCACCAGCTCCGCCTCCGCTGCTCCAGAAAACGCGTTTAGTACAACATCCATCGCCGCCATGCCGGCTGATTCAGGACTTACTCAGCTACTACAGCCGCTCCCATCTGGCCACACCGCCGGAGTCACCGCTGTACAGGGCGCTGCTTCCTCCGCTGTCGCTGGCTCCACCTTGCCGCCGTCTGCTGACCTGGAAATGGCGCAGACTCTGTCGACCAGCGCACCTGCTGAGGTCGCCTCGGCTGCTGTAGCGCCCCCGGACGATCCAATCCTAAATGACATAATTCTGGCACTTTTGGGCGATGCTCCGAGAAGTGATGCTGCACCGGGCCCACCGGTCCATAGAGACATTTCTCTGAGGTGGTTAGAAATACTTTCCAAGGGTTTTAAATGTGAGGCTACTAAGACAAAAATTATTGGGGAATATTCCGTACCCTGTAACCTAGAAAGTCTAGTCCCACCAATTTTGAATGCGGAGGTAATATCGGCCCTAGCAACAACACCATCTATTGTTAAACGAGATTATGCTCTCCAACAGCGACAAAAACAGATGGGTATTTTTTTAGCAGCTCTAAGCAAGACTCTAAATGCTTTGGTATATGATAGCTCCATTTCCACCCCGGAGTCCGTTATTAAGCCCCTGAGTGATGCAAGCAGGCTGCTATGCGAGCTTTTCTATAGTGAAACCCGTACTAGACGAGGTTTTATTATTTCGTCGATTAACTCACAAATGAAGGAACAACTCATGGAAACAACTCCGAACAAATTTCTTTTTGGAGAGAATTTGGCGGACAGACTAAGGACGGCGCAAAATATTCATCGTTCCGCTAATATACTGCAGCCAAACCAAGACAGATATAATTTCCCTAGAAATTTCAATAACAATTTTTTAAACACGAGAACCCCGTATCGGAGACCAGCGGCAGCAGCGGCGGCGGCAGGCCGCCCCGACGCGGGCAGGCAGCAACAGGGCGCGCGCGCGCGCCCGCCGCCGCCACCCCCGCCGCCGCCGCCGCGGGGAGCTCGAGCTTACCGAGCGCAGCAGTACGGCCGCCGGCGCTCGCCCCCGCCGCCCCAGCGCCGCCGCCCGCCGCCGCCGCCGCCGCATCGCCGGATATAACGGAGGTACAATATGCAGGCCGTTTGACTAATTTCTTTAAACAATGGGAGAGTATTACGAGTGATAGATTAATCCTATCATGGATAACCGGATATAAGATCCCCTTCATATGTGACCCTGTGCGCAGTGATAACCCTCATACAATTTCTAGATCAGAGGAAGAATTTTTAAATGTCAACTGTTGTATTGAGAAATTGATTAGGATTGGAGCTATTTCTGGATGCGTCCCTGAACAAAATGAATTTATTTCGAGTATCTTTTTAGTACCTAAACCGAATGGAGATAAACGTTTTATTCTAAATCTGAAATGTCTCAACAAATTTGTAAGAACAGTTCACTTTAAGCTTGAGGACTATAGGACTGCAACTAAATTAATTTTTCCTCGCTGCTATATGACCTCGATTGACCTCAAGGACGCATATTTTTTATTATCAGTTCATGACACACATAGAAAATTTTTGAGATTCAAATTTAATGACCAACTTTTTGGATTTAACTGCCTTCCTTTTGGCTTATCGACCTCTCCATTTGTTTTTACAAAACTTTTAAAACCAGTTATGGAATTTTTAAGAAAGAAGGGGGTTATAGCTGTTATTTATCTTGACGATATTTTTTGCATTGCATCATCTTTTTTGGAATGTCAGGAAAGTGCTAATCTCATTCAGGCTACATTAGAGAATTTAGGTTTTTTGATTAACAAAGAAAAGAGCAGTCTGCCGCCTTCTATGAGGTGCAAATATTTGGGGTTCATTTTTAACTCTGAACTTATGGTTCTAGAACTACCTTCGGAAAAAAGACAAAAGATTTTTGATTTAACTAAGAAGTTTCTTAATACCAAACAATGCCGCTTAAGAGAATTTGCACAGTTTTTAGGATTATTAATTTCCGTTTGTCCAGCCATAGATTACTCATGGTTGTACACAAAGAGGTTTGAACGCTTTAAATTTCTTTGTTTATTGGAAAACCCCTCGTATGACCAGGTTGTTAAAATACCAGAGGATATGAGACCAGACATGTCATGGTGGCTAGAACACGTAAAAGAGGATTGCTCTATTTTGAGGTTTAATAATTTCTCGTTGGAAATATTTTCTGATGCCTCCTTGACGGGATGGGGAGCATATTACAGGAATCATGAGGCGTCCGGATATTGGCGAGAAGAGGAACGGGAGCTCCATATTAACGTTCTTGAGCTAAAAGCGGCATTGTTTGCGTTAAAATCTTTTACTGACGATTTACGTGATACGGAAATCTTAATGCGCATTGACAACACCACGGCCATAGCGTGTATTAATAGAATGGGGAGTGTGCAGTATCCGCACCTTGAGGTTGTAACCAGGGAGATTTGGCAGTGGTGCGAAAGGCGCAGATTGTTTGTTTTCGCGTCATATATAAACACTAAGGATAATTTTGAGGCTGATAAATTATCAAGGCAAAAATTCAAGGACACAGAATGGGAGTTAGCCGATTATGCGTTTAGAGAAATTGTTGATTCGCTAGGAGAGCCGGAAGTTGACTTGTTTGCTAGTAGAAACAATGCAAAATGTTCCCGTTTTGTGTCCTGGAAGAACGAACCTGGCGCTTGGAATATTGACGCCTTTACAATACCTTGGTCTGATTTAAACTTTTACGCCTTTCCACCGTTTTCACTAATATTAAAAATACTTCAAAAAATATTACATGAAAAGGCCGAGGGTATCGCTGTCGTCCCCGAATGGCCGACCCAACCCTGGTACCCACTTTTACAAAAAATGATTGTTTCGGTACCCATCGTATTTAAACCTAATAGAAACCTTTTACAATCTCCTTTCAGGCAGGCCCACAACCTACACGCGTCGCTCACCCTAGTTGCCGTGAGATTGTCCAGCAAGCGTTTATAGATAGAAGTTTATCATCTAGCTCGGTGGAAATAATGTTATCATCACTTACCGACAGTACTTACAGACAATACGACTCTTGTATAAGATCTTGGATTGAATATTGCCATAGTAACGGGTTCAGCTATATCAATGCGTCCGTGCCTGTTGTTATCCATTTTCTTACCCAACTGTTTAACAATGGAGCTAAATATGGCACTATAAATTCAACTAAGTCGGCAATTGCACTTATTATGGGAAGTAAAATTATTGATGACAGAATGGCCAGATTTATGAAAGGTATTTTTAGGTTAAGGCCCCCATTGCCCAAATATGATTTAGTCTGGGACCCGAACATAGTTTTAAATTATTTCATGAATCTTTTGCTTAATAAATCTCTTAGTAGTATTAAAAAAAAAAAAAAAAAAAAGTAGGACAGTGCTGGCCTAATGATAATTTAGGTCTAGACATTCTGTCAAAAAAGACATTAACTCTGTTGGCTCTGGTCACGGCCCACCGTGTACAAACTTATTCGCTGATTAAGATTAACAATATTCGAGTAATTGAGAGTAACGAAATCATTATTAAAATTCCTGATCACATTAAGACTTCTGGGCCTAATAGGTATCAACCTTTGTTAAAGATTCCCTTTTTTAGACAGAAACCGGAAATATGTCCAGCTGAGTGTATTAAAACATATCTAGATAAGACAAAAGATCTACGTAATAATATTTCACAAGACAAATTGTTTGTAAGTTTCCGAAGACCCCACCGAAACGTCTCATCTCAGACCCTGAGTCATTGGATGAAGGATGTATTAACGGAGAGCGGAGTGGATACGACCATGTTCAGTGCCCACAGCACACGGCACGCGTCCACCTCCACTGCTCGGAGTTTAGGTGTCAATATTGACGTGATACGAAAGACTGCGGGATGGAGCGAATCCTCTGGGGTCTTCGCTAGATTTTATAATAAGGAAATTTGTGATCCAAACGTTTTTGCAAGAACGATACTGAATAATAATGTTAATGAGAATGAAGACAATTGAAGACTGATTATATAACTTACTTTTTGTTATATTTATGTTATAATTTGCTTGAAGTATAAGCAATAAATAATTATGATTATTTAATTGATACAAAACTTGATTCTATTTTTTGTAATAAGCTCTGAACATCTATAATATGTTAACTATAAATCGCGTCGAATAAAGCTGCGAAGCATAATTTATGATCAAACGAACTTACCTGTAAGTGAAGTTCGATCCATAATTATGCGAGCAGCTTTATTCGACGCGATTTATAGAAGTCCCACCCAGTTTTTAGGGAGTGGTTTTAAACATTAATCAATGAAAAGGTACATAATATATTTAAGTGTCCCCCCCCCCCCTGCTATAATATCACAATATTATTTAACTAGTTTGGGAAAAAATAAAATGCCAGTTCATAGATAAAAGAAAGACTTACAATAAGCTATATAATCATATTATGTATGATATACCAATATAATAAAAATCCAGTCTTATTAATAAAAAAGAAAATTGGTTGGAGAAAACACATAGGTTAGTCAAACAGTTCATAATTTTTACAAACTGTTTGATATTTCTTTAAATAAAATGAGGTGACAGCTCCCCACTCCCGGGGCGCGGTAAATGGTGTGGCAAGTTGAGAAAAATATTGCCAGTTTTTTGCTTTAGTAATCGATCGATTATCGTTTTTTCAATAATCGATGGTTTTTAACTTTATAAGACCATGTGAGGGCTAGGCTTGGATTTACATCTACAATATGTTAACTATAAATCGCGTCGAATAAAGCTGCTCGCATAATTATGGATTGAACTTCACTTACAGGTAAGTTCGTTTGATCATAAATTTTACAGAGAAGAACAGTGCAACTTTGGGTTCATAGGTATGCAGATTCTGGACATGTTGACAGTCGTCGTCCAGGCTCACAGCCTGTAGCCTACACAGCTGCATCTGATCGTCATCGCGACATCATTGCAGTGCATAATAGCAATCCGTTTGCCAGATCCTAAGATCCACAGCTAAAATAAGTAAATAAAGTGTAGTTTATTATAACAAACTAGTAATAAATGATTATTAGGACGAAATGTAATTTTGTTTTATTTTATTATAAAAAATTTAAGGCCGGTTTCACCAAATGCTGATAAAGTCTATCTGCCAAATAACGCCATACAAAAATCAAAGTTTGACTGGCAGATAGGCTTTATCAGCAGTGGTGAAACCGGCCCTTAATCTATAAAAATATGTGGACTGCTAAAAATATAAAAATAATTAAAAAAATAGTAGCTATCAAAAAAACACCACCATGCTTTCTCCCTATTTGATGGAGAATCGAACTCGATACCTTAACGTCATAAGTCTTGTATCGAACCCGTTGGACTATCGTCCACGCTGCAGGAAACGGTAAAAACTAGTTTTATATTCAACGAACTCATATAGTTGGTTGTATACTCAGACTATAGATAATCAGAAAGGAGTATGCAACCTCCTTGGCTCAGACAGTATTATAATATCTGTGACTCAGACCAATGTAATGCACACACATCAAGTCAGCGATTCGTGTCGCAACGTTACGCACTCATAGACTGGCATTTGTGTGCCCTGCAAACCGAACTTCTTTGCCGTGTGTACATCTAGATATACGCAGGTTATTGAGCTGGGGTAACTCTGTAGCGTATTTTTGCCATTCCGCTACAATATCCTGGGGTAATGGTTCGTCCCATAACACCTTGAGCAAACAAAGTTTTTGAAGAAATATTTTTGCCATAATGACCACGACACTCAACAAACCTAATGGGTCTAAAATTTGTCCAATTGATGACAACACTGATCTTTTGGTTATGTTTTTATTTGCTGGTGATTGTATATCCTAATATAACTCATATTTTAAAGTTGACCAGCACAGAGCTAACGTACGTGACAAGCTGGGCTCACCTAAACTTTTTTTATAGAATCTGAATTGGATAACTCACAAGTGGTAAAGTTCCATCTGATTTTTCGCAAATTGAATTGACATGAAGACAAAACTCCGCAAAAATCACCACGAATCTTCTGCAATTGAACGACTGACAGAGATCCAGTAACTAGATCGTATACATGAAAATCCTCGTCTATTATTTGCGCTTTATTGCTATCCTCACTTTCCATAGCGATCTGCTTCAAACAACGTATCGCGAGGTATGGCGCTGACGCAGTGCAATACGTGACGGTGTTCAATTGGAAAACTCGCAAATCATCGGCAGGATCATTTCTCCATATGATTTTTTGTAAATGTCTTTATTCTTTGTCAAAATCTGCCTGTCCATAGATACATCTTTTCGATGTTTTCTGTATAAAATTGTAATGTCGAAAGCTTATGAGTATAGTGAATATATCACTCTGTATTGTGGGTCCGACCATCTCTTTTTTATTTAATGAAATGCCTATAGATGTATGCGCGTTAAATACTTCCCTTGATTTCCTCGTCCAACTACTCTCACGAAGAACGCCATGGTCTCGCTCTTGAGTATGAATCTCCTAAACATGTTTTAGATCTTTTCAGTGGCATCAAAATAGAGAACCTACTATCTGACTGTCTCTTTAAATTTTTTACAAAGTTCTCCTCGCATTGTTTTTCCTTGGCAGAATATACTGAGTGTGTATTATCTGGTATCTCTTCCAGAGACCAGAACTTCTCTGACTTCTTTTGTATCTTTGTATGTATGTGTATATTTCCTGTATTTTTGATCTGTATAAAATTGCACGTGATTGTATTGTCTCTTTTTCTACCTGTATTGTATTCATGACCAAGACCACTGGTGGGTCCCGACACAATGTATCTGAGCTATGTCTGCTGCAGAACAGAGCGGTGCTCACCGATATGTAGTTGTCCTTGGATCAACAGATCCTAGAAAATGTCTGCACCTAGAAACAAATCGACACTAGACGGACGGTGATACTCAGGATCTGCCAACATGGATTGTATTTCGCTGTTTAATTTCAACTTTTGTATTTGCATTGTGTTGGTTTTTTAAGTTTCCTATATTAGGTAACACTAGGACTGTTATCTGCGTTTTGTATTCATTGACTCGTGACTCACTCGATGTGCTGCATCACTTTATATCTTGTGATACTTTATTGTTTATACCCGTAATTAATGTGTGTTTATTCTTGTACTCTAATTTCAATATATTGTGTAATATCCCTGTCATAATCATTAACGATGCTTGGCTCCCGCAATTGAGAACAGCCCTTGTTTCATGACGGCGAACATATTTGTCTTCTATGTATACCACTGCAGTCGCGAGTAACACTCGCTCCGTCATTTGGACTGAGAGTGACGTCGCATGTATATTGACTGGTGTTTCCTTGCAATTGTCCATCTGTATTTTGCCTCTGGTAGCACAAAAATGTATGGTGCTTTTCGTTGCACTTCATACAAGGTCCTAACCTACAAATGCGAGCCTGATGACCTGGCCGGAGACAGTTGTTCGCAGTCTCTTGACAGAATCTGCTCTCTCACTTACAGATTGCCCTCTGAATTTCTCACAATTAAATATGCGATAATTATTACTTTAACCTAAAGGGCAGTTTTGAATCTGCATTGGTAGCTAGTCCCCTAATATGTTCAGTGTATTGCCTTGTGTTGGTTTGTATACTTGTTTCTCATTTTTATCGTTTCTGCTTATCTTTTAAAAATAATGTGAATTCAGCGAGCGTTATATCTGTTATTCTACCTTTATAATCCTTCAATTCTCTCCAAGTCCTAGCATCCAGTTTTGAAATCATAATTTATGAATATAATGTTTTTTTGAAAATGGTTCTATTAGTTTATGTATAGATTGGGCACTCTCGCTTAAGTTATTCTAAGGAAAACAACGATTGAATGTGGTTCTGAATTAAAAATCTAATATTGTGTAATTTCCAGATGAGAACTCTAACGATCGGATTACCTAAATGGCTTCTCCTTCCGGAGCAGCCCTCAAATAATGAAACTTCTGTATCTCGGTCATATGATTTTCATAAATTAATGATGTGAAGGTGTCTCGAAACTCGAGCCAGTCATCGTACCGACCGCCAAACTTAGGGATCTGTATAGTGGACAGTTTTTTTCCACTGGTCATCCCGGTCAAATTCTCCTTCACCGAAGACCTCACCTTTCCTGAAATGCATGAATGTATTGACTATTCTCGAGTTTATTATTGTTCCAGCTACAGGGCATGGCGGGAAAATAAACGGGTTGGAATTTGCCGGTACTCATTGCCCCCCTGACTCTAGGAGCAGAATTAGACAATTCTCAAGACATACCGTGCCAAGTTTGCGATTTGCCGGAAAAATGTAAGGCAGCCATACAAACTGAGCACAAATTCCCCATATTTTCATTTAACATCAGAAGCATGCAGAAAAACTTCCACCAGTTCTTGGTACTGTTAGAGAGATTTAACATAACTTGTGATGAAATAATCCAGTCGGAATGTGGGAAATTTAACCAAATTTTCTTAGATCAATAACCGGCTACTCTGCGTTTAGAACAACAAAATTATAAATAAGGCCGGGAGCTTTGTCGTATTTTCTCGGGGTAATGTGACATTAGATGTTTAGGAATCTGTATTGTCTGTACTGTTGTCTAGTGAAATTTCTAGGCTCACTTACCATACTCGCTGCATATCGCTCTCCCTCTTTCCGCGACACAACAAACTTTACGAAATGCCTAGAAAGCATCCTCGCTACGGGATCATCTACGAAATGCAGTATGGCGGGCGATATTAACATCAACATACTAGACGAGAGTAACAGCCATGATTACAATTCACTAACAGCAGAATCAGGTCTCAAGTACCGTCTCTTATGAAATGCCGTGACGCGCTGCACATGCAAACTCGTTGAGAGCCAAATAATGTGGTCTTAGAAATATCAGACGATAGGTACAGAAACTACCGTAACGATCTTCTAAAGCGGCTTAAGAACGAACACAACAAACAATTTCTGATGGAAAATAAAGAAAATCCTAAAAATATGTTGAAAACGATAAAAACTATTTGTGATCTAAATAAAGGTAAACAATCTTCTGACGAACTACTAGGAGCCAAAGTAAGTGTGGATGCCTCTTTATCGCACTGTTACACATACTTTATAAAAAAGGCGAGGGTGTTGTTTTTTTTTGGGAAGGGTGCGTACCCTTGTCAAAAAAACTAAATACCCAAGAAAAAACGCCGGCCAAAAATGTAAAATCAGCTGTATTGTCTTCTTCTTTCTAATTCTTTCTTTACCCACGGATATACAAGCAAAATACACAATAATTAGGGTTCCGTACCATTATTTATAAAAACCGCAAAAAAGTCACGTTTGTTGTATCCCCTTAAATAATTATTTTATTTTATTTTATTTATTTATTTTAAAGTGAATAATATAACTCAACATTCCGTGAATATTTCAAGCGTCTACCTGTTGCCGTTATCAATATCGAACAAAAACGAGCAAAACAACGCACGTTTGTTGTATGGGAGCCCCCTTAAAGATTAATTTTATTCTGTTTTTTAGTATTTGTTGTGTTAGCTTGTTGTAGCCAGTATTTTCATGCACACAGACTTCCTTTGGCATCCCGACTGGTGAGGAACAATTAGGGCTTGAACATGAAGTCAGTTTTTTAAGTTTTTAACTTGGTAAATTATTTTTCGATTGTATATTCTATTGCGTGCTGATATTCATCACATTGAGTTTAAATTTCTTTCCATTTTGTTATCCGTAAACGCAACTCTGCGGCTTGGACTAGAGTTAAAGCTGACTTTAAACTGTTTGCATAATTTGCAAAGATCGTTAACTGAACCCTGCTTATGAATGAATTCTTCCATTCTGAAAGACTATAAGATCGGGAGTGATATCGATACGAGCTAGTTTGTGGTAAGCAAAACTTACGACGGCAAACTTGGTATTAATAGATTGTATATGTCACCGGAAAATAGTCAAAACCGTTAGTTCATAAACTAACGCGGTAGTTGATCAACTATTGACAGATAGTAAACCAGACCGACAGGGTTTAGAATTTACGTTTCTTTTGTTCTTATGTGTGCAATTGACATCATAAATGAACAACAACTGCTATTATGTGTATTTTTATTATTTTTGTAGGTCTTGCTTAATCTAATTTGACTTTTGTATTATTGTATAATTTGACATTCCATAAACATTATTTTCATTATTTTTTGCCTAATTTAAATTGACATACATCATTAATAGACATTATAATTGTAACTAATAACTGATCTCTCGATGTGGCTTTTTCATATTTCTATTTTATAATTGTATTTTTCATAATATTTGCACATCCATATAGGATAAAATATAGTTAAGTTCAAAAATTGTACATAAAATCAAAAGCACCTATATTTTCAGATAAATATCTTTGACTTTGACTTTGATGTGTCAACCTAACACGAAGACTATTCGGAGCCTTCGCTGCACTCGCCCCCTCTAGTCTTCACCTAAGCTACCACAGTGTTTGCCCTGGTATTTCGTTTGCAATTCAAGTTTAAACTAGTTTACTATTTAACGGTTTTAAAAGTTAGTTGATCAACTAACGCGTCATATAGTAAGCAGTACGCTACAGTTTACTATCTGACGATAGTTGACCAACTTACGAGAAAAAAAACGTTAGTTTATCAACTAACGGTTTTGACTATCTTTTGGTGACGTATACAAACTTTGAGTGTTTAAGCTGGTAAAACAATCAAATCTGATTTGCAATGAATATGTAATAAATTGATAGAAATAAATCTATCTATCCACTATTCGCGACACAAACAACTTCTTTACAACATTCCTGAGCACAATGTTTCACTACCTCGCGGCCGATTAATGCGTACCTACATAAATCACACGGTAATATAGGTAGGTGACATATTTCACTAATGATGCGTTGATTACGGAATTCGATAGAAAAGTAATGAGTAATTTCACTTAACGATACGAAAGAAAATGAGCAATGGAATGCAACATGGCCGTGTCGCGCGGATGTTATGTAACTATGCTATCAATATCAATATATATAATTTCAATTAAATTACTGATTTAGATATTATATTAATAGAGAATTCAAATTGGAATGGACTCACAAAATCGCTTGCTTTATCCTTAGGCGTTGAACATCGTTGAACATTGAACACACTGAGCCCCCTCGCCCCGCGCCCCGCTGCCCCTTCCTGGTCCTGCTTTTCTCTGTTCAGCCCGCTGTGTATGGTATTTTGAACGGTTTGATCGTATAGTAAATGCTAAAGGATGACTGGAGACTGCATGCCTTTATGTATGAGTATCTGTATTCTGAACATCATGTATGAATCATTAAATGGATGTGGGGATTAGTAACAACGACGAGTACTAATCTCAAATAGTAGTTCAATCAAAAGGGCTTCCGAAGGTCCTACTAATCCAGGTTTATTGTACTAAATCAAAACTAACAATCGACATTTATCAACGGAAGCCTGGACCATCCAGATAATTGATTTTGGGTCGAATTATAGAGTCTTCTCATCCGTCTTGTGGAAAAATCGGCGCTCGGATTCTGAATTTAAATAGGTTCCCCAGTTAATGTGGTAATTCAGTAGTATCCTAACCTTGAATTGGTTCACAGTAAATAATTTATTGTTAAACGCTTGTAAAACCAAGTGTATCAAATTCTTACTTCCAAATGTCAGGTTGAGACCAGTTTAGTGTTAGACGTTAATTAGTAAATGATACGAAGTTTCGTGGAATAACCATTGATAGCAAATTGCAGTGAGGTCCCCACATAGATAAATTAGCTGGTAAATTAAGATCTGCGGCTTACGCTGTTAGGAACATCAGACAAAACACAGATAGTAGTACTAGTATATTTTAGTTACTTTCATTGTATCATGTCCTATGGTATCTTGTTGTGAGGGAAAGCAGCGGACATTCAAACTATTTTTATATTACAGAAAAGGGCTATTCGAGTAATTTATAATTGAAAACGAACAGACTCCCTAAAAGAGCTTTTTAAAGAAATTTAAATACTTACGCTCATTTGCGTAAACGTAAGTTAGGCTTGTCCTAGGTAAGATTCGCCTAAGACCAGCCTAGCATTGCACTGACAGATTGGACTTAGGAATGGCTTAGGGTTAGTGCAATGATTTTTTTTGCTAGTAGCAGCCTAAACAAGTTAGGAAAGAACTTAGGCGATTCTTATGTTTAGTGCAGACGGGTGTTAGTGTAGCTAGTCAAATTATTTTCGAAAATATAATGTATGTACGCAAGAACCACAGACAAGAACCTTACAACACTGTCCAAACTTTAGCGATAGCTGTAATGTTAACCTAAGAAATAATCACAGACTATGTGCCCACCGGTTTAGAGTCGTGAAGGTTAGCACTTCTTTCAAGGGTCAGTGCATTCTCTACCACAATAAGATACCTCTGGAGATTTTGAAATTGCCATTTGAACAATTTAAAAAGCATTATTAAGAGACTTTGTCGAAAAAGGGATATTAATACAATGTTCAAGATAACTTAAATGACGGTACTGTTTGGGGTTTAATCTAGCTCAATACAGAACTTTAAAAATTCTCCTACAGTGATCCAATGTAGAGAAGAGGCAAAAATGACGTTTGCTAAGTATAACCTCGTAAGGCCCAAGCCTAAAAAAAAAAGAGGAAACTACTGCCCATTGTTGTTACCTGATAACATATATTTTTTTGTGTTTACAGCCCACGATAGAAAAAGTGCAAAAGAAGGTGTTCTTGGTCACAGATGATCATGGTATTTTTTTGTCGTAAAGAACCCTGGGAAATGAATTTCGTCTATTGGAATCTGGTATTTTTTATTTTTTCGTGTGATGACATTGGGCCTTTATTCCAATATCTCCTCAAAATTATATGAGTTCAAGTGATGACATTGGGCCTATACCTACATATCAGAAATTATAATTATGGTAAAATAAAATATATATTTATATAGAAAAAAAAACAAAAAGATGCAAAATTATATTTATTGTATCTTATATTTATTAGGAACTATGGAACAAATTTGGCATAATTATAAGGTAGGTACTATATATATATACCATGTACAGTTAACAATCGCATTATTGATGGAAAAGCGTATAGCAATTTCTGTTTTTCGTTAGGCATAAATATATGTTGCAGGTGGTGCACTTGGTGCGACTCAAATTATAGTGGCAATGCCGACACCTTGCTTGCTTTTCTTCAAAAGATGGCATTTGCCTTGCAGCAGTGGTTCGTCTTTTTTTCGATGGCATAGGTGTAGATGATGGCTTGCCTCTTCCGCGTGTAACGGGCTCCGGCTCTGGGTCCGAATCTGCAGTCATTGTCTGCACCCACTGAGCTCGAGTTAATATCAATCAGTGCTTCACCAAGCTCCATTTTAAAGTGCCGCAACTGCTGCACTTTCTTTGGATGGACTCCTTTTTCTATCTCTTGACTTTTGTAAACCAGCCAGGAATTGGAGACTGCCATATCCAGCATATGCGAAAAAAAACGCTGTGTCCACTTTTTTGTACGGTATCTATTCGGGCACACCGATAACATGCGATCAGCGAGGTCTACACCACCCATGTATTTATTGTAATTGCGCACAGCCGCTGGTCTATCGACTGACAAATACTGCTTACGACTTTTACACCAGCTTTGGCACACATCCATGGGCTCCAGGGCATCGACGTCCGATAACAGTGTTACTGGTTTATTGTCGAACCATTTGATGATAGCAATCTTACCATCTTCGCTGACAATGTTATGCATACTCCCTCTGCCACGTTTTTGAAGCTCTTTGTCATCCATCAAAACAGACCTTGCATCACCTGGTACTCTATTTTTTTGTATAGTACCAGTACACCCGATTCCCCTTTCAGTCAGTTCCTTAGCAAGCTTCACAGTAGTGAAGTACCGATCAAAATATAACATATGACCCAGCACAAGGGAATCAGCCAATGACAACACTACTTTTTCTCCTAATCCCAAATTAGATGTCTTTAGTTGAGGGTAGGTGGTATTGCCTTGATAGACATCAAAGTCAACTACCAGTCCATTGGGGTTAGCTAGAACAAATGCCTTTAAACCAACAGGATTGGGCTTCCCTGGACAGTACTGGATCATGCCACAGGATCCCGTGAAAGGAATTATCATCTCATCTAATGACAAGCGCTGATCCTTTTCTTGAATTCTGCAACCTTGTTGAATCTGGCTGATCAGTGGCCTCATTTTCCACAATTTATCCTTTTTACGCGTTTCTTCGTTGACATCGCTATCAAATACTACTTTTAGAGAGTTTCTGAGAAGCGTAAATCTGTTTCTAGACATGTTATCGGCAATAATAGGTACTCTCCATTTAGCTTCCCAGTACATCCTGAGCCATGAATAATTTAAAGCTGCCATTACGAATGTGATCCCAACATAAATATTGAATTCTTTCACAGACATATTCAAAGATCGTCCATGCAGCGCAACTGAAGTCTGGTTGGTGCGTTCTACAACCAGTTCACCAAATTTTTGGTCAATATATTGTTCGTAGAACTCGATTTTACTAAAGTCTTTATTAGAGTTCGGAAGATATGATGGTTCGAATAAAGTGTACTCCACTGCGGGGAAGTTTTTGATTGACCAATCCGTTGAACCACTAGCAGAAGGACTACTTGGTGATAGCAGGCGGACGACCAACTGTTGGTGACCTCGACCTCTACCTCTGTCTGTACCTCTACCTCTTGTACCTTTACCTCTTCCTCTATTTCTTCCGCGATTTCCACGAGTAACTGGCTCAGTGTTCCTGTTTACTGGAACTTCCGGTTCATCACTTATGTCTGAATCTGAACTGGTCTCTTCGGTATTCGTCTCCTGAGGGTAGGGAGGGTCTTCTTCGTCACTGGGACTAAAATCTTCGACATCTGATTCGGTCAGCAACTCTAATATGTGTTCGTCGAGTACTGAAATAAAAACAAAATCAATTTATTATTAATCCTTTTAAGTCCACGTCTTATTGATTGATATATTTTACTAAAATCAGTGACTAAACAACAAGTAGATAAATAAAAATAAATAAATAAATGAAATGTAGGTAAGTATGAGAAATATTTTAATTATTAAGTTACGTCCCAATGTGGTCAGTTGATAACAAAATAAAAGCAGCGAAAACAGGAGGTAAGGCCCTGTGTTATCACTTGAAAACATATTATTAGAAACGCAATTTTTAGATGTGTTATAGCGTTTTTTAATAAAAATATTCAAAACCTCGGAGCCTCATGATTCTAGATACCTAGGCATATCTATGTTTATACAATAAACGCAACAGATTCTTTAAATACATTTCGATTTACTTACCACGTCCTCGCCGCCTCGCCTTGTTCGCCATTTTGACACAAATAAATAGGACTTCTGCTATTGGTTCACTAAGGTGACATCCGGTAAAAAAGACCATAGACTTCAGCCAATCACATCTCCACAAAATATCGTGTCTATTTCCGCATATTTAAAGTTAGGCGGCAAATTCAAATATGTTTTCGGATGATTACACTGGGCGGTAATTTTTTAAGATGAATTTTTAGCTTGGGCGCTACTGGCTATGTTGATTATGTATTCATATGATATCATTGGGTGTTACGAGGATATGTAAATATCTACAATAATAAAGTACTTTGACTTTGACTTTATCACGCCATAAAACATTAGACAAGTCACGAAAACAACCCTGCGCCGCACCGCTCCTCTATCAACCGCTGGAGACTAAGGATGGGCGCTATAGACAAGAGGCCTATACCTAGCAGTGAGTCGATGATGATGATGATGCTATCCACTCCGCAGGTCTAGTGACGTTCAGCGACGGTAGCAACGGGTTCCCGCGCAACGAGGGTTACTTCCAGGTAGGAACTGCGCATATTAATGACTTCTGTAGCGTTGTTCACACTGCCTCAAAAGCCTTCGCGGTATCAAATTCAGGACGGTGAGAAAAAGTTAACTTTGTCGAAGTTAGCAAAAACATCGTCGTAAATATTCTTCATGGTTACGAAGGCACTGTTTCTAGGTCTGCTAAATAAAACAAACACGCTTTTACCATGCGGCGTGCCAGAGGCACAGTTGAGTCCACGTTTAGCCAATAATGCAATACAAAATTTTGAGCTCCGTCGTCTAATGGGTTTCACGCTTGCTTTGAGAACACAAGAGATGCAGGTTCGATTCCTGCCCAAGTGCCAATGAGATAATTAATTTATCTTAAGCACATTAAGTGATGGAAAACCTCGTGAAGAAACCTTCATTACTCCATAGCTGCGGCGATGGGCTAGCCCTCTCTGACGCAAATGGAGTACCTATTGAATAAATGGCTCAAAGTGGGCACAATGGTGCCTTTGCCATCCCGTATGCTATGTATGTATATAAATTTTGCGTGACACAGAGCTGGCCCATCGCTGCAGTTATCATGAAGCTTTTCTCATTATATCTTCCATCACCGTTAGAGCTCGTCGCAGTATATCCTAATGTAGGACCAAAACAATAGATATGTGTATAAGTTGTTATATCTTGCAGGACTGCCGGCAGCTGCGGCGCGCGCGCTGCCCCGACATAGTGCAGCGCGCGCAGAAGCTCGCCTACATGGCGCGGGCGCAGTGCCAGCAACTGTGATCAGATCACAGTCGCTAGGGATAGATCATAGGCTAACTAATTTGGTCTAACGTTGATCTCTGGCGGGAAATTCCTACAACGTTATTTTTATTGATCAGAAAAAAACTGATGATTGAAAATGAAGTAGCGTGGTTTTACCGCCAAAGCTTAAAGCGATACCTTATTTAAATGTACCTCGGGATATACTAACTAAAACACTGTGTTCAGAAAATACATTTGTTAATTCATTAATTCCTAGTATACATGTCTCTCATTTTTCGCGATTCCTTAAAATAAGTAATTTATATTTGCTGTGTCTCCGGTCTGTCGGCATAAGGTCGCCTGCATGGCAGTGCAATATCAGCTACTGCAATCCAGTATTCCAGTACAGGGAAAAAACACAGGAAGAGCTCCCGTGTTTTTCGGTGTAGTGGAAAAACACAGGAGATCTTCTCATTCCTGTAGCCTTATCATGAAGTTTTGACATCTAGGAGTTTCGATCGGTTTTGAAAAAATGAACAAGTGAGAACATCGCATAAACAAACAAAGTAACAATAAATGACAACTCGCGTCAAATAATTATGTTTTGATTGGATTTTTTTCTGGCTTCGTATACATAACAAAAGTGCGAATTTTAAGATACAAACAACCGCTTCCCCTACAGCTCACGGGCAGGGCCCGAACCTCTCATGAGTTCATGACACATGAATATCAATAGTGTTATTACTATTCGTGTTTCATAAGAGACCCAGGAAGTGCGATCGAGAGGATCGTTCACTTCACGGTTCGGTTTTTTTAGCCATGAGTAAAGTGGCGGTACCGTTCATACACAGACGCTGCTTAAACCAATGTCAATCAAGATGTGGATTTTGTGTTAATCCAAATTAACTTAACATTTCTTTTGTAAGATCGGTACGGTGGAGATCGATTCTCGCATCGGTAAAGCAGCCACAAAGTTTGGGAAGCTACGTACAAGAGTACGGGACATCTTACAGTGAGGACCACAATGCTTGTATACCAAGCATGTGTCCTCAGCACCCTCTTGCACGGAACAGAAACCAGGACGTCGTAAGCAAAACACAAAAACTTACACTTGCGCTGTGTTCGGAGCATACTCGCCATAACGTGGAAGGACCGAATCACAAACGAGGAAGTGCTTAACCCAGAATTTACGGGATTTTTGAAAATTGGATCGCGATTTTGAACTTTAACACTTTAATATAAGGTTCAAATCATATGCAATAATATTTATCGTTTTATCAAACGCTAGTAACAAGTGGGTTAAGTGGCTCGGACATGTGCATCGTATGTAGCACACTCGTTTTCCTCGGCAAACCAAGAGACCATTCCGACGATCCCTATTGTGTTTCAAGGATTGTGTCAAGCGCGACAGGTGGGAAGAGGACGCCACTCTCCGGGATATTTGGTGGAGAGTCGTCGCACAAGGTCGCACAGCACACGACAGGGCCTGGTTCGATGCTCTGGCTGCAAAAAGACCAAAATGACATGCTCTACCACCTAGTCCGCACGCACCACCAGCATCAGCAGCGACACAAAATGTGTGCAGTGCGTGTGGACGTGTCTGCCGCTCCAGGATCAGGCACGAGCGAGCTGATGCTGGTTAAATCATCAGCTATAGATGTTAAAGGCCACAATTGAAGATAGGTACTATGGAACGAACGATCAATTGTCATTCATAATGTTATCTATCTCCAAAATATTGGTTCATGTCTCAACCAGTCCTTCATTCAATCAAGCCTTATTCAAAAGCCGTGGCCTTGGACGGTGGCATTTTAATGTAAATCGTTTGATCTACTAAGATCATACCTAAGCAATAGAATTCAACAGGCAGAAGTTAATGGTATTAAATCACCAACTGCAGCTCCGATCAAACAAGCAATCTTCTCACGCACCCATTCTGGGGCGTGGGGAGTCAGGGTCAGATCATCGGATCTCTTCCTGAGGAAGCGCCTCTGTCCACTCCTATGGACAGGTCATCGGGGGGCCCTCGCGGGCGGTGGAGATCTTCTCACTTGGGGTGTTCCATTGGATGATCGCCGGCTAGGCAACCAGGTCGCGGATATGCGGATGTTGTGAGGTATCCGCATGCGCGAACATGCCCTTCGCCAGCCTCTGGACAAACTGGTCTACTGTTTCCCATCTGAGGTCCCTCTGGATCGTCGCATTCCTCACGTAGCGGGGGGCGTCGACGATGGTACGCAAAGAGAGGTTCTCTTGGGCTCGGAGTCTCCGTTTGTTCGTCTCCGAGCACAGGGCGTACCATGCCGGGGCCGCGTAGGTGAGGCGGGATCTCACGTAGCACTTGTAAATCCCGAGCTTCGCCCTCAGAGGGAGGCTGGAGTCGAGAAGTGGACGCAGCTTGGCGCGTGCCACCTTGACCTGGTTGACGACGTTGACGACATGTTGCTTCATGGTGAGCCGGTGATCGATGGTCACTCCCAAGTACTTCATCTGCGGAGACCACGCGATGTCCTGTCCTTGGAGCTGGAGTGGTGGTGGAAGGGGGGACTGGCCTGTGATGAGCGCCTGCGTCTTCCCAACGTTGACGGACAACCGCCACTTGGCGAGCCAGTCGGGCAAGATGTCCAGGGTGCGCTGCAGTTTGACGGCAGCGTGCCGTACCTGGATCGACGACGCGTAGTAGGCAGCGTCGTCGGCGAAGAGTGCCAGCTGGGCACCCGGCCCGACGGGGATGTCGTCCGTATATTGGGAGTAACAGGCTGGAGACAGGCAGGACCCCTGAGGGACGCCGGCTGCAACGGGGTGTTCCTCGGAGACGGCGTCTTCCACCATCACTCGGAAGCGGTGATTCTTCAGGAAGGAGGCGATGATCTGGACCAGTCTTCTTGGGGCTGGAGACGTCGACAATTTGTACAGCAACCCCTCGTGCCATACTCTGTCAAACGCCTTCTCCATGTCCAGGAGTACTGCGACAGTGTATTCCTTCTTGTTTAAACAAACCGTCATGTCATTCAGTACTCTGGTGAGCTGAAGCGTCGTAGAATGCTCGGGCCTGAAGCCGAACTGTTCTGGGCGCGGCTGGATGTGGGGCAGTAGCTTCGCCAGCAGGAGTTTCTCAAACACCTTTGAGATGGTACTCAGTAGAGTTATCGGCCGATAGCTCTCAGGCAGCTTGGAGTCCTTGCCCGGCTTGGACAACATGATGACCAAGCCCTCCTTCCATTGGGTTGGGAAGTGGCCCGTGCGCAAGATACCGTTAAACAGGCGCGTAACGGCCGCCACAGTACGTGGCGGCAAATGTAGCAGCGCCATGTTAGGTATGCGGTCTGCGCCCGGGGCTTTCCTGGGCTTGGTACGTCTGAATGCACGCATGATCTGGCCGGGCGTGACGACGGTGGGGTCCTCTTCGGGAGCTATCGGCGAGGCGAAGTACTCTAGCAGGTGTCTCTCGACTGCTGCGACGTGCTCCACATCATCCGTAGGGTTCGGCTTGAACTGCTTCTCGAGGCATTCGGCGAAGATCTCCGCACGGTCTTGGGCTCGAAATCTTGGTAGGCCGTCGCTGCCCAGGATTGGTCGGACGGGAGTTGGAGTAGTCGACAAATCCCGGCATAGGCGATGCACGGAGGGGACGTGGTCGTCCATGGACTCAACGTGGCGTTCCCAAGATTCTTCGGCGTGGAGATCAAGTCGGCGCTTCAGCTCTGCCGTCATGGCGTTGAGCCTGGTCTTCATCGTTGGGCAGCGGGTTTGCTGCCACTGCTTCCGGAGAGCGCGCTTGTCGCAGATGAGTGCGCGTAGCTCAGCAGGAAGAGGATTGGGCTTCCCCCCGCGAGCTACGGTGTGCGATGATAGGTCGAGCGCGTCTCCGATCTGGGTGGTTAGAAGCGATGCCAGGCGGTCAACGTCTTCCGGCTGGTTGACTGGACATGTGGTCGAAGACTGGTCGAGGGCGGCGGTGAAGGCGCCCCACTGGTATCGTCGGCGTGATGCTGGCGGAGAGACCCGGGTGGGCAGGTCCGCCAGGGCGAGAAGTACTGGCCTGTGGTCCGATGGGAGGTCAGGGAGAACCTCCTGGCTCGGCGGAGTCCGGAGACCTCTGACAACTACGACGTCGATGGTGTCCCAACCGGCCCGCGAATCGAAGTGGGTGGGCTCGTCGGGACCGATGACATCGTAGTTGTGGCTCACGGAGTCGGCAAGGATGGCGCGTCCAGCTGGGCACACCCTGGTGGAGTTCCAGACGGTGTGCTTGGCGTTGAGGTCGCCAGCGACGAGTGTCGGATGCGGCGACTGTAGCAACCCCCGTAGCTCGGCGGTGCGGATTGGTGTACTGAGGGGCTTGTAGGCGGCGTAGAGTCGCAGCACCTGGCCGGCGACTTGGAGGTCGACGCCCAAAGCATACAGGGATGTTTACTCCTGGGCGTCAACGAGCTGGTGGACGATCTTCCTGCCGACGATGACTGCCAAGCCTCGAAAGGCCTGGCCGCTGGTGGACTTCTCGCCCTTGCGATAGACGAAGTAGCCGGGCAGCGACAGCTTGTCGCTTCCGGCTAGGAATGTCTCGCTGATGAGCATCACGTCGACGCGGTAGTCCCTCAGGAACACGTGGAGCAGCCGCTTCTTCCCTGTCAGCGACTGCGCGTTCCAGTGGACGACCCTGAGCGGCTCATGCATTGCGGAGCAGAGCGGTGAGTCTGCCCAGGGCAGTGGGGTCGCTGAGGAGGGCGAGCAGGGCTGTGAGGTGCCCCAAGTCCTGCTGCCCTATCGCCGCAGCCGCAGTGGCGGCGCCAGCGGCGGCCGCAGTCTCGCTGGCGGCGAGAATAGCCGCCGCGGCGCCGGTGGCAGGTGGAGCCGTCGCCTGCTACTTCTTCTTCCCCCCCCGCTTCGTCTTCTGCCTGGGGGCTCCGTCGTTCGCCTGCGCCATAAGCGAGGCGGGCGCCGTTGGTTCCTGCAGATCGGGACGAGGCAGAGGGGGAGGCTGCACCTTCTTGGGCCCGGGCGCGTTGGTGAGCGCCACAGTGCCGGCCTTCTTTTTCCGCGCCTCCTGGCGGAACACGGGGCACGTCGCATTATTTGCCGTGTGCGGTCCACCGCAGTTGGCGCACGTCGGCGGCTGGTCTTTCGGGCGGGGGCATTCCCGCGCCGAGTGTGGACCGCCGCAACGTACGCACGCTAGGGGGCGGTGGCACATATGCGACGAGTGCCGGAATTGCTGGCACCTGTGGCACTGGGCCGGGCCCTGCTTCGAGCGCCAGGCCTCGATCTTCACCCCCGGCATGTACAAGAGCTCCGTGATCTCGTACACAGCGCCGGGGGCACGGTCTGGATTCTTCTTCAGGCTGGCGAAGAAGATGCAGCCGGGTCTTCCTTTGCGCGCCCGGATCTGCTTACAGTACTCGGCCTCCACACCGAGTTCTGCAAGCGCCGCGACTATCTCCTCCGGCGCGGTGTTAGAAGGCAGCCCGCGGATCGCCACCTTCTGGGTCTTGTCGGCCGGCAACGAGTATGAGAACCACCTCACACCGTGGTCCTTCTCCAGCCTGCACAGGTAACGTTGCACAAGCCGGTACTCGTCTTCGGCCGTTGGGGTAAAACGCACACCCTTTTGGTAGGCGCGCGCGCTGGGAGCCCGGCCGAGCTCGCTGGCTATCGCCCTAAAGTGGTCGGCCCAGTTGGGTAGGACCTCCACAATAAGGGGCGGATAGCGCGGCTGGCGGGGCTGCTGTGGCGCAGCGCCTCCCGACGGGGCGGCGGTGGCAATTGCGGCTGCGGTTTGGGCGGCGGCAATGGCAGGCGGCGTTGGGCGGGCGGGCGGCATTGGGCGGGCGGGCCCTATCGCGGGTGCGGTGGCGTGCGGGTTCGCAGGCGCAGCGGCGGGGCGCGTAGGGCGGGCGGGCACAGTCGCGGCGGTGGGCGGGTTCGCGGGCGCGGCGGCGGGGCGCGTAGGGCGGGCGGGCACTATCGCGGGCGCTGCGGCGGAGCGCGTGGGGCGGGCGGGCACTCGCGACGTGGTCGCCGACGGGGCGGGCGCACGCGCGGTTGGCGGCACCGGGTGCCTCACTGAACGGGGGGGGGGGGGGCGGTGCTGGGGCGCGGTGCCCCAGACACGGTGGATGCGGTCGCGGCCGCCGCGGCAAACGACACTGTAGGAGAGCACTTATTAGGTAAAACACTCGTACCTGTTTGTGTTGAAGCACTCTCATAGTCACTCGCGGCGGCGGACAGTCCAGGGGCGGGGGCGGGTGCCTGAAGCGCGCCCGTCCAGGGCGACAGCGACGGCATGTCGAGGCCTGTCTTCCTCGGCGGCGGCTGGTTCGTCGGTGGCGGGGTCGGCGAGTCCGCAAGCTGGACTCGCTTTCCATCTCCTCGGAGACGCAGCTCGTCGCTCGAGCTTTCGCTACGCGGGCGCCTCGTCCCGCGGGTTGGTGGCAGCACCAAAGGCCGCGTTTTTGCCTGCTCCACTAATTGCGCGTCGAGGAGCTCGGCGTCGATACAAGCCGTGGGCTTGCCCGACAGGGCAGCGCGGCTTGCGGCGACGTATGCCTCCATGGCACGAACTAGGCCCGCCGAAAACAGGTTGGCTTGAGCGGCCCGAATTAAATATAATTCGTCCAGCTCAAGCTCTGCCCTCGGGGACACAGGACGCCGCACCACGGGCGACCCGTACTCCGTCGACGTGGAGATAGGGAGCAGGCCTTCTAGTGATGCCGATCGCTGCGCGCGGTGCCGGCGCGGGGTTTCACCCAGCGGCGGGCTGTTCGCTATCACGGCATCGTCACTGTCACTAGCACAAACACTTACAATGTCACTGGCACTATAGCCCTTAGAAGGGCTTTTGAACTTGTCCATAGCAGCGGGCTATGGACAAGTTGGCTGCCCGAAGGGGGTACCGACCAGGCACGACCTTAGGCGAAGCCGGCGTCCGTTCCTAGAAGGTATTCCCCTCCGTGCAAACACTCGCGACGGTGATTTCGCGACGCGCACGGGCGCGTGTTGCGCACGTCCGCTTGCGACGAAGCGGCGGGCGAACTGCGGAGGAACGGCGAGAGGTGTAGGTCCGTGTACGCGACGGTCGACGACACTCCTGACCTCCGACCTGCAGCTCCGACTCCCGTGCGCTGGTTTATATAGGCCGGTGTTGCATGCTTCGTGGTGGGGGTGGCATCATCATCATAGTCATCTCACGCACCCCTTCTGGGGCGTGGGGAGTCGGGGTCAGGTCGACGGACCTCTTCCCGAAGAATCGCCTCTGTCCACTCCTGTGGACAGGTCATCGGATGGCCCCTGCGGGCGGTGGTCTTCTTGTGGCGCTGGTGTGCAGTGGGTGATCGCCGGCTAGGCAACCAGGTCGCGTGGCAGGCGGCGGCGGTCGGGCGGGCGCGCGTGGTGCGGCGCCAGTTCGGCGATGTGCGGAAGGTGTGATGCATCCGCACGCGCGAACATGCCCTTCGCCAGCCTCTGGACAAACTGGTCCACAGTTTTCCATCTTAGGTCCCTCTGGATTGTCGCGTTCCTCACGTAGCGGGGGGCGACGACGATGGTACGCAGAGAGAGGTTCTCTTGGGCTCGGAGTCTCCGTTTGTTCGTCTCCGAGCACAGGGCGTACCATGCCGGAGCCGCGTAGGTGAGGCGGGATCTCACGTAGGTCTTGTAGATCCCGAGCTTCGCCCTCAGAGGGAGGCTGGAGTCGAAAAGTGGACGCAGCTTGGCGCGTGCCACCTTGACCTGGCTGACGACGTTGTCGACGTGTTGCTTCATGGTGAGCCGGCGATCAATGGTCACTCCCAGGTACTTCACCTGCGAAGACCACTCGATGTGCTGTCCCTGGAGCTGGAGCGATGGCGGAAGGAGACTCTGGCCTGTGATGAGCGCCTGCGTTTTCCCAACATTGACGGACAGTCGCCACTTGGCGAGCCAGTCGGGCAAGATGTCCAGGGTGCGCTGCAGTTTGATGGCAGCGTGCGGAGCCTGGAACGACGACGCATAGTAGGCTGCGTCGTCTGCAAAGAGTGCCAGCTGGGCACCCGGCCCGACGGGGATGTCGTCCGTGTATCGGGCGTAGCAGGCGGGAGACAGGCAGGAGCCCTGGGGGACGCCGGCTGCGACGGGATGTTCCTCGGAGACGGCGTCTTCCACCATCACTCGGAAGCGGCGATTCTTCAGGAAAGAGTCGATTGTCTTGACCGTTCTTCTTGGGGCAGGGGACGTCGACAGCTTGTACAGCAACCCCTCGTGCCATACTCTGTCGAACGCCTTCTCCATATCCAGAAGTACTGCGACAGTGTATTCTTTTTTGTTCAAACAAACCGTCATGTCATTCAGTACTCTGGTGAGCTGAAGCGTCGTAGAATGCTCGGGCCTGAAGCAGAACTGTTCCGGGCGCGGCTGGATGTGGGGCAGTAACTTCGCTAACAGGAGCTTCTCAAACACCTTTGAGATGGTGCTCAGTAGGGTGATCGGCCGATAGCTCTCAGGCAGCTTGGTGTCCTTGCCCGGCTTGGGCAACATGATAACCAAGCCCTCCTTCCATTGGGTTGGAAAGTGACCCGTGCGCAAGATACCGTTAAACAGGCGCGCAACGGCCGCCACAGTGCGTGGCGGCAAATGTAACAGCGCCGTGTTGGGTATTCGGTCTGCGCCCGGGGCTTTCCTGGGCTTGGTACGTCGGAATGCACGCACAATCTGGCCGGGCGTGACGACGATGGGGTCCTCTTCGGGAGCTATCGGCGTGGCGAAGTACTCTCGCAGGTGTCTCTCGACTGTTGCGACGTGCTCCACATCATCCGTTGGGTTCGGCTTGAATTGCTTCTCGAGGCATTCAGCGAAGATCTCCGCACGGTCTTGGGCTCGGAATCTTGGTAGGCCGTCGCTGCCCAGGATTGGTCGAACAGGAGCAGGAGTGGTCGACAAAGCCCGGCACAGGCGGTGCACGGAGGGGACGTGGTCGCCTATGGACTCGACGTGGCGTTCCCAAGATTCTTCAGCGTGGCGATCAAGTTGGCGCTTCAGCTCTGCCGTCATGGCGTTGAGCCTGGTCTTCATCGTGGGGCAGCGGGTTTGCTGCCACTGCTTCCGGAGAGCGCGCTTATCGCAGATGAGTGCGCGTAGCTCAGCAGGAAGAGGATTGGGCTTCCCCCCGCGAGCTACGGTGTGCGATGATAGGTCGAGCGCGTCTCGGATCTGGGTAGTTAGCAGCTGTAGCATGTACCTAGGCTCGTTAGTATATAAGGCACCTACCTATAACCAATAAAGTAGTAGTTGATATCCAGCAACCTGTGTTATTACTTGTCTCCCAAGCTCCCACCATACATGGCGACCTTGCCATTTCGGGCTTGCGCGAGAGGCGGTGATTCAGTTCAGTTCAGTTTATTCGCGCGTGTGGACATCTAACAAAAATTAAAAACTATTATAATGAAAAAGTGAAATTATAAATAATACAAAATGGGGAATACTTCAACTACCACCGCGAAACCACCACCCCAGCAGGACATTATCACGCAATTCGGGTACATCAATAAAGTGCATCAACAAAACGAAAATATTATTTTCCATATGACACACACAAATGATTACTTGTTTTGGTTGATGTCGGCAGTAATTATTTTGGGACTGTTCTTCGTAGCGAGGTATATGAATATATGTTTCAACAAGAGGGTGCAAAGAATTGCAGCCAGCGGTCAGCTCCAGCTCAGGAGGATGCAGCCGGGTGAAACAGTGTAGTGCAAAAGTGAAATCAAAAATGCGTGTGTAATAGGAGTGTACGAGCCCTTGCTGGCGGTACATTAAAACTTGATACTGATGATGATTGGTGGAACAGGAAAGAAGAGTGATAACTTGATAAATCACTTTATTTATGATGATTACAATTGGTGCGCACTTATTGATAGACGAATGTGAACTGATCGATGAATCTAACTTACAAAATAATGAAAACTACAATTAGACATTTATGCTGACGCTACTAAGTCTGACGATGCACGATGGAATCGTACATATTCCGGGGCCTGAGATGAGAAAAATCTTAAATAATTAATACATGTCAATTAAACCTTAAGAAACTTAATAAAATTGCACATCACATCAACACAGAACCACTAATAATCTGAAATCTTGAATTGCACCCTTGCGTTCTTGTCAGCGCGGGGGTGTATAGCAGGTATCTCGATGCTGTGGTTGCCCGCGTTGCTCGCGTGCGCGGTGGGACGGGCGTAGCCGGCGGACAGCGGGGGCAGAGCAGGCGCGGGCGGCGCGGGCTGCGTCGGGGCCGGCGGCGGGGGGGCGGGGGGCGCAGTGCTGTGCACCAACCATCCACATTGCAGCTTTCTGATGATTGTCATTATTCCAATAATGACTAAGATTCCGCAAACCACATAAATCATAGTGTAGTGATGAACATCGTGATAAGAGAGGTCTGTCGATATTACTTCTGCTTGCTTCAGCTGATTTATCCTCTCTCCTAACAAGGACAATTGTTGTTGCATGTCCTGTGAATCATCCTGTGCTAAAGTGGTAGGGATGGTAATGTTGATGATGTTATTTATCTGAGGAATCTTCGGTGCATATATGTCTGGTTTTAATTTAATTTCACTTGTTTGAATTTTGTGTGGAGTCACAGTGAAACTATCCGTTTTTATGACGCAGTTCGGACTCACATGTATTATACCGCTATTGCTCAGCTGATGGGTTGTCACCTGATCTTCGCATATTGTTCGGACTTGACACCGATTACAGCAAAAATATAGGTATGTATTTACGCTGTTGACCTCTTGCCATTTATTTCTGCATGTCTTGCTCATTGTTGTACATTCTGCAGCTTCCAGGTCACAAAAACTCTTGTCGTCTTTTAGGTGATACTCTGGTTTCAGGAGTTGACAATAATGAGTTTGATATAGAACCAAACAGAAACTGATGTCGGTCTCGGTCAAAGGAATGTAAATGTCCTTTTTCATGTTTAGCGCAATGTAATCCGATATTGGGACAACAGTGATTGCTTGCTGTCCTTTCGCTTCTGGTATCGGTATCATTTTCATAATTTCATAACTGTCTCGACTGATGAGTGGCAGTTTTATTTCGAAAAGAAGTACGTCTTCCAAAAATCTTGATTTTACTTGTAATAATCTGTAAATCTTGTAAACTTCTGTGTGAAAGTTCTCCAGCGGCAGCGACACATCTTTGGGTAAATGGCTTGCAATCGTCGTCAATTCCTGGGTGAGTTGTTCGGGAGTTATCAAGTGGTAATCGAACCGACCGTGGTGTAGATCGGTGATAGTATCTAATAACGTGTTTTGAATATTCCGTAAACTGAATAGCATGTTGCTTGCTGTTGTCGCTCCCATGTTAAAGGAACTAATGATGCGATTTCGTTGGGCTTCATCTTTCAGTTGCTTTACGGATTCCTCTATTGCATTTATATGTTGGTTAATCATCTTGCGTTGCTTTTCCATAGTATTTTCGGCTCCCTTTAATAAATTGAACTCTGCCTCTATAATTGAGGTCTGATTTTTCCAAAGCGATGCTATGTGTCTCTGATTGTCTCGAACTAGAGCGATGTCTTTCCTGTATTGTTCAGCGAAATTCTCATCCAATATTCCAAACAATCCATTAGCGAGATACCCGACACCATTGATAAGGCCACGGCGCCGGCGCTGTCTGGCAAGTCGCGTGCTCGACGTGTGCTGAGTAAGTAATACTTGGTCGTAGTACTCTAGTTCGGAGAATCCGTGCCGTAATTGAAGTAGTATGACATCACAGTGGGCTTGCTCCCGTATCATAATACATGTCTGTTGGAGCGTTTTTGTGTATTTGTTGAATGCGTCTATTCCATCCCAATAAGGTTGCAAGTTATAATAGGCGACAATTTTCCACTCGTCTTTAATCAGCATCATATCTGAGATCTTGTCGAAGTATATAGCTTGTCCTTGTCTGAATTGGGTCACATTTGTGTTGCAGTGAGAATCGCATACGAATGTTAGCAGCAAAAATAAGGCTGTAACAACTGCACTGAGTTTGAACTGGATAGGACTGATCGCACTTGTTCGCGTCGGTCTCTGTAGGGTAGCTGTAACTACGTCACTTGATTGACGTGGTTCTACCTTCTGGCTCTGAGGTCCCGCATCTTGATCCTTATCGTCGTTCTCCAGTAAAGGTGAAGTTTTTACAACAGGCCGTTTTAAAAATCCATTCTTCGTTTTCAGCGTAACGACACGTACGTATCCGTCTTTGCCTTGGTGCAATTCCGTAACTCGACCCATCGCCCACTTGCCTGGGGGTAGATGTTCATCATGGATCATGACGACGTCGCCGACTTGATAATTACGCCGCGGATTTTTCCACTTGCTTCTGGCGGCTAATTGTATCATATATTCTGAGACCCATCTCTTCCACAAATCTTGCAATATTTTTTGTGTTAGGTACCATCTTGTGCGCTGGTCTTTCTCTGTCTCAACCAAGGTAAGAGTTGGTCCGCTGGTTAAGAAGTGAGCAGGTGTGAGATAATTCAGGTCTTCCGGATCTTCAGATAAGGGACATAATGGCCTTGAGTTCATGCAACCCTCTATTTGTGCAAGGAGGGTTGAGAATTCTTCATATGTAAGGCGTTGGTCGCCGACTACTCGTTTCAGGTGGAATTTGAAACTTTTTACTGCCGCCTCCCATAGACCTCCTGCTGACGGCCAGGAAGGGGCGTTGAAGTGCCATGTTATCTCCATATCGGCTATCTCCCCCAAGAATTGGTCGTTGATGAGCTCTTTTATCTCCTGATATTCTTCTTGTAGACATCTATTAGCTCCAACAAAGGTGGTCCCATTATCACTGTAAAAATGTCCTGGTTTTCCTTTGCGCGCTGCCATTCTTCTTACAGCGGCGAGGAATGAAGATGTTGTCAGGTCGGAAACCAGCTCTAGGTGCACCGCCTTGGTCACCATGCATACGAAGACTGCTACATAGCCCTTGGTGGTCTTGATACCACGTCCCTTGTTGGATTTTATGTAGAAGTGTCCCGTGTAGTCAACACCGGTATGCATGAAAGGACGAGATGGTTTGATCCTTGCTTCCGGTAAGTCTCCCATTATTTGATTATTTTTTGTAGGCTTGTGTTTCTTGCACGTAATACACCGACGAATAAACTGCTTAGTGGTCTTATTTCCACTAAGTATCCAATATTTTTGTCTTATGAATGACAATGTAATCCGAGCACCACCGTGGTAGGTATGTTCATGCGCTTGCAAAATAATTAATTCCGTCAAGCGGCTTTGCTGAGGTAAAATTACAGGGTGTTTCATCTCTGGATTAATGTGTGCGTGCTTCAGTCTTCCCCCAACTCTGAGTATGCCATTTTCATCGAGGAAGGGTGTGAGACTGAAGATCTTGCTTTTGGACGACACTTGTTTGCCGTTTTTGAGGTCGTTTATCTCGTCGTGAAATTCTTTTCCTTGAACATCCTTTATAATCATTTGAGTAGTTTGTCTACTTTCAGACAGTGTTATGTAGGGCTTATATTTTCTGTCTTGTTTCCGACTTATGAATCGACGTAACCATGACAGTACGTGTACTACCTTGATGTATGAGCTGTACTTGTTTAACAACTCAGTTACAAGATTGCTGTTTCTTGTTACAGCCTGTACACTCGCTTTCGTTGGCTTGGCCTCTTCATCAGTCGAATATAATTTGCTCAATCTCTGTTTTTCATCGAATGTGGGTAGCCAAGTCGGCCCTTGCCACCAAAGTGGATGTTCTTGTAACTGTGTAGCGTTGAGTCCTCTGCTAGCACAATCTGCGGGATTTTCGGCAGATTTGACGTACCGCCAACATGACGCGGGCATAACTCGTGTAATTTGTTGCACCCTGTTAGCAACAAACGGCTTCCAGCGCTGAGGCTGACCTTGTAGCCAGCCAAGGACGGCAGTCGAATCAACCCAACCATACATCTTGATATGATGGTTGCTCAAACTATCTTGTACTTTTTCCATCAGTGTGGCCAGCAAATGGGCTCCGCATAACTCCAGTTTTGGTAACGTTATCTCTTTATTGTGTGGTACTAATCTTGATTTGGCCGCGACGAGAGTGATTTGATATTGGCCACATATTTTTAGTTTGCAATAAATAACGCAGGCGTATGCCTTTTGCGATGCGTCACAATAGCCGTGCAACTCTATATCGCTTGAAGTGTTTGTACCTAACCATCTTGGTATGTTTAGGTTATTTATAGCTGATATGTGTTGTTTTATTTTTATCCATTCTTTGTGAATATCTTCGGGTATCTTGTCATCCCACTGAAGATTTCTATTCCAGACGGATTGAAAAAGTAATTTCATTTGTGTAGAAATTGGCGTGAGCCAGCCAAGGGGGTCAAATAATCGGGCGATTTCTGATAACAACTGTCTCTTCGTACACACTGTCTTGGTATCAGTCGTGGTTTCAATCTTTGATCGAAATGTGAAGACGTCATTTGCCGAGCTCCAATTAAGTCCCAACGTTTTCATCGATTCTGGTTGTATGAACTGATAAGTGTTCTCAGTACCTTCACCCTTGTTGGTGTCTTGTTGCATTAAAGCGGTATGATTGGACTTCCATTTTCTTAGATTCAAGCCGCCTGATCTCATCAGTTGAATAAGATCTTCCTGTAACCTTTTGGCTGCCGTCACCGAGTCCGACCCATGTAGCAGGTCATCCATGTAGAAGCACTCCTCGACTACTTTGGCAGCTTCTGGGTACTTGAGTCTTTCATCCCATGCCAATTGCTTTAGCGTCATCATGGCAAGAAAGGGGGCGGCCTTGGTGCCGTAGGTGACTGTTGTCAATTGATACTCTTGTAAGAGTTGATGTGGATAGTCTCGCCATATGATTTTTTGGAGATGTTGGTCCTCGGGATGTACCCACAGCTGTCGAAACATCTTTTCTATATCTGCCACAAACGCTATCCTGTGTTGTCTCCATTTCAGTATAAGAACCAAAATATCTTTTTGTAAATTGGGCCCTTTGTACATCAGGTCATTCAAACTGAGCCCACTTGAAGTTTTTTCGGATCCGTTGAATACCACACGAAGTGCCGTGGTAGTGGATTCTTCTCGTAACACGCAATGGTGTGGCAAAAAATATTCGGGATGATTTCCGTCACGTGCCAGCTTCATGTGTCCAAGCGATAGGTACTCGTCCACAAATTCTTTGTAAAGCGAAGCAATAATTTTTTGCTTCGAAAATTTCCGTTCAAGTTGTAGAAATTGTGCAATCGCTTTGTTTTTGGACTGCCCTAGATCTGATTTTGCAGTCGATTTAAGAGGGAGTCGCACTTGGTATCGTCCGTCGCTCAACCTTGATGTTGTTGACTTATAGAAATTAATGCAATCTTCCTCTTCTGATGAGTTTCGTGATGCTCCTTGAATGTCCTCTATCTGCCAAAATTGTTGAATGTCTTCTATATTGTTCAGCACTACGTTGCAGTGCAGACTTTGAATTTTTCCACACAGTATCCAACCAAGTCTTGTTTCTTGGGCTAACGGTGACGATACTTGTTTTCTTACACCGCTAAGGACAATGTTGGCGTATACTTCGGCACCCAGGAGTATGTCAATGGGGTTGCTCAAGTAAAACTGCGGATCGGCTAATTCAATTTCTTCGAGGAACGCCCATGATGGCTTACTGATAGTATTGTTTGGTAAGTTTCGTGTCAAACTTTTCATAATTAGCGCTTCTACTTCAAAGCTAAAGCTTCCCCTTAATGACGTGCATAGTATTTTCATAGCGCCTTTACATGTTGTGTCGTTAGTGCCGATTCCAGTGATAACGCCTTTGCAACTCTGTCTTGGAATTTTCAGAAGTTGTGAAGCTCTCTCGCTTATTAAGGAAACTTGTGAGCCTTGATCTATGAGCGCGCGCAAAACATGTTGAACTCCGTTTCTGGCTTGCACTTTGATCAGCGCTGTCGCTAGCAAGACTTCGTTTGCTGACGATTGCTGAATAATCTTGCCTGATTGTTGCGCAACATGTGTATTTCCACTGTTCTTTGTCCACTGCTGTGATTCTAGTGGCATATTTCTTTGGGTTTGATTGTTAAAAGCTTCATGTAAAATGGTATTATGAAAGCCATTACATTCACGGCAGCGCTTTGTCGACGAACAATCTTTCCCTTTATGAGAATAGAGACAATTACTACATATGTTGAGCTTAGTAATTGTTTTCTTTTGCGTTGCAGGATCCATTCCTCTGAACTGTGGGCAATAATAGACCCCGTGATCTTGATCGCAAACGGGACATTTTATCTGGTTTCTTGCTTGAGTATTCGAAGTAGCCTTGTTGCTTGAATAGTAGTGCTTGGAACGTGATGCATTGTAAGGGGTCGATGACGTAGAAGGTGGATTGTTAGACGACTTTTGAGCAGTATTTTCCTGTTTTCGTCTTGATGCTTCTAATGCAGTAAATCGTAATTCGAGATATTTCAGGAATTCATCCAATAGCGGTATTTCTCTTGGATCTTTCAACATAGACATATAGTCATTGTGTGTTTCGGAGTCCAGTTTTGATGATAAAAGATGTATAATGATGGGGTCCCACGTATCAATGTTGATACCCAAATTTTTTATGCCATTCAGACATTCTACCGTTACATCATGCAGTCTCTTGATGTGACCCGATGTGCCTTGTTGCAGAACGGGGAGGGACATCATAGTATTCATGTGGGTTGTGAATATAAGCTTTTTGTTATTGTATCGATGGTTGATGATGTCCCAGCAGGTGACGTAATTTTCGGAGCTTATCGGTAGGTGCTGGATGAGGCGTTCTGGTTCTCCCTTAATTTTGCTTTTTAGAAATTGCATCTTCTGCGCACTTGATAGGCAGGGATTGTTATGAATGGTCTCCGTGAAAAGATCTTTAAACGATGTCCACTGTTGATAGTTGCCATGGAAAACAGGAATATCCAGTTTAGGCGTGGACTTTTCACGATGAGCCACGGACCACAGCTTGCTATTGATCTCTCTTTTTATCTCACAGTAGCTCTTCTCATGCTTGGTGAAGGTCTGCTCGTAATATTCATCTTCTTCCCCACGGAGCTCGCTATCGATGTCCCAGTGAAGTTTATCGATAGTTGCCCACCGTGCATCTAAATTCTTAAGTAGGTCATCGAATTCCCACTTTTCCTTTACTTCTGATAAGTTGATGCTTGATAGGGTGCGGGAGAAGGCTTTGAAGTTACTTGTTTGCCGACGCATCATCTCCTCTAACTTGTTGGGATATTTTTGCGCAGATTCGGCGTGCAGCTTGTTCTGCCTCGGATGCTGCTGACTTGATTCGCCGCCCGATTTATCTTCTTCCGACACGTCAACTGTCTTAGGAATTAATAGTGGCGTTGGTGGTTTTAGAGAAAACCCGGGGCTCCTGAGAATCGACTCCCTTATTTCTTGGTAATAAGATTGGGAATGCTCGTATTGATTGGCCGTAAAGTAGTCGCCATCTTGATTTTCGGCCATCATTAACCGCTCATGATTCCGTTGAAACTCAGCCCAATACGTATCTAACGTTTCTACCTTCCTTTTGATATAATCAGTTGTCTTGCGAGATTGGCCGTCTTTTTTGTAATTCGACCATAGCTGATTTATTCCGTCGATAATTTGTTGCTGATTTTGCAACAAGTAGACGAATTCTTGGCTTGTTTCCATTATAACTCACTTGGTAGAGATATGTAGAAACTCACTTGTTTGATAAATAATTACTTGATGAATTTCTTGATAAAATCACTAGCTTGATAGTTCCTGTTCCCTTGATGAAATTGAGTTCCTTGTCATTCGCTTCTTAGGGGTTTCTTGATAAACCTTGTTACTTGATTAACTTGTAGAGCTTGATCTCTTGGTAAACTTGGGAGAGCTTGTTCTCTTGATAAAAACCTCCTTAGGGCTTAAATCCTTGATCGCTTGGTCGTGTGTGTCTAATGCTTTTGTATTCCTCACGTATGACTTTTTGCGCCTTCTCAACTCTACTGGGGATTGCCGCTGGTGGCAGGCCAACAGAGCCGATTCGCGGTCACACGATCAAAACACAAAGTTGCACTAAACACAGGTTTCGAAGGACCACTTAATGTACGAGCCCTTGCTGGCGGTACATTAAAACTTGATACTGATGATGATTGGTGGAACAGGAAAGAAGAGTGATAACTTGATAAATCACTTTATTTATGATGATTACAATTGGTGCGCACTTATTGATAGACGAATGTGAACTGATCGATGAATCTAACTTACAAAATAATGAAAACTACAATTAGACATTTATGCTGACGCTACTAAGTCTGACGATGCACGATGGAATCGTACAGGAGTGTACCGCGTGAGTAAGTGCTTACGATGAACATTAAGATGAACAATGAACTATGAATGAACTATGCATATCCATATATTTTATTTAAAAATACATTTATTATTGATTTTAGTTAATGTAAAATGATAGAAAATTTCAAACAGATAAATGAAGATTTAAAAGGAATACGTACATATTTAATAAAACTAGGTCCAAGTCGTAGGAAAGGTGATATACTAGAAAAAAAAATTGGTGAAGCGAAATCATTGGTATTACTTCATAATAAGGTCTTAGATGAGACTAGTAAATTAGTTAAATCTGGTAAGATTGATAAGAGAGAAATACAATCTATTGAGGTGCTAAGTGAGATATTTCAATCATTGTATTCTGAGATAGAAAATTTATGTAAACCAATTAAGATGGCGACTTTTAACCTGAAAACGGCATTAAGCTTGTTACCGATTATGACGGATGAGGAGTATAATACAAAGCAATTAATCGATGGTATTGAATATTATGGATCGGTAATTGAACAAAAAGATCATGCTAATCTGATAGTATTTGTTTTGAAAAGCAGATTGTCGCAGTCAGCTAAATTAAAACTTAACACGAATTATACAACCATTGACGGATTAATTAAGGACATGAAATTGCACCTTTTAACACGGAAATCGGCAACTGCTATTCAAACAAAATTACAAA
The DNA here is from genome assembly GCA_949825045.1 of Argyresthia goedartella. Classification (NCBI taxonomy): domain Eukaryota; kingdom Metazoa; phylum Arthropoda; class Insecta; order Lepidoptera; family Argyresthiidae; genus Argyresthia; species Argyresthia goedartella. Next base: position 38,621,985 of record OX463814.1, read on the forward strand.
ATATGAGGCAGAATAATTTGTCCATAGGAGAGTTTGGTAAGTCCATATCAGAGCTTATGGTAGACTTAACTATTTCGCAAGCCGAAGGCAACACATCAAGTTATCAGGTGTTAAAATCACTGAATGAAAAAACGGCAATCAAAAAATTTTCCGACGGATTGCGAAATCAGAGGTTGAGTACCATAATAGCTGCCCGGAATTTTAGCTCGCTCAAGGAGGCTATACAGGCGGCGCAGGACGAAGAAGTCTCATCATCATCGGTCCAAGGAGAAATAATGGGTATGAGTAACGCTAATAATAATAACAGATATTTCAGAGGGAACCGTTACCAGAGAAATGGCCGTGGGCGATACCAGAGAGGACAGTCGCGGGGTCCATCCGCTTATAGAGGCCACCACCAGTATCAACAGCATCACCAGTACCGTGGCGGTCGCGGGCACCAGAGTAACAACTGGCGTGGACCACCAAGAGGACGTGGGAGATACCAAGGTAGGTCTTACTACAATAATCAAGGGCACAGGAACTACAACGATAATAAAAGTTTGAATGTCATGTCAGAAAACACCCCTGAAACCACACAAAACAACTCAGAAAATCAGCAGTTTTTTCGAGAATAAAAATAGTCATGTAATTTTTGCGTGTAACAGTTCACTCACCGTAAAATTAAACATCCACAACTATTTGTGTCATTGGTTGATTGACACAGGCGCATCCATATCAGCCATTGCATATGATCTTGTAACTCGATTGCATATTCCATTCAATAAGAAGAAGATAGTTATAAAAGGAATTGGCGGGAGCGTTGAAACAATTGGACATGTATGTTTACAGTTAGAAGCTAATGGAAAAGTATTTCAACATGCCTTTTATGTATTTGCATCGCTGCCGTGTAAGGCAAGCGCTATATTAGGACACGATTTCTTAAACAAATATCAATGTGTTATTAATATGAGTACAATGACTTTATCGATGACAAGTATGAATGGTACGAAAATAGATTTGGCGATATTGAACGGTAATAGAAATACATCGCTGAAGGTTCCACCTAGATCAGAATCTATACATTTCATAGAAACTATGTTGACAGATGAATGTGTGATATGTCAGAACGAGATTCAGCCAGGAATATTTTTGGCCAGTATGATTGTTAAACCACAGGATGGGAAAATTCCAGTAAAAATACTGAATACCACTGAAGCAAGTGTAACTTTAGAGGATTTTAACCCCAGTGTAGAGTGTTTAAATGATTTTAACTTGTGTCATTTTGACAAGAAACCAAGGAACTCAGAAAGAGTGAAATCTTTATTTCCCTTATTAAATTTAAATCATATGAATAAAGAGGAGAGACAGTCAATAGAGAGTTTGTGTGCAAAATTTTCAGATATATTTCACTTGCCTTCAGACAAGTTAACTTCAACAAGCTTGTTAAAACAAGCAATCCATTTAAAACCTCATGCCACCCCAGTTTTCGTAAAACCGTACAGATTACCCCATTCACAAAAATCTGAAATTAAAAACCAAATTGACAAAATGTTGGAAGATGGGATAATAGAACCATCGAAATCGGAATGGTCTAGTCCCATACTGTTAGTGCCGAAGAAAGTTGATAAAAATGGTAGTAAAAAGTGGCGCCTAGTTATAGACTATAGGAAAGTAAATGACCAGATACAGGATGATAAGTTTCCTCTTCCCAACATAACAGAGATTCTAGACTCATTGTCTTCCTCAATATACTTTACCCACTTAGATTTATTTTCAGGATATTATCAGTTAAATTTAGAAGAAGATAGTAAAAAATATACAGCTTTTTGTTCAGGGCAGTATCAGATGAAAAGATTACCCATGGGACTTAAGATAAGTCCTAATGCTTTCTCAAGAATGATAACCCTTGCTATGTCTGGTTTAACATATGAAAAGTGTTTTGTTTATTTAGATGACCTGATTGTTTTTGGCCGTAATTTACAGGATCATAATAAAAATCTTTGTGATATTTTTAGCCGGTTGAGAGAAGTAAATTTAAAATTAAACCCTGAAAAATGTGATTTCCTAAAGAAAGAAATTCTTTATCTTGGTCACATGGTGACTGGAAACGGAATCTTGCCAGATCCTGAAAAAATTAGAGTCATGAAAGATTACCCAGCACCTATTAATTTAGAAGAAGTAAAGAGATTCGTAGCATTCGCCAACTACTATCGTAAATTCATTCCAAACTTCGCCGAGAAGGCCTATCCCTTAAATAGACTTTGTCGTAAAAGTATCCCTTTCGTTTGGGACAGCAACTGTCAAAATTCATTTTTAGCTCTAAAAGAGTCACTCATGTCACCCCCCGTACTTCAATACCCCGATTTTTCTGAACAAAATGAGTTCATCCTTCAAACCGATGCATCTGGATTTGCTATTGGCGCGGTCTTATGCAATAACGATGGTAGGCCAGTGGCATATTCCAGTAGAACCCTTAATAAAGCAGAGCTTAATTATCCTACCATAGAAAAAGAGCTGTTGGCGATTGTTTGGGGAGTGAAGCATTTTCGTCCTTATTTGTATGGGCGTAAGTTCAAAATTTTAACGGACCACAAACCATTGGTTTATTTATTTAATATGAAAGATCCATCTAGTAGGCTATTAAAATTTAGAATGATCATTGAGGAGTACGATTTCACAGTGGAATACGTAAAAGGTAGTGATAATAATGTAGCCGACGCATTGTCTAGAATAAAAGTGACGTCGCAGGAATTGAAAGAGATGAGTGAGTGTGTAGTTAATGTTTTGACGAGGGCTCAGAAGAGAAGATTGAATTCTGCTGATTCGCCGGTCGATATAGTATCAACAAACAGGAGGTCTGATCAACCAAAGGTCGTTGATATTCATAAAAAACCGATAGAATCAGTAGAATTGTGTTTGATGGATGAGAAAGAGTTACGTCGAATAATTATGAAAGATGTAGAGAGAGAGAGTAAATGGTTTTTATACGTTCCTTCCAGAATGAAGATTTATATTCACCCTCGTACTCGATCGCAATTGACGCGAGCCGCATTTGTGAGAGAACTAGGTTTGTTTTGTAAACAATGTGATATTGAAGAAATATTTATATTAAAGACTGAAGGTCATGAGGTGATTGTAGAAAATATCGCTCAAGAAATAAAGCATTTAGGTGATCGTTGGACCGGTCCACGGATGTGTATATTAAAAAATACTATAAAGGTAGAAAACAAAGACGATAGAAGAGTGATCTTAAATGATTTCCATCTTTTGCCGACAAGTGGCCACGCCGGCATTAGAAGAATGTACAATAATATTAGGAAATATTATTTCTGGATAGGATTAGAGAAAGATATAAAAGAATTTGTACGTAGATGCGATAAGTGTCAAAAACAGAAACATACGAATCACTACATAAAAGAACCCATGGAGGTTACTTCAACGGCACATACAGCTTTTCAAAAAGTTTTTCTTGACATTGTAGGTCCGCTAGATAGAGATGACAATAATTATAGTTACATTCTAACGCTACAATGCGAATTAACAAAGTATGTCGAAGCGTACCCGTTGGTGACGAAAGGATCCGCTGAGATAGCGAGATCATTTGTAAATAATTTCATTTTAAGGTACGGATTAGTTTCCGAGATTGCAACGGATAGAGGAGCCGAGTTCATGTCTGCAATATTCAAAGAGGTTTGTACACTTTTAAATATTAGTAAATTAAATTCAACAGCTTACCACCATCAAAGCATAGGTGCGTTGGAAAACTCGCACAAAAGTTTAGGTAATTTCCTTCGTATCCAGACCGGTAACCACCCTACATCATGGAGCAGTTGGTTACCATACTGGTGTTTCTCATATAACACCTCCGTCCATTCGTCAACTGGATACACACCATATGAATTGGTATTCGGTAAAGTATGTAAGTTACCTAGTAATTTATGTAAACAATCTGTTGATCCATTATATAACCACGACAGTTACCCACAAGAACTTAGATATCGGTTGCAGTTATCTCAAAAGGAAGCTCGAAGTAATTTGTTAAATAGTAAGTTAGTTCGTAAATCTAATTACGATAAAAATATAAACCCTATAAAGTATAGTCCTAATGATTTAATTTTAATAAAAAGTGAAACCGGTAACAAGCTTGATACTATTTATACAGGGCCCTACTTAGTATTAAAAGATGTTCAACCAAATGTAGAGATTTTAAAGAATGGAAAACATGAAATAGTACATAAGAATAGAACTAAGTTATATTTACAATAAAATTATGTTAACCAAACTATAATCTACTTATATACAATGTAATATTAAACCAAAAGGTAAACCGTATGTAAAACATAATCAATTTAGTCATGTAATAAATGTAAAGAAAAAAAAAAAACAAACTATATCTGTATTTTTTTTTAATTCTCGATGGGAGATGTAGCATGTACCTAGGCTCGTTAGTATATAAGGCACCTACCTATAACCAATAAAGTAGTAGTTGATATCCAGCAACCTGTGTTATTACTTGTCTCCCAAGCTCCCACCATACACAGCGATGCCAGGCGGTCAACGTCTTCCGGCTGGTTGACGGGGCAACTGGTGGAGGGTTGGTCTAGGGCGGCGGTGAAGGCGCCCCACTGGTAGCGGCGACGTGATGCTGGCGGAGATACCCGGGTGGGCAGATCCGCCAGGACGAGAAGAACAGGCCTGTGGTCCGAAGGGAGGTCAGGGAGAACCTCCTGGCTCGGCGGTGTCCGGAGACCTCTGACGACCACGACGTCGATGATGTCCCATCCGGCCCGCGTGTCGAAGTGGGTGGGCTCGTCGGGACCGATGACGTCGTAGTTGTGGCTCACGGAGTCGGCATGGATGGCGCGTCCAGCTGGGCACACCCTGGTAGAGTTCCAGGCGGTGTGCTTGGCGTTGAGGTCGCCGGCGACAAGTGTCGGGTGCGGCGACTGTAGCAGCCCCCGTAGCTCGGCGGTGCGGATTGGTGTACTGGGGGGCTTGTAGGCGGCGTAGAGTCGCAGCACGTCGCCGGCGACCTGGAGGTCGACGCCCAAAGCATACAGGGATGAATACTCCTGGGCGTCGACGAGCTGGTGGACGATCTTCCTGCCGACGATGACTGCCAAGCCTCGAAAGGTTCGGCCGCTGGAGGTCTTCTCGTCCTTGCGGTAGACGAAGTAGCCGGGCAGCGACAGCTTGTCGCTTCCGGCTAGGTGTGTCTCGCTGATGAGCATCACGTCGACGCGGTAGTCCCTCAGGAACACGTGGAGCAGCCGCTTCTTCCCTGTCAGTGACTGCGCGTTCCAGTGGACGACCCTGAGCGGCTCATGCATTGCGGAGCAGAGCGGTGAGTCTGCCCAGGGCAGTGGGGTCGCTGAGGAGGGCGAGCAGGGCTGAGAGGTGCCCCAAGTCCTGCTGCCCTATCGCCACAGCCGGAGTGGCGGCGCCAGCGGCGGCCGCAGTCTCGCTGGCGACGAGAGTAGCCGCCGCGGCGCCGGCGGCAGGTGGAGCCGTCGCCTTCTTCTTCTTCTTCCCCCCCGCTTCGTCTTCTGCCTGGGGACTCCGTCGTTCGCCTGCGCCATAAGCGAGGCGGGCGCCGTTTCTTCCTGCAGATCAGGACGTGGCGGAGGGGGGGGCTGCATCTTCTTGGGCCCAGGCGCATTAGTGAGCGCCACAGTGCCGGCCTTCTTGTTCCGCGCCTCCTGGCGGAACACAGGGCACGTCGCATTATTGGCCGTGTGCGGGCCACCGCAGTTGGCGCACGTCGGTGGCTGGTCTTTCGGGCGGGGGCACTCCCGCGCCGAGTGGGGACCGCCGCAACGCACACACGCCTGGGGGCGGTGGCACATATGCGACGAGTGCCGGAACTGTTGGCACCTGTGGCACTGGGCTGGGCCCTGCTTGGAGCGCCAAGCCTCGATCTTCACCCCCGGCATGTACATGAGCTCTGAGATCTCATATACTGCACCGGGAGCACGGTCGGGATTCTTCCGCAGGGACGCGTAGTAGATGCAACCGGGGCGCCCCTTGCGCGCCCGGATCTGCTTGCAGTACTCGGCCTCCACACCGAGTTCCGCAAGTGCCGCGACGATCTCTTCCGGCGTGGTGTTGGAAGGCAGCCCGCGGATCGCCACCTTCTGGGTCTTGTCGGCCGGCAGCGAGTAAGAGAACCACCGAACTCCGTGGTCCTTCTCCAGCCTGCACAGATAGCGCTGTACAAGCCGGTACTCGTCTTCGGCCGTGGGGGTGAAGCGCACACCCTTTTGGTAGGCGCGCGCGCTGGGAGCCCGGCCGAGCTCGCTGGCTATCGCCCTGAAGTGGTCGGCCCAGTTGGGTAGGACCTCCACAATAAGGGGCGGATAGCGCGGCTGGCGGGGCTGCTGTGGCGCAGCGCCTCCCGACGGGGCGGCGGTGGCAATCGCGGCTGCGGTTTGGCCGGCGGCAGTGGCAGGCGGCGTTGGGCGGGCGGGCGGTATTGGGCGGGCGGGCCCTAACGCGGGTGCGGTGGCGTGCGGGTTCGCAGGCGCAGCGGCGGGGCGCGTAGGGCGGGCGGGCACAGTCGCGGCGGTGGGCGGGTTCGCGGGCGCGGCGGCGGGGCGCGTAGGGCGGGCGGGCACTATCGCGGGCGCTGCGGCGGAGCGCGTGGGGCGGGCGGGCACTCGCGACGTGGTCGCCGACGGGGCGGGCGGACGCGCGGTTGGCGGCACCGGGTGCCTCACTGGTCGGGGGGGGGCGCGGTGCTGGGGCGCGGTGCCCCAGACACGGGAATTGCGGTCGCGGCCGCCGCGGCAAACGACACTGTGGGAGAGCACTTAGTATGTAAAACACTCGTACCTTTCCTTTCCAGTGTTGAAGCGCTCTCACTGTCTCTTTCACTCGCGGCGGTCGGTTCGTGGGCTGGGGCGGACCCGGATGCCTGGGGCTCGCCCGGCAGGGGCGAAAGCCTTGGCATGTCCAGGCCAGTCTTCCTCGGTGTAGGCGGGCGGTGCGGGGGGGATGGCGAGTCGGCGAGCAAGGCCCGCTTTCCGCTACCCCGTAGCACCTCATCGGATGGGCTTTCGCTGCGCGCCCGCCTCGTCCCGCGGGGCGGTGGCGGCAGTATGAGGGGCTGTTCACACGCCTGCTCCAGCAGTCTCGCGTCCAGGATTTGCTCGCCGATGTCAGCCGCAGGCGTACCCTCCAGGGCAGCGCGGCTATCGGCGATGTAGGCCTTTATGGCGCGTAGTAATCCCGGCGAAAACAGTTTGGCTTGAGCGGCCCGGATTAGATATAATCCGTCCAACTCAAGCTCCGCTCTCGGCGAAACCGGACGACGTACCACAGGCGACCCATATTCCGTCGACGTTGAGACGGGGAGCAGGCGGTCGAGGGATGTTGATGAGGTGAGGCGACTACGGCGCGGGGTGGCCCCCAGCGGCGGGCTGCTCATATCGTCAACAACATGACATTCACTGGCGCTAGCACTAACACTGTCCACACTAACACTAGCACTGTCACTGTAGCCCTTAGAAGGGCTTTTGAACTTGTCCATAGCAGCGGGCTATGGACAAGTTGGCTGCCCGAAGGGGGGTACCGACCAGGTACGACCTTAGGCGAAGCCGGCGTCCGTTCCTAGAAGGTAATCCCCTCCGTGCAAACACTCGCGACGGTTATATCGCGACGCGCACGGGCGCGTGTTGCGCACGTCCGCTTGCGACGAAGCGGCGGGCGAACTGCGGAGGAACGGCGAGAGCTGCAGGTCCGTATACGCGACGGTCGACGACACTCCGTGGTGGGGGTGGCTTCGTTGCTGGGTCGGTGTGGAGGGGCGCCGCGCGCGTGGAGGGGCGCCGTGCGTGGCGAGGTAGCTGCGGGCCGATGACGTCATCATTATGTGCCCGCGCTCGGCTGTGCGGTCGTGGATGCTTGTGGCGATCACGTGCGGCCGGGCATGATCGTTACATGGTGTATTGTCTTTAAGCTTGAATTGGTTCACAGTCAATAATTTATTGTTAAATGCTGGTAAAACTAAATGCATCATATTCTCACTTCCAATTGTCAGGCAAGCTGAGACCAGTTAAGTGTTAGACAGCAACACGTTATAATGACACGAAGTTTCTTGGAATAACCATTGATAGCAAATTGCAGTGTGGACCCCATATAGATAAATTAGCTAGTAAATAAAGTTTTGCGGCTTACGTTGTTAGGTGTTCCTCCTAACAACGTAATACGGACAAAACACGGATGTGGCTAAATCTAGGCTAGTATATTGTAGTGTTATGCTACTTACATGTCCTTTTCCTTGCTGCTGCTGCTTGATGCTTGCTGAGCTGTGCAGCTTATTATTTGTCATCACCTTTATTTCCATAGGACCCTGTAACGTTTTAAACCATAAGAATACATTAACAAATCATTTTTGCTTTGTATTTTCATTCTATCAGCTCTTGTAAATCGATAGGGAAGGGGTTTACCTTTGGTGACCTTGTTTTTGGCTTTCTCCGAAGCTCTGCAATCTCGGGCTTCGTGCGCGCTGGTGCGCTACCCTTTTTCCTTTCGCTGTTATGTAATTTACTGCATGGTTTTCTCATTGTTTACCGTATTACGAGCCTGAAACTAAACTTTGACATCTGTTGATGCCGTTGTTTATCTGGTTGTCATGGCAATGTCCATTCAAACTCGTTAGCGGTCTGATATGTTTGTTTCAATACTTTTACAAAAATACTCTTTCTCTCTTGGCCACTCACAAAAATAACGTTTCATTTAAATATTTTTTAGAACTCTCCAAAAAGGGTATAAAAGCGGAACATTTCTGAAATTCTGGAGTCTCACGTCAGCTTCTGAACTGGAAGTACCACTTAAAGGCCTTATCCCGGGGTCGCACTACCCCGGGATCCTGCGAGCCTTCAAACTCTCTCAATCCTTCAAACAATCCTTTCTACAACGGGATCCAGCGAGCCGTAGCTACAAGTACGCCGCTACCGTTCCTACAACGACGATTTCTACAACGGGATCCTGCGAGCCGGAACTACAAGTACGCCGCTACCGTTCCTACAACGACGATTTCTACAACGGGATCCAGCGAGCCGTAGCTACAAGTACGCCGCTACCGTTCCTACAACGACGATTTCAACAACATCTACAACAACAAATACACCTGCATCCTGGTCACTAACCCCACCGGTCTTCTACTCTTCGGGTCCTCCGCTTCCTTTTTATACTTAATTTGTCTTTTATAAAACTTGTTCTCATTTCATCCATCCTCATCTTCGTATCATTTTTTTTTATCGTCTTCATTGTAAATAACTAATAAACTGTTAATACTAAATTTTATTCTGGTTGTTTTCTGTTAGGTTCTGGTAGGTTCTTGTCAACACACGACAATATTTTAGTTACTTTCATAGTGTCGTGTCCTATGGTATCTTGTTGTGGGGGAATGCAGCGGATATTGAAATTTTAATTTTACAGAAAAGAGCTATTCGAGCATTTTATAATTTAAAACGCACTGACTCTGTGAGAGAGCTTTTTAAAGAAATTTACATAGTAACTGTAGCTGTTCAATTTATTTTTGAAAAAATAATGAATGTACGCAATAGCCTTACAACATTTTCCAAACTTAGCGAAACTTAGTCGAAAAAGGGATATTACAATGTTCAAGATTAATTATAAAATATTAAATACTAGGTAGGAAACCGGAAGTGGATAGGAATTGAGTAACTTATTTACAGAAAAAGTAAAATATGAATAAAAACTAAATATGATTTACTATAATTCGAATGTGCAATTCTTAATCGTATAATGAAAGCACTAAAATTCAGTACCCGCAATTAAAGATCTTTTCCGATAATATAGGGAGAGTCCATTTCAATTCACCGATAAACAAATAAAACATAATGGCTATGTAAACATACAAATAATCTCTTGTATGGGTACTACTTTTTATTCTTAAAAACTCGTGTCTTTCATTATTTTTTGTTATAGCGGCAATATGTACACATAATTACACCCTCTGTGAAAATTTCAGCTCTCTACCTATTTGATCGTAGAGGCCGGTGACAGACGGACGGACGGACAGACGGACAGCGGAGGCTTAGTAATAGGGTCCAATTTGGCATTCTTCGGGTATGGAACCCTAAAAAGCAAAGCATTCCGACTTGAACAGAAATACGCATCGTGATTATTATATTTACGTCGGAAAGCTCTTCATTTGGATTCCGATAATGTATTACTCCTGTAGGTTACAATTAAAAACGCATTTTCTGTAATCCAAAACTTTAATGGAATACAAATTTCACTTTAACTTCTACAATAATAATAAATAACGGTTCCTACAGTGAAGCAACTTTAAGTAACCGACGACGTATCAAAAACAAATCAAGGTTCCAAATTTATATTGTTGCTCGACTTGTTGCGTGAAAGTTGCTCGACTGTAGGATTACTTAGAGAGCACCGCTAAGTACGTCAATGTGCCCTATTTCCATAGGCGCCAGTTTTATATATGCCCTATGATAACCTCAAATGAGACTATATTAATCCCTCAAATAATGAAGGTTCATTTCGGGAAATATCGGTAACTCTATAGACAAAGGTAAACTACCCTTTGTCTTGCCAGATAAAGTCGCTTAGCTAGGGAATTAGGCTGAACCGTGTTATTGTCTTTGTTGTTGACACCCTCTCATTTGTTGGTCTGACACAAAATTTATGCATCGCGTAAGCAAGCGTATTGGGTTGTCAGTACGTTAATCCCTATGTTAAGAGAAATATACGGCAATTCAACTAAACATGCCTTCCTATTTCGATAAATATCAATGTTTCTGTTTACCTTTCTGTTTCTTAACCTAATCTCATAAGAAAATATACATAGTACTAATATTTTTAGTAATTTTTGCCCATTTTGGAACACTGATTTGAAGAATTTCAGTAATAGATGTCTAATTACTTTTTAAAATAATGTTTGAAATTACACGCCTGGTGACTTCACCAGAGTTAATTTGAACGGTTACTTAGGTAAGTTGTTTCTGAGCAAAAAATAATCCCAGAGAATTGAGCAAAAGACGGTCAAAATTATCTCTTGAAAAAAAAATGGGTCTCCCATAGTAATTTGGAATCAGCTGATCGGGTCAATGTACGGAGGGACGATTTTTTTTCATTTGCGACCGTATGTTTCCTGTGGTTTCATAATTATGGGTATTCCCCAAAATATAGTCAGATAATTCAATGTCATCCTGTATAAATGGGCCGCGATTTTATTTTTTAATCAACGGTTATTTATTTTTTATTTTATTTATTTGTAAACATACATGCATGCTTGTGACACTCTCAGTAAAATAAAACCGACACAAACCGACAACTTATAGAGTTCAAAACATTTAAAAAATTGGTCGTATGGAAGTTCTCTATGTGAGGGCCACTGGGATGAAAAATTGGTCTCATGGAAGATCTCTCTGTGAGGGCCGAGGGGTTGAAGGGCAGCAAACTTAACGGCGAAGGTAATTCTACAAAAAGTAAACAAATTACGTTGTAGATGCTAAATTAATTACATTCCTACGCATTTTTACGGAGATTTCAGTAATCCTTTTATATTATTAGAAGAGAATAACTACCTTGGTCAAGAACACAATTATCTCGCCATGGTTTTCTCAGTTTGGTGGTTTGAAATTTCTTTACATGGTTAATTGGCTAGTGACTTATAACTATTACATTTTCTTCATGATTCATTCTGTCAATGTATAAAACTGGCTCCTACGGAGTAGGGATATTAAACTTAACAAAATAAATTAGATACTTCTGTGCAATGTACTGTAACATGTCTAGTTGGCTTTCAATTTGTTCCGGGATATACTCTCCTCGTCGTCGTTCAGATTCTGTCCGTACCGCACCTCCATACATCCGCTTCCCTGTAACAAGAACACAACATATAAATACTTAGAACTCATACTTCAACATTTACTTGGCTAAATTTTATATTTGACGTGTTTGTGTGAAGAGATGAAAAAATACATAAAGAGGGTCGTATTCACGGATGAAAGGAAATCATTTATATAAATGATTGTCAATAGGTAAGTTCTTTTCTAGATGGATGAAAAATATTATTTTTATAAATAAAGATTAGAAAACAGTTCCACCATCAGAAACTTATTTAACGTTCCTTGAGTGAAATCTGTTTATAAGAGGCAGTTGCTTTTTTTTATTTTTTGCAGTAAGAATCGACCAGTGAATTAATAATCTTCTTTATTGAATTCTGGATCTCGATAGGAACACCGCAGCACCTAAAATAATAAGAGCCAGTAGGTATATAAAACATTTGCACATACGATAAAAAACATGTCTCGTTTGAGTTTATATTTAATATTTTATGTGACCTACTCCTCGTATATTAACTTTCCGAGCTTCTATTTCAGAGATGCTACACATAGTAATGTGGGTCTTGAGAAGTGATTATGATTGTCATGTAGGCGTGTGAACTACGAATTTTATTAAACGAAACTCTTCGCTTTAATACGACATCGGACTTAATATAATATATTGCTTTACCAATCTCTATTTCTCGCCATAAGTATACATATCTATAGATAGTTTGACATCTTATTTTAACACAAAACTATTATTGGTAGTTTATACATCAAGTACCTGTTCAATAACATTCAGAACGATGACCAAGTAGTTAAAATGTGTGTGAAAATGAATAAAACAAACCATGTGTTATCTGACCAGGAAGCGGAAGAAATGTATTATGTTGATATGCTTATTGACAAATAAATAAATAAATATGAATTCTCAAATATGTTCTCTCAATGTTCTCAACCTCAATAATTGTGATTAAGTATTCATATAATATGTATGTGAAACGAATTGAGCCCTTTCTTGAGTTGACCCATTGCTCAAGAATGCGGTCGCGGCGTGGAACGGAACCTGGCACAAACGGGTTTGAGAGATGTCATTGCGTCATCACTTTCACCGGCTGCTGATTGTGTAAGCTGGTTAGGTCATTGTAATAAGATAAATATTATTTACTTCACTTAGTGGTCAGTTCATGGGGTATTGAATTACTGGATTAAGTGGACACGACTGTCCCACTGCCACGATGAATGGGAGAGGTAAATATGAATGGTGATATTAAACATTAAACATAAACATTTACATACAGACACACACATTGCTTCTTGACCTACACTAGGATACCCTGTGTCGTGGGAACCCGAAATAGCGACATCCCACACATATAAACATCCAAGACTTGGGGATTTTTTTATTTTATCCCCAGCCGTGATTTCGATCTCCGTTTTTGTTGATGTTTAGTTTATTTTAAGTGCGATATTTAATTATTGTAGTTAATGACTAGATAGGCGAGATCTTAGAGAGGTTAAGCGAAAAATATTTGTGAGCCTAGTTCTTTGATTCTATCTGTCACGTAATCAATCAAATGTTATGATTTGATTCGGTACCATGATTCTATAAAATCCAATTTAGTGTTTTTAATCACGTTCTAATCGTCAACCCATCACACGGTATATAAAATCATATCTCTATCTGGTTTAAACGCTAGAATAAACAGCCGAATGTGCTTCATTGTCAAAAATATTAGAAACTTATTCGGGCATTGTTTCACAGTACGGACGATATCGTGAGTGATTCAGGCAAACAGATTGCTATTCAACTTGATCAGCGGTTTCAAATGCGTTTGGTATGATGAACCCATCCAAAACTTTTTGATCAGACGCTGCTCCAGGTATTAAACTCACGTCAAAATGGCTTGTAGTCAAAAGTGAAGTTGTATTGTTAATTCGCATGCTGCTAGGATTTATGTCTATTTGTCTCTCTCCTTCCAACAAGGCTTCGTTCAGTTCCTCTGTAAACCGTCTATTTCAATGCCGACCGCGCATAAGCCAGTTAAATAACGGCTTCATACTGAGCGTACAGTTTTTATCAGGGTTTCGTACCCGAAGGGTGCTAAACGGGACCCTGTTACTAAGCCTCCACTGTCCGTCCGTCCGTCCGTCTGTCAGCAGGCTATTTGTTAGACAGATGAAATTTTCATACATGATGATTTCTGTTGCCGCTATAACAACAAATACTAAAAACAGAATAAAATAAATATTTAAGGGGGCTTCCATAAAACAATTCTTTCAATACCACATACAAACTTATGAATGCGCGTGGTTACGTACATGGAGTGTGAAAGTAGCCGCACCAATAACTTTGTAAACAACATTTTGCTATGTAAAATCCAAACTATTCACTCCACACCATCCCTGCCATGGTACGGTGGTAAGGATCCCTTCGTGTGCGAGTTAGACCCGCACTTGACCATATATATTTTTCTAGGCTAGTGTAAGCCGTTTTTAATATAAATCTTAAGTATCACTCTTTTTAATCAGAATTGTTATAAAAACTATGGAGATAAACTATGTTACCTAATTTAAAAATGTGTTCTAAAAATTACCCGAGTTGAGCCATGTTTGAACTGAACTACTAAACTTTTTTGGCTTTATAAGCAATCATACATTTTTCGTATGCTATGTTTGTTTGTAATAGACAAACGCTCTAGAGAACTCAAACCTCTGCAAGCAGTCTATAATGTCGTAAAAAAAGTTAATAGCCAGATTAGCCATGACGTGCAGAGTGACACAGATAAACCGTTGTCTGAATCAAACTGAATCAAAAAGGAAATCAAAACGGCGAAACCTGCTGTTGATACCACCAAATTGAATAACCAAACCAAATGAAATACTTTGACAAAACTTCAAGGCTATCATTTTCGAATCCATCATTTTATAGGCCAATTACGTCATAACTTATGACGTAATTGGCCTATAAAATGATGGATCAGTCTTCTCCTTTCTAACAATGGAAAATTAAATGGAATTGGGGATGTAACTGTGTTACCACTGTGATCAGAAAGTAAGCAGTTAATTACAATTTTACTTGTGAATGCACAATCACAAAAATCGTTATTCAAACAAGATTGGCTGGTAAATGTTCTTGTGGTCGGCACTTAAAATACATGATATAAATTAAAGTATTTGAATAAAGTTATTAATCGTTGTTTCATAGTAGTACTTACGAGTAAATTAAGATCGCCGCAAATAACTATCGTTTTTCTTTTATTGATAACATAGTTTAGTGCGGGCTCCTGCATTTTATACTAAACACAGACAATAATATAACTATTTGACTCAATACAGGATAGCTCTATTTGTCTTTCTACGGTATGTGAAAGAATATCTTGAGGTTGTTTTAACCGAATTTTATTTTTACTCAGATTGCAGAACCACCCCTATCAGCCGTCTTGAAATTTTAACAACTGTATGTTTTTATGTTAAAGGACAATATATTTTTCTTTAACCAGAGTATGAATTTTAAGCAATAATTATAAAACAAGCTATTTGCCAAATAGTCCCTGCATGTTTCGATGTGCAATATTTAAGTTATGCATATCAATATCAAGGAACCTGTATCATACTAGTTATGAAATGGTCATACAATTAATTAAACGCTAATAATACACAGCAAGTTGTCTTATAAAATTGTTACCAAGATAAATGCTATCGTTAAGACTAACTTTTGCCCACCTAAAGTCAGAAACAAGTACGTCTAAGTCAAGATAAACATGATTATCATATTGTCCTGATATACTGCACATATGTTGGTTCGACCTATGATGTAGTTATTAAGCCCTTTTGAAGATGGAACTATATAAGAAAATGAGTACCTAGTAGTGGAACGAGCATAATCATGATGATAATGATGATATTGATGTATAGACCATGGACTGAGGCTCACCTTTGCGAGATAGGCCTTCATATAGAAGTTGCCGAACAGCACGATGAAGGAGATCATGTAGATTATCAGCACGTAGTGCATCCACAGAGGGAACTCGCAGCCGGTGCGGATGCCGTTGATGCCCAGCACTAGTGCGCAGGTGAACTGGATCTGGGGGAGAGTACAGAGTTCAGGGTTCAATTGTTTTAGAAATTCAAGGTCCTTAATGCCAATATCATTCAGAATTCAAAAATAACAGCATCAACAAAGACCGTGTTTTTGTAGAGATGTTCTTGGATATCACGTAAAAAAGACTTAAATGACTGGCTTAACGTCGGCGCAACTGTGCCTCTGCCAACCCGTATGGGAAAACACGTGACGCTATATTCATCCCTTCAGTTCACTTCCTTTCCCCATGATTTAAATATACTGGTTTAGCGGTCAAGGCTTGTCTAATTTACACTACGTCATATCCAGTTGCCACTTGCGGCTAAGTTTTTAGGTGAATTTCTGGTGAATTCTTATTTTGAAAAATCTGTATTTCCCGTCATCAAACCTGTGTTACAGATATCACAAAGTTTCCTGGCGCCTGAGCAAGGCCATTCTTATCTCCCGCTCATGTATCCGTCTCTTATGTTCCCGTGGGAGATGCCAGCCCCTCCAGGCGGCGCTCAGCTGCCATGAAACTTGGCGTCAGGTTTAACAGTAGTATGAGCAAAACTACCGCCGAATAAACGGAAACATTAAAGTTTGTGTTGCTTGATTATTAGTATGACCTAGTGATAATTGTTGGGTAAAAATAACGAACATTCGTCACAATATACCAATCCATCGCTGTAGGTGGCAACCGGATTATGAGAGTTGACCTGGGCCGCTAGACCTCTTTACTTAAATCATGCCATTCCCGAAGTAAGCAATTAAAGTCCACTTTAGTCAGCCAGCTCAAACCAGCAATTTCACTACAACTTTCTGTTATAAACTCGATTGAGAATAATCTGAAAAAGGGGACAATAACTTCACAGACTGGAAAGAAAAGACGGACACCAACGTAGCAGACCCTGGCGGGATGATAAAAAATTTCGAGCTACACTTAACTTTAAGTTTTTTACATTGTTATGAATCTGACAATTTATTATCAAAAATCCCTAAGTTATTATCATCTGGATAGTGTTGATTGTTCAAGACTTGCACGTTATCAAAAACAGTTTAATTTCTGGGCGTTAGTTTACAAAGTTATATATGAGCTTTGGATACAAACTTTCAACAAGTACATAAATGCCTATGACAGAGGCGTGGTAACAGTCAAAACACTGACGTGTGAAAGTGTTAGTAACAATGGGCCTGGTAGGCGATTTGAAAAAACTGATTCTTGTAGCCACTTTGTACATTTATTTAATACTATTTCAATCATGTATTAGCAAAAAGCTAAGGTTTAGTTATTAAAATAATATACATAGTCAGGTCATAAGTTCTGTCACATGTGCAATATGAAATAATTTAGACATGTTTATTATTTATGTAAACATTTATATAGCAAAATGAACTTAATAAAACATAGATTCTTATGATAATAAAGTTTATTCAAAATGACCCCCGCGATTTTGAATACAGGTCTTTATTCTGGAGGAGGCCTTCGTCTAGACTGGCCCCTTCGTGCCGGATGAAGTCGATTTCACGCGCCGCCAGCCAGTCTTGTGTGCTTTTCGCTCTATGAGCTGGCGCAGAATCTTGTTGGAATACCCAGTGCCTGTTATTAAACTTGGTATGAGAAACAGGTTCCACAAGGTTCTTGAGGACTGTATTTTGATACACAACTGCATTAGTTTTTACGCCTTTCTCACAAAAATGTACCTCAGTTAAGCCCCAATAAGAGACTCCCAACCAAACCATGAGCGAGGATGGAAAATGACCTCGTTGGACACGCGGAATACGGTTGCTCGCTTCTTCACTGCTGTGTGCGTACACCTTATCATTTTGTTTGTTGTAGCTCTCTTCCTCGGTGAAATTTTTTTCATCCGAAAAAAGAATTTCCCGATGCTTTTTTCCCGCGTACCGCTTCAACAAAGCCCGGCATCGCTTCAGTCTCAGGTCCATTAAACGAGCGTCCAAACGATATCCTGTTTTTCTTCGATATGCCCTAAGCCCTAAGTCTTCATTTAACACCCTTTTCACCGTGGTCCTGCTTAACCCCATCTGAAGGGCCAACAGTTTCTGCTTACGTATGGGATTTCTTTGAATTCTTGCCTTCACAGCTTTTATCACTGCTGGAGTCCTAACAGAGCGAGGGCGACCACTTCTTGACCTGTCATCTACACTAGAGTCTTCATTGTATCGTTTTAGGGTACTATAAACGAATCTTTTGGTTATATTCAAATTTTTCAGTAAGTCGAAAATCTGAATTGGCGCATAACCGCAACGATGCAACGCAATAACTGCGACACGGTCTTCTTTAAGTGTCCACTCCATATTTAAAAATGAGGAAAATTCTATAAAGTACACATTTTTATTTTCATGAAAAATTCGAAATTCGAATTCAATAAACTTTTTTGTGGCCAGCGTTCTAAATTCAAAAGTTTTTATTGTGTGACAGAACTTATGACCTGACAGTGTATTTTAGGTTTCAAGATACAACTTTCGCCGAAACCGCACGAGAGGTTATGGCATCGCTTGTGACATCACGAGTTTGAAATTGATGAACGAAACTCTTTACCTAAACATGCATTCTTACTTACGTAGTCGGTGTTATATGTACACCTGACATAATTTTCCGCTGTGATGGTGTTCAACACAACAAGGAGGTATTTTGTTGTTTAATTTTATTTAATTTTTTATAATGTAGCTCCTTTTATGAAAAGAAATCGTTAAGGACTGGTCAAGAGGACGGGAAAGGAATAAGTATGGTCAGGAAAATACATTATTTTGGAGATTTTAGTTGAAACTTTATAGGCTAGTCCTCGCGGTACTAAGTAATTTACAGGTACAACGGCTGGCGTAGAAAAGGGTATTAACACCTTGCTTGTCTCTTACATCATGCCAAACCACGATATTAGGTAACGGTACGGATTTAGAATACACAGACCAACTTCAAAATGAAATTTGTTTCCACAAGTTATCACGTGAAATTCCTGATAAATGTTCGGAGAACAATATAATATAATCTTTTTCCCAAAATAAACTGAAAACGAACGCGTAAAAACCAATTTTCTACGCTCCCGCATTCCATTACCAAAAAACGTTTTTGAAAAAGTTATGACTTTCGGTTATAGTACGGCCGGCCGTATAGCTAGTAACCTAAAACAAACAAAAGGGTTCCGTGGTCTAGTGATTTCACAATCGCTTCTCACGCAGAAGATGTGGGTGCGAATCTGATGCTGACCATTGTACCAATGAGTTTTTTTATTATTTTTTTATTTAGCCATTAAGGTGTCCCACTGCTGGGCATAGGCCTCCCCCTCTTTCGTCCACACTTCCCTGGTCTGTGCCACCTCCGGCCACCCCGGCAAAAACTTGTCGAGGTCGTCCCGCCATCTCGGTTTAGGCCTGCCTCTACGCCGGTATCCGTCCTGTGGCACCCAGTTAGTAGTTACCAATGAGATAGGTAACTAAATCTTTAGGCGACGCATTAGACCAGTGTTTTGTTATTCTCCAATTACGCAAAATAATTAGTTTTATTTATACTAGCTTGTTGATCATGAGGAGCATCAGCATCCATTCATGAATGGATAATTATTATGGATATCGTAATTCGATAGAAACGGCTCCCGAGATTATCACAAAATCTGTTTATGACAATTATACAATTTCGCACCGCATTTGAATTGAATGTAGCTTGTTATTTTTTCAATCGTTTTAAAAATATCAAATTACGTTGCTCTCTAAAGGCTGCGGCAAATCACTGGCGGCGGCGGGTCGGTAGGCCGGCCACATTCGAGCCGCCCCGGCTTGGTGGGACATGATACATAAATGTTCTAATATTTGATACCCGCCCCGCTACCCCCATGCTGACCAAAGGCTTAATTCCTCTGTTCATCGACTATCAGCGTTTTTTAACATTTGAATTCCTATACCTCTAAAACTAAGTTGAATGTGAAATTCTAAGTTCCGTTATCGGGGTGCGTCATCAGCGTACAATAGACGGGACGTTCCAACGGTGATAGAAAAAAAAAACAGAAAACCTTCATATCCTCATAGCTGCGGCGAAGAGCTAGCCCCCTGTCAGGCAAAATGGACTTATGAGTAACTGGCTTAACGTGACCACAACTGTGGCTCTGACACCCTGTAAGGGAGAAGGCGTGACGCTATGTTCAAACAAAATAAAATTTTACAAGAATTCCATTTTGATGTCATTTGACTTTTGTTCGTTTGTGTATTCAGTCGTCTGGCAATACGATGTGATTCTAGTAATCATATTATTCATTTTCCTTTGTGTCTCCTTTGGGAATATTTGCTTTTATGCGAATCTGTGTGTGCCATGTGGAATTGTGATCTCGTATCTCGTTAATTTATCATTCACTAACACACCCCAACCTCCTCAGGGAGTTACTGAATACGTGTCTTTGGCGGTCTGACAACAAAGGTTTATGTTATCAGACCGCCACTAATCAATAAATTATGTCTTTGGTCTTTGTCTCTGCCTACCCCACCTCCTAAAAGGCGTGTATGAATGATACGTGTATTCACTCACCAGTTGCAGTATTGTGAGGTACTTCTTCCACCACAGATACTTGCTGACGCCGGGCCCGAACACCGACAAGCCGTAGTACGTGTACATGAGGACGTGGATGCCGCTGTTCACCATCGCTGGCAGGAACGCTGGAAGCGAACGTTGCGAAGTCATCATCACAGCAGTTGATTATTGAAGCAGTTTTGTGATTGTGAATCAATTAAAAAGGGAAATATTAAACTGCACATCTAAAATACTGATCTGCACAGCAAATATAAGGGCAAAATGCTGCGGTAGCTTAGGTGAAGGGTAAAGGGGGTGAGCGAAGCGAAGCCCCCTTTATCCTTTGTGTTAGGTTGAACATGCAAGAACAACAAAAAATACTAAAAATATAACTTGAGTTCACATAAAATATTTAAAACATAAAAAGTGTTTTTGCTGATCCTCTTTTGCTGTGATTAAATACTAGCCAATGAAAAACATTGCCTGAAGATGATCACTTCCCATGATTCAAGTTCCTATTTTGACCACTTCTAAATTCCTTTTACTTACATTTAACCTCCCAACTCGTGGGCATCAGGCCCCACAGAGTTATTGGGTCATACCACAAGAAAATAAACTACTGTTCAACACTTGTTTAAAAACAAAAACGTATAGGATTTGACGTTTGTTTTGAGGTTAAACGCTGTTTAATATTTTTTGTGGTAACACGGATTGAGTCTAGATTAGAGAGAGAAGGTTACTAAAGTAAAGTGGATTACCCACTTTACTTAACAAAACTTCTCGTACAAGCGAAAATCTGACGATATGGGTAGTGGTCGATATGGGAACTTGTCACTATGAATCTTGTCATAATGAAACTTGTCGATTAGGCACAAAAATAAAAATCTGACAAAAAGGAAAATGAGAACTTATTTATATATTTATTGTTGTCTTGTCAGTGTGAAACTTCTTATAACGGGAACTTGTCGAATTGGCACTAAATTAAACACTGACGATATGGGTGGTGGTCATATTGAGAAGTGGTCAAAATGGGAAGTTTTCATCATGAATCTTGCCATATTGGCACTTGTCAAATTGGCACAAAACATTTGACACATTGGCACGATTGGCATGTAAAATCTGACGAAATGTGAAGCGGTCTTAATAATAATAATAATAATACCTTGGACACTATTTACACACATTGATCAAGCCCCAAACTAGGATTCCCTGTATCTTGGGTACTAGACAACGAGACACATACTTATATACATAAATATTATACTTAGATAGATAAACAACCATGACTAGGGTACAAACATCCGTTCTCATCAAACAAATATGTGCCCCCACCGGGACTCGAACCCGGGACCCTTGGCTTCGTAGGCAGGGTCAATGCCGACTAGGCCATTCGGGTCGTTAATGGAACTAAAGTTTAATAATAATATTTAATTTTAACATCAAAATCTAAATTTCTTTATTGCTGTAGATATTTTTAACATATAGGTACTAAGTGAACGACATTTTTTGCCTCTTTTCTACACTGGACCACTGGAACTAATTTTTCTAGAAAAAATGAATAATGTGCCTTGAGCCACTCGACCATTACTTGTTGGACATAGCTTGTTGTGGAACCTATGTTGGTAGGCCTGTTTTCCTCTTTACAATGATGACGTGCATTATCCATTACTATAATGCATGCATGGCGGTATATAAGGCAAAAGTTTTTGTACTAACCGCTTTGTGAAACTATCGGAGTCAATTTGGTCATTTGACAGTCGCCAGTTTTTGTATTAGCTTTAAACATTAATAGTGCGCCATCTACAAATAAATTTTCGCTTCCAGCGGCGACTAGGCCTTAAGATTCCGTACCCAAAGTCGTCGTACGTCTGTCTGTCCGTCCGTCACCAGGCTTTATCTCATGAACCGTGATAGTTAGACGCTTGAAATTTTCATAGATGATGTTTTTCTGTTGTCGCTATAACAAAAAATACTAAAAAACAAAATAAAATAAAAATTTAAGAGGGCTCTCCTATACAACAATTCTTTCAAAACCATATAAAAACTTATGAATGCACCTGGTTACGTACAAGGAGTGTGAAATTAGCCGCATCAATAACTTTGTAAACAACATTTTGCTATGTAAAATCCAAACTATTCACTCTAGACCGTCCTTACGTCCGTAAGGTGGTACGCAACCCTTCGTGTGAGAGTTCGACTCGCATTTTTTTTATTCCCTTATCAGCAGCAGACTGTCACCACCTTTTCACGGTGTAATGGGAATGGATGCAGGTTTCGTCTATATATATCACTCTGTTTTTGTCAGCACCAAGTAAATCTATAGCTTTCATACAGCGTTAATTTCAAGTTCTCCAAGCCTGAATGTTGGTTGTTTTGAATGATGAAAATTTAATCTATTGATCTTGACATAATTTGACTTAAATTTTTATTTTATTTATAGATTGTTTTTTTTTTTTGTTATGGTGTTATTTAATTTAATTATTCTATTGACCTGTAACTTACGTTATCAATAAATGAATTATGAATTATAAATTATGAATCGATATCCCAATTTGTTCCTTATAATTTGTCTTAATGTGGTCTCAATTAATGTCTGTCCGCACTGTATATTTCTCAAAAATGTTATATTAAAGTCATCTCGTAATATTTTTCTCCCCGCTTTTACTCTGTCGGGGTTTTTATTTTGCAACCTCAGAATTTTCTTTTTCCTTTCTTTTCTTATTTTTGAGACTATATGATTGACCATCCTGTGACGGCGATAACACTTTCTGTAGCTTTTTATTTCAGGTATCACAGCCTGTACATTCTGTTCAAGTGAATTACTTACTTTGCTAAGCGAGTAACTCGAGTTTTCTCTCTAATTTTCAGAATAATCATCTACCTATACATTCACAATTGTTTTGCGAGGGCGCTATTGAGATTTTTCTACTCATCTTCTCCAGTAATTAACACGTGAACGTGATAATAATCTGTAATGCATTAGATAAAGTAGGTTGTCCAGTGACATAACACATCATCTTGTTGTTACCGTACGCTAAGTCTATGGAAACGGTGGAGTATAATCTACATGCCGTTACACGCCTAGTAATGTCCACTCTCGTTTCTCATCTTTATGCTTGCCGTAGCTACACATTGCGAGAAAACCAAGAAAATAAAACATGGCAACATTTGCAGACACTGCGTGTTTATAATGGAATATTTGGTTCGTCTATTACATCACGCAGTAGTCCTCTAATATTTCACTTAAGTTTACATTATTTATTTTCTGCGATTTCTTGCCAAGGTATAACTCTATATGCGGTGGGATAAAGTGGCAACCCCAAAAAATGTTGGATACATTAATGGATAGGTAAAACATCTCACGAGCCCGTACAAATGTAACATGGTTTTACAATATTTTATAAAATTCACGGGTGACAATTAAATTAAATAGGTATCTAGTGAAATCATAAAACATTCTGTGTCTCTCTCTCTTTCACTCGCGATCACACTCGACCAACACCGTACTACGTTTTCTTCACACGGTCTACATGTCTCTGAGCGGTGACGTCAAATAATAACTTTGAAGGGAACTTGTCGACCCGAACGGGCAAGTGGGCAGTGACCCTGCCTACGAAGCCAAGGGTCCCGGGTTCGAGTCCCGGGGGGGGGGGGGGGGGGCAAATATTTGTTTGATGAGAACGGATATTTGTACCCTAGTCATGGTTGTTTATCTATCTAAGTATAATATTTATCTATATAAGAATGTGTATCGTTTCTAGTACCCACAATACAGGGAATTCTAGTTTGGGGCTAGATCAATGTGTGTAATTAGTGTCCAAGGTTATTATTTCATGCGCATTACCTTTCTGCGGGGCTTACACCTAGGTGTTGACGAGGGAAAACTTCAGTTCCAGATAAACAAAGACGAGGACACCTTTCGCATTGAATTTACCTTTTTGACTTACATTTATTTGCAAACGCATAAGCTAAGCTTACTTAGGTTTTACATTTATAGTATATTGTAGGATGTTTTGATTTATTTATTTTTAGACATCTTATTGGCACTTATGGATGCGATGTTATAATATTGTCATTAGATTAGATCATTTTTATATTGTACATTGTGTAATAAAAAAAAAATGACGAAATTTGAAGAAATTACATCCCCGTAGAATTATTTAATGCTATCTTCTCTGACGGGCGAATTTCCGAAGCACTGGTAGAGTTCATAGAGTTTCTTTTTCCTGTGCGAGATTCAGATTTTTGAATCACCACTTGAAGGAGAAATTACCATTTTCAAACTCAAACCATAATCAGTTATGTACTCATTAGTTTAGTTGATCATATTTGATTTATTTTTTCCATGTATATGAAGACTTAAGTAAGTGTTTGACATGTAAAAGTGTATTATTTTGCCTACTTGCAATAAATGATTTGAGTTTTGAGTTTTTTTGAGTTAGAAAGAATAAGATCAAAATAGAATCTCAAAGTGGTTCTAACTTTTTTGTATTGAGACTGGCACAAAGAGTCCCGTTAAAATGTACAAAAGCAGGCTCCCGTGTGCGCCGTGATGATGCAAGTGTGGAAGTAGTCTCAACCTCTTCATTTGACCTTGGAGAAACATAATTTTGTTGGTCCCATGAAAATGTTGCGTCCCATTATTGACAGCAAAAAACAAAACTTTTTCCTATTTATACAAAAAGTTTATTACAACTTTTTACCTCGGGTCAACCTTTTCTCATAAAATGTACTTCTATATTTTCAAACATAGCAAAGCTCTACTCAATAATGTCGCAAAGTAGGTTTATCATTATAATGATAATAATCATTTATTGATAACATCAGTTACCTACATAATCTCAGTCAGTTTGATGATATCATGTACGGAATTCTTAAATCAGTTTCATCTTAAGGCTCAAACAAAAACGTAAGTTAGGTACTTGTGCCCAAAATGCTACATGCTTAAAAGTATGTTTTTAAAATTCTTCTCATAAAACATCACTATTTCAGAACGATATCCTAGTACATATTTACATGAATTCATTCTACAGTGCGATCGGTCTGAAATATTCTTTTGATGGATTATAAAAAGTTTAAATTTCAGCACGTTATATATATACGATATCTTTTATAGGTAAGTAAGTAAAAATGAAAGCGGATAATCTACACATTAATTTTTACGAACGTGAATAACCACTTTCACATTTTTAGATAGTTTTGCTTGCTTATGAATTTCGGTACATACATATTTTTAGGAAATGTTATTGCGTAAAACAAGAAGCATTTAGGGTTAACGAAAAGTCTAATTTGCTCAAAATAAGGTTAAAACAATATGGCACAGCACAAAAGTTTGGATAAATCTTCTTGAGAAATGGTATGATATTACCTACATATTTTCAAGGAGTTCATAATCTTCAAACAACCTTTCTAGCCAACTTGATAGTCAATATAATTACTTTCCTACTGTCAGGTCAAATGATCAAATAATTCAACCTGTAGAGTTATCTCAAACGCTACTATTAAGGAGTACATATTGAAATATATTAAAACAAAATAAAAAAGTAAGTAATATATAAGCTCAAAATATATAAAATCGGAATAAATAATGTGTCAAAATGTATAAAGTCATTTAGCA
This sequence comes from Argyresthia goedartella, assembly GCA_949825045.1. NCBI lineage: Eukaryota > Metazoa > Arthropoda > Insecta > Lepidoptera > Argyresthiidae > Argyresthia > Argyresthia goedartella. Next base: position 38,647,985 of record OX463814.1, read on the forward strand.
AAAGTTCAAAATCTATCAACTTGGGATACATAATGATCAAAAATTTATTTTTATATCATGCAACTTACGATCGATGACTATCACTTTGGGACTAGCAAGTTGATTTATCCGAACTCTGATATTCCGATATTGTAGTGTCCTATTTGAGATATCATAGTTTTTTATTTATTTAGATTTAAGTACTTGATAACCTATTTGTCAGGTTGCCCTCATTGTCCCGGTTCTTCAAAGCAGTGTGTTGTCCCATATAGTATACTTTTATGAAGTGTACACGGAGGTTTGTATTCACTTCAATAACAGGCTTATTTCAGCAATGATGAAATGCAATCTCCTCCTGTTAATCTACTTCCATGGCCAATGTTCGAGTTCTAAAACATGTACCATGTGCGTCAAGAACAACTTAACCGAAGAATGGTTTGCACTTTTCTTTTTGTCTTACACTTGCCTAAGACCTTCGAGAATCGGAGCTAATAGCTTACAACCAAAGTTAAGGAAAATATTAACATGCCTGTGCTCAGAACACACAGGGGTTGGTGGTTGGAGTTTAGTCGCAGTTCTTTTTAAAGGGCATAATCGCAGTGTTATGTCATGACCTAGGCAGCGCGGTTAAGATTTTAGTGTCTCACTGCTATAAAGCCAAGGTAAATGAAGAAACGGAGCCTTACGCCTTGAATACCGCCCTTCAGGTCAGCCTTTAGATATTCCTCCAGAACCAACTTCCACAGATGAGTTCCATCTCGAATCCAAAGCTATCGCGTCATTTATTTATTTCATTTAGGTCTACTAACAATCTATGCACCAATTACATTTTTGCTTATTCTAGGATACAGGGTTGCTGAATACATAAACTAATTACAAGTAAACACCACTTGCTCTATGAAGTGATATATGGGTCTTCATCCGACCCCAAGTAATATAACTTAAAAAAAGTTGGAATTATAAACTTAGATTTAACAAAGTTAAGAGCTTCCTAACGGTTTTGCGGCTGGGTTGGACTGGCCGTGCCCTAAACACCTTAAAGGGCTGAGTTTGGTAGCTGCGGGTGACAACGTTGGAAAACTATTGGCTTAATATGCAGTATTTTAAGCGTGATAAATAGGGAAGTCTGACCTTTTTTATTCGGCGCATCATTGTGTGCCCTGAGAAAAAATGATGGAGGTATATGGCATCTCGCTTTAAGCAGTGTGATTCGTCGCTTGGTGGCGAAACTAGAGTGTCGTGCCGTTAGATGGAGGATTACATCATTTTTACAACTCTGGTAATTGGGATTTGGCGTTCCAATGGGCTTCGAGGCTGCCACACATACAACTCAGGCCTTTACTCTGTCTAAAGTTGATACAAAATAATATCATCGTGAAGTACAATCTTTGCAGCACTCTCAATGCTGGCAATCTTGACACAATATTGACAATGATAGAGAAAGCTTCTGGGTTATTTATATTTCTACACTAGTGTTAGTACCACAGACCAAGCAATTTATTTTTCAGTGCCAGGTTTGTGGAGTCTCAAGTGGGGCACACCATGGTGACCCATTGGGCCTTCTGATATTTAGCCTTTCCATACAGTTTGTAGTGTCCACCATGCCGTCGATGACGGTAACATCGAAGGCAGCCTGGAAGTAATAATCGACGATCTGAAGACTCTTGTCGAGGGCTTGTCGAGATTAAGGCTTGAAGTAAACTGAAATGTAAATCTTTCCCATGGTCCGGGCAGGTCTCACCTCAAGTATTATCAGCTTTTCATTCCGGGTTACGTATACTAGACAAGGCGAAATTTACACTATTGCGCCAATCTTCCCCAAGCAAATACAAGAGCTCTCTTAGCTTCCAAGGAGCACATGAAACAATTCCCAGCCCACGTCGCTTTAACAATCTTGAGGAGTTGCTAGTGGATATCGGCTTACATACTCACTGCGTATGGCTCCGAAGTGGCTTTGCAGGGAGAAATCCGCTGAAATGATGCGGAATTGAAGGCCTTGTTGGAATCGTTAATAATATCGAAATGACTCCCACCCAGTGGTGTAAAGCAGCTTTCCCTATTAGGTGCGGTGGATTAGTGATCCAATGGTTACGGGGCACCGAGCTGTCAGCCTTCTTGTCTTCATCGCATGGGGTATGAGACCATGGCACTCGTATTTAAAATATTAATGGTGACGGTTTTGCATCCCTTTTGTGGAGAAGGCGTTGGCATGGCACGGAAGAATTGGTGTTCTGGTAATAATCCTCTTCAACACCCTCACCCAAAGCACAATTGGGATAAGGTCTCATGCAGAGTCACGCTAAATAACTTATTGGACTAGAGTTCGGCGGTAGAGCTGGCACTCTGGTGGAGTCGGGACTCTGGCTCCGCGCATTGCCTTCCCCGTGACTTGGCACTTTCCTGGCCAATGAGTCATTGTGCGTGGCTGTCGCATTACGACTCGGATGCAATATCTGCCAGCTTCGTTCCTGCGTGCGTAGTGCGAGTATGGAAACTTGGGGTTGGCACGGTCTGCACTGCGTACGAAGCACGGGCAGGCTTTCTGGGCAATCCTCCATCAACGACATCGTCAAACGGGAAGTCGTAACAGCCAACATACTCTGTATATTGGAGCACACGAGTCTATGTCCCACGGATGGGAAGCGTTCAGATGGCCTGGTCATCATACCATGGGAGAGGCGGTGCTCATTGTTTTGAGATGCCACGTATGTCTGCACATTCGCCCCCTCTCTCCTAGCGTCTACCAAGTCTACCCCGGGCGCCGCAGCGAAAGAGGCAGCGACATTGAAGAACTAAAAGCACTATGTTCTTTTAGGCTGGTATTCGCTCCTCTATCAATGATGCCTTCTAAGTATTAACTCAAACTCACTCAAACTATTTTTTTATTACAAATAGGCAAAAATAATTCACTTTTACAAGTCAAATACTCAATTAAGTATTGATCATACATATGGATAAAAATAAAATAAAAATAAAATATGATCAACTAAACTAATGAGTACATGACTGATTAAGGTTTGAGTTTGAAAAAGAAAATCTCCCTTTCAAATGGTGATTCATGGCTGAATCTCGCACAGGAAAAGGACACTCCATAAACTCTACCAGGGCTTCGGAAATACGCCCGTCAGAGAAGATAGCACCAAGAAATTCTATGAGTATGTATTTTTTTTAATTTTCATATTTTTATAGTTTACAATGTAAAATATTCAAATAATCAAATATAATGACAGTATTATTAAATTTAATATTAATATTCTAACATCGTATCCATAAGTGCCAATAAGATGTCTCAAAATATTAATCTAACAAAATAAATAAATAATAACAAAGACAAGCTGAACATAATTTATAAGAAACCCGACTGAACCAGTCCCCCCAAGCAGCACCTGTTCACGAGTATGACTTGTGTAACAGCCATCACCCCCTCGCCGTATTTGAGGGAGGGGAACAACCTACCACACAGAGCCGCCGCAAGGAAAGACATTACAGTTAGCATGACTATAAACTCTGGTTTCTTGGTAACTAACGGACTTGTATTCTACGTTAAAACTATGAAATTGTTATTTAATTGTTACATATTTGACATTGTAAATTTATGCACTTCGTCTATATTTTTTTTGAACATAATAGATTTTGGTAGTTATACTTTTCAAACATGATTTATTCTGATTTTATATATATAAAACATCCATATTCTATATTATTGAGCAAATTAGCATCATCACGAGTGCTCCGAATCCTATCAAAAAAATCCATCCACGTTTTCGGTCTAATTTGACGATTTTATCCACAACGATATTACGGTAGTAGAGTGGATAAGGTTCTTAATCCCTGGGTCTTGAACGATTATAATGTTTATTATATCGCTGTTTCTGGCTACACCGACACAGGATATCCAAGTTTGGGCCAGAAGCAAAGTATTTTCCTATTTAAAAAAACTCTCACGGATATGTCACACTTAGGGAAAGTATCCTAAATATTGTAGATGGACAGTGATGTTTATTAAATCAAAACAAAGTCATCGTAGCAAGTAGAGGTATTTAGTCTCTGTTTATCTCACTTCAGGGAAAAAGTTGTGACCATATATAATATTTATATGTAAGTTTTTCTTTTCTTTCAGCATGTTCTATCTACAATAATGATGGTAGTTTCCCTTCACGTCGCAAAGCCGTGGGACACACTGAATAAATGTGTGTGTATGTTTATGTTTACTCACTGGATCCACTCGGCACCCACTTGATGCCAATCCACCAGAAGCTGAACATCGTGGAGTGATGGTACACGTGCAGGAAGGTCAGTTGCTCGTCTTTCTTTCGCAGGATGAAGAAAAAGGTGTCGCAGAACTCTAAAAGCTTCGAGAAGTAGTACCACCAGACGGCGTCGGCGATCTGTTGGAGAAATATTTTCTTGGTGAAGAGGTGGCAGCACTGGATGATATTTTCATCACCTTTGAATTAATTAAGACAATGTATAAAGTCAGCGACATAGTTAGGGTAACTCTGCGACGACGACCTCTGTGGCGCAGCGGCTCTGTGTGCCTGTATGTAAATGTAAAATGTAACTCCTAAAATATCACCTGCATCTCATCCGCGTCATACTTTTGCCGGCACGGCTCACAAATATAGCTGTATCTCAGCCGGAACGACGCCGTCAGCAACCGCACCGCTATGTACGCGTTCAGCGCCGCCATGGCCAGGTTATACGGCACCAGCAGCCAGGACAGCTGGAAGGGTTTCCGCCGCTTCATGAGCTTGGGCCCAATCCATACGATGAAGAGGTAGAGAAGGGTGTACACCGCGGTGGGGAGGGGGGAGTCGACTAGAGGCCATCCTCTTGTTCTGCCGTCTGTGAACATTTTAAATGAGTTACATAAGGTCCTATTCGGAAGACCCTGCGGGCGGGGTAGCGGCTAAGGTTCTGCTTCACAAGCGAGATCTCGGGTTCGACGCCCATCCTGTTTAGTGTCAGAATAGATCAGCCTCATGTCGGGAAGACAAACAGATAGTGGAGCCTACTAACGCCAGAGTCCCATTGTCACCCTTTGGGTATGGAGCTGACCACGTTTCGAACAAGGTTTATAGATTATTTAATAATGCTTCCTGCTTTCCTCAACCATATCTCAAAAATAATTATTCTGTGCTTTTAGTATAGTTATAAAAGACTACAGATTGATATAGCCCATAAATCCTGAATGATTCAAGAATATTCTATGTTATGAAGAATATTTCCTTGAGGTCTGATAAAATACTTTCAGAGGGGCAGTGAAAGCTAAGTTGCAAGACTACCAAGTGCTACATTATTTTATGTAACAAAGCGGAAACTTCACATGTAGCATAGCAGTTGCATTTGAGAACACTGCGGTCTGAGGTAATGTGGTAAGTAATTCACACAAATGCTTCATACGTAACAAACGCATGAAACATTTTCGTGAATGACACATAATGGCCAAATACACAGAATACTGCTCAATAAAATTTGCCGCTGCTGTCAAGTCCCGAGCGAGAGACAGTGACATCATCTTAATTACGTGAATAACCTAAATATTCAAATAATTTGTAATTGTAAATAAAGTGTAATTGGTTGTTCATCGCAATCAAAATTAATTTTATCACATACTATTCTCTTATTTTTACTTAATCATTGATAGACTAATATTTTTTAAATATTTGTCGGCGAGACCGTCTCAATTAAGTTTATGCTAAATTTAATGTCTATTGTGTGGGTTGATGTGTCTAATATATAAATAAATAAATGATGACTTTGAGTATCTGTCAAACTTTGAGTTGTCGTATGTGCATCTAGGGCATTTTGTTTAATCAATGTATATGTCATTTTGCTAAATTGTTTGATCGCTTGGCTGCATTCGACACGGAGCTGGGAAATATAATTTCTCGCAGCATGATAAGATGAAAAAATCAGTCTTGTGCAGCTTACCTATACATATACAAGAAAAACTCTTTGTTATTATTTGATAAAGGTGGCAAAAAATGGAAATGATGATTCACTGACTTTCATTGATAGCCCTTGGCAAGAAATGATATACAATAAATTATGGCAAAATTTACAGACTACTGCGTATTTTTAAATTAAATATTTGGCTTTTGTATTACAACACGAAATAGTCCGCTGATATGTCACTTATAATGCAATAGTAAAAAAAATAGAGGACAATCTATTACCATAATAAATTTATTAACATTTTTTTCAACAATTTCTTGCCAAGGTGTAATTAAAACCTTTTGGTTTGCATCTCCAATTCGGTCAATATCGAATTGCTCACATTCGTGCGCACATAGCTAAGTAGTTATTTATCTCTGATACCTAATTATATTTTCATTATTTTGTACCACTAGCATAGATTAGAGTCATCATCGGGTATCGATGCTGAGCCGCAATGTGAGAGCAATTTCACGTTGACGGTACTCTCAGGACGTGATCTCATGCTGTTCCCGTTGTATAAGACAGTTGTGTTGCGACCACGAGATATAATGGCACCCGAGTAGACATGATCACGTGACAAGTACGAGGCGATGCACACCAATGGCCGAATGCTCAGACCGCTGCTCAATTTAAGAGTCGCTTAAGGCCCGATATCTATCTATCTAGAAGGGGTGTTAGCTCTACTCTCAGACTAACGTTGATAACTCGACTTTGACTAGAATGGATAAAAAATCCTCACAATACCTTATATATCTTCCAACGTCTAAATCAAGGTCAACCAACGAGAACGAAACTTGCTTACCGCTTGCAAAGCACATGTCTCCTTAGAAGGTATTTATTACAAAAATCAAACTAAGAATATGTGTCTGTCGTCCCTCTCTTTTACATCACGCATGAGCATAAACGATCTTTAGATAGAACATGTACCTAAATCACAATCAAAATTATACACCGATATTTACTCATTGTAAAAAGGAACAATCAAAATATCGTACCAAAAGTAACAGGAGCACATATCTCCTTTGGAGGTTTATTACAAAAAAATAATACAAAATAACTTTTATCGTTGTTCAAATTAGGAACTGCACAAATTAGTAATTGTACGAAATGGTAGAAAATATATATTTAATGAACTGAAACTGTACCTGTGAAATTCTCACAATTCCTAATTGTACAAATTAGAAATTGTAAGAATTTCCCGGCGTTTTTTCGTGGTCCTATTAACTTGTCCTTCTGGTAGGACCACGAGGGAGACCTATTTCTGTCTGTCCTACTATGTGACTATATATAAAGTAATTAATTATTTATACCACCTTTATATCAGATAGCATGCCAGCTTGCTGTAAACTTTTGTTTAGAAGATTTTGCTAACTTGAAATTATGTAATTTGTAAATAAAAGTAGTAGTTTAGTAGTGGCAGTTTATTTTAGTTTTTCTATTAAGTGGCCTACTGTAATATCACCGTGAATTAAATGTAACTGGTATTCTAATATAAAATCATCACGACTGTACCTGTGAAATTCTCACAATTCCTAATTGTACAAATTAGAAATTGTAAGAATTTCCCGGCGTTTTTTCGTGGTCCTATTAACTTGTCCTTCTGGTAGGACCACGAGGGAGACCTATTTCTGTCTGTCCTACTATGTGACTATATATAAAGTAATTAATTATTTATACCACCTTTATATCAGATAGCATGCCAGCTTGCTGTAAACTTTTGTTTAGAAGATTTTGCTAACTTGAAATTATGTAATTTGTAAATAAAAGTAGTAGTTTAGTAGTGGCAGTTTATTTTAGTTTTTCTATTAAGTGGCCTACTGTAATATCACCGTGAATTAAATGTAACTGGTATTCTAATATAAAATCATCACGACTGTACCTGTGAAATTCTCACAATTCCTAATTGTACAAATTAGAAATTGTAAGAATTTCCCTGCGTTTTTTCGTGGTCCTATTAACTTGTCCTTCTGGTAGGACCACGAGGGAGACCTATTTCTGTCTGTCCTACTATGTGACTATATATAAAGTAATTAATTATTTATACCACCTTTATATCAGATAGCATGCCAGCTTGCTGTAAACTTTTGTTTAGAAGATTTTGCTAACTTGAAATTATATAATTTGCAAATAAAAGTAGTAGTTTAGTAGTGGCAGTTTATTTTAGTTTTTCTATTAAGTGGCCTACTGTAATATCACCGTGAATTAAATGTAACTGGTATTCTAATATAAAATCATCACGATCTCAGTCTACTTTCGACGACGTGACTAGGTAATAGGTATTTTTGTATAAAAAGCTTCTTTGGAGATATGTGCTCCAAGTACCTTTGGTAAAATTATTTGATTGTGAAAAGGCCTCTGAGCAAAATAAGTCAAGAATGTTTTATTTCACCCCTTTTCACAATCAATTTAAACCAAAAGTACTAGGAGCACATTACTTCGTAGGAGGTTAATAAGTAATGGTTTTACAAAGTGGCAAGTTATGAATACTAAGAAGATTGTATGTTTTCGCTATGTTTCATATACAGGAGGTAGAATTTGTATTCCACACATAGTAGGACAGACAGAACTAGGTCTCCCTCGTGGTCCTACTAGTAGAACAAGTTAGTAGGACCACGGGAAAACGGCGGAATTTCGCATTAACGAAATCACTGAAACTCAAACTCTTTCTATCTTTCGAATTTCAGCTAACCGAGTTGACCGTTTCGCAACCCCATCATTTCCACTTGCACGACATTCACGACTTTCATATGAAATGTGTCAAAGTGACATCAATACAGCATGATAAACTGATTTATTGATGATGATACACGTATTATAAACCTCTTTACTGCTTTCAAAACCGCACGTTACGACCAGCATAATGTATAGTACTTGGTAGAAACTTATTTCTTATCTGAATATTGAAACATTATGACATTCAAATTTCGAACGCCGACACCCACCTGCGTGCCGGCCCTAGTTTGTCTGTGAAGTTGGTACTACTGAACAAGCTAAACAAGTGCATGCATGATCTTTATGAACAAAAAACCTATAACTTTGATATAAAATTTCATGACTGTTAAAAAATATTCCAAAACTTTCAAGTTGGTTTGTAGAACTGCAAAAACTTTACACATAAATAGAAAAATACAAAATTCAAATAATAGAATGAAAACGGTTTGGCAAATCATAAACCGTGAAACTGGCAAAGTTATACCAAGGGATAATGATTTCTGCTTAAAAATAGGTGATGATGTTGTTAAATCCAACGCTGAGGTAGCTCGAGCTTTTGAAACATTCTTCACCAATGCACCCTTACTCACAACAGAGCGTCTAAATTCATCTCCATATGAAGCAGAGGTTTTGTTAAAAAACAACACTAGCATCAGTAATGTAGATTTTAAATTTTATCATGTATGTCCCCCGGATATTGTCAAAACGTATAGATTACTTAACTTAAAAAATACTGAAGACCTGTGGGGTATGTCAGTCAAAGTCATTGGTTCAATAATACTTGTTATAGCCCCACACCTAGCTTATATATTTAATAAATGTGTTGATGATGGAGCTTTCCCAGACCTCATGAAACACAGTAAACTTATACCTCTGTTCAAGTCGGGAGATAAGGGTGATCCGTCAAATTTCAGACCAATATCGGTTCTTCCAGCACTAAGTAAAATTTTTGAAAAGATTACTCAATCAAATGCTCTCACACTTCAACCGTACAAAACAACTCCACGCCAAGCAATATGGTTTCACTAGGGGTAAATCGACTACGGATGCAGGTATTACCCTTATATCTCATATTTATTCTGCATGGGAAGCCGCAAAGGATGCTATCGGTGTTTTTTGCGATCTGTCGAAGGCATTTGATTGTGTTGATCATGACACGTTACTAATGAAATTAAATCATTACGGAGTTAGAAATAAAGCGTTGGATCTACTAAGATCATACCTAAGCAATAGAATTCAAAAGGCAGAAGTCAACGGCGTTAAATCTGATGGATCGGGGGCACAAATTGGCATTCCACAAGGTTCCATATTAGGCTCTTTCTTATTCCTGGTATATATACTACTCAAAAGAAAATAAGGGCCACTTACATATTTCTGTTTTTGAGTAAATTTTTAGATGTAAACTAATTAATAAGTGACTAATTAATGATATCCGGCCTCCTTCAGTATCCAACGTCTTTAATGCTGGTGTTTAAGTCTTACAGCTGGCCAGAAATTGAAGCAAATAAAAAAAACGAGTTTCAGGTCAAATTCCTTTCAGATGGAATCACAATTTTATTCTGTTAAAAAACTATTTCTGTCCATCTTTTGCTTCTTTTAACATCTTTTGTTAATAATGCCACGTCAACGAAGGCATATGGATACCATTACTGCCACCAGAGCCGTTACATTGATTGCTGAAGGTCATTCACAGCGGTCTGTAGCTTTTCCGTTGGGTTTCTCTCGCCGAGCCATCCAAAATGTGTGGGATCGGTTCCAAGAGACTGGCAGTGTTGCAAGAAGGCCTGGATCGGGCAGGGTGCGAGCGACTACGGCACAAGAGGATCGCTACATCCGATTGAGTGCCCGTCGAGAGCGCTCTGTGACGGCACGTAATTTACAAAATCGCCTACGGTTGACAACGGGGACTCGTGTTAGTGACCAAACGATACGTAATCGACTGCATGAAGACCAGCAAAGGTCCAGACGCCAAGTAGTACGAATTCCTTTATCTAGGGTTCAACGTGGAAATCGTTTAAGTTTTTGCCGCGAACATTCAGATTGGAGCATGAATCAATGGGGTATGGTGCTCTTCACAGATGAGTGTAAAGTGAAGCTTTGTAGTGATGATCGGCGGATTAGAGTATGAAGACGACAGGGTGAGAGATTTTCCGATGTCTGCATCAAGGAAATTGACCGCTTTGGAGGTCCTAGTGTGATGATTTGGGCTGGGATTAGCTTACAAGGCAAAACTGAGCTGGTTTTCTTAAATCAAGGCACAGTAACTGCTCAACGGTACATCGATGAAGTCATCAGGCCTCATGTGATTCCATTCTCACAGAGAGTGGGGCCAGGGTTCTGGTTAATGCATGACAATGCCCGCCCACACACAGCTTGGGCACTCAGACTGTACTGGATGACTCCCATATTCGTGTCCTACCATGGACAGCGTATAGTCCGGATTTAAATCCAATAGAGCATATGTGGGACCAATTAAAACGAAGGGTTAGGGAGCATGAGCAAGAGGTTCACAACCAGCAACAGCTTATGGATGCTCTGAAACGTGCGTGGGAAGAGATACCTGATGAAAACATCAGAAACTTAATCGAGAGTATGCATTCAAGGCTCCAGGAGTGTGAAAACAGGAGAGGAGGACACACCCGTTACTAAACCATTAAAAAAAACAGCTTGTGTCAGTTTTTGTTTTGTTTTGCACAGAGTTTCTGTTTAGTTTTTGCTGTTGACAATGGACTAATTTCATGTTAATTGAAATAAGTGAAACAATTGACTACACAATTAAATGGTTATTAGCATAAGTTAAAACAAAAGCCTTGTTACATGTTATTTTAATAAATATACATTACTGTTTACTATATTTTTCACGTAGCAATCAAAATACTTAGTGGCCCCTATTTTCTTTTGAGTAGTATATTAACGATCTGCCTTTTATGGTGGAGAAATTGACTAACATAGTGTTGCTTGCTGATGATACTTCACTGGTCTTCAAAATTGAAAGACAAAAAGAAGATTTTGATGATGTCAATAGAGTATTATCTTTAACCTTGAATTGGTTCACAGTTAACAATTTATTGTTAAATGCTGGTATCCAAATGTATCAAATTCTCACTTCCAAATGTCAGGCAAGTTAGGACCAGTTTAGTGTTGGACAGCAATACGTTAGAATTAGTAAATGACACGAAGTTTCTTGGAATAACCATTGATAACAAATTGCAGTGGGGACCCCACATAGAAAAATTGGCTGGTAAATTAAGTTCTGCGGCTTACGCTGTTAGGAACATCAGACAAAACACGGATGTGGCTACATCTAGGCTAGTATATTTTAGTTACTTTCATAGTGTCATGTCCTATGGTATCTTGTTGTGGGGGAAAGCAGCGGATATTCAAACTATTTTTATTTACAGAAAAGAGCTATTCGAGCAATTTATAATTTAAATCGCACAGACTCCTTAAGACAGCTTTTTCAAGAAATTGACATACTAACTGTAGCTAGTCAATTTATTTTCGAAAATATAATGTATGTACGAAAGAACCTTACAAAATTTCCCAAACTTAGCGATAGCTGTAATGTTAACCTAAGAAATAATCACAGACTACTTGCACCCCGGTTTAGACTCGCGAAGGTTAGCAATTCTTTCAAGGGTCAATGCATTCTCTACTACAACAAGATACCTCTATAGATCTTGAAATTGCCATTTGAGCAATTTAAAATCCATGTTAAAGCGACTTTGTCGAAAAAGGGATATTACAATGTTCAAGATTACTTAAATGATGGGTCTGTATGGGGTTAATCTGGCTCAACACAGACCTTGTTGTTAATAATTTTGTAATTATTTATTCCTGCTTATTAATTATGATAATGACTTAGTATTATACTTTGCATTAGTTAAGCATAAGCAATTTTTAAAAAGAGATCAAAAATCAATCTGTGGGAGTTTCTACGCCCTACTTCTCCCACAGTGGTCCAATCTAGAGAAGTGGCAAAAAATGACGATTGCTAAGTATATGTAAATATCTACAGTAATAAAGACATTTGGAATTTTTGAATTTTGGAATTTTGCCGAGCAATTATAAATGCCACAATGCCGGTCGAACATGAGCTTCCTGAACACATCAAAGAGAGCTTATGATATGTGTGTGTATATAAACTAGTGTATGTAACTGTACATAATTAGGCATTAAAACTCTCGATTAATATTATCTCAAGTTTTAATGCCTTCCATCCACGATTTACTGCTTGATATACATTGTTAATTTATACAAATACGTCATAATAACCAAAAAAATATTTACCTGATAATGATAACGTCCATAAATAATAATCATATGTGCCTTTTATTATTTTCTGCGTCGAATTTACTAATATTGTAGACATTTTGTCTGCGGCGAAGGAATCTGAAAGAAAAATATTACTGTTGTAATGTACGAATATTTAACAGATGCGTGGCATCAGCGCCCCATTCCGCTAGCCTGAGACGCGACGACGAGGACACGCCAATTTCAGTTATCTTATATCTGACGTTTGGTAATCCCTTTCTCTTTTGGACAAATTAATAAGATTATTAATAACCTCAATTTTTAACATAAATTACCTAAAAAATAATTCCCCATACGCCAAATAATGTTGACCTAAAGTTGACCGTCGCCATCGCGTCATTGTGCTAGCAGAATTGGGCCCAAGGTGGGATACATGGTAATGTTTATTGAAAGTATATCGAAGAACCCTCATTTCGCTCCAGATATATGCTCCGAGTATTGGAGCAAGTAAGTTATGTAAGTACATATTTTCTTACAGGAGAAGAGACTAAAAAAACTAGTGCGAGTCGAGCTCAATCTCGAAGAGTTCCGTGCCACGTGCAAAGAAATACACGTGGATTGTATGGGCTCATCTTTAATAAAAATGTGTAGGTATTATCGGTTGTTGCTGCAAACATACAATTCTGTGAAAAAAACAACTATCAATCAATCAATCAAATCTCTTTATTACTGTCGATATGACATATACTTAGCAATCGTCATTTTTTGCCACTTCTCTACATTGGACCACTGTGGGAGTAGAAGGGTGTAGAAACTCCCACAGATTGATTTTTAGATCTCTTTTAAAACTTGTTTGTGCTTAACTAATACAAATATGAAAAATTTCATTATTGTGAGTAATAAGCAGGAATAAATAATTACAAAATTATTAACAGCAAGGTCTGTGTTGAGCCAGATTAACTCCATACAGTCCTGTCATTTAAGTAATCTTAAATATTGTAACATTCCTTTTTCGACAAAGTTGCTTTAACATCGTTTTTAAATTGCTCAAAAGGTAATTTCAAGATCTCCAGAGGTATCTTGTTGTAGTAGAGAGACTATCTACTAAGCTAGCTATTATGGTTCATGAGATGCAGTATAGCCCACTGACGGACAGACAGACAGACGGACAGCGAAGGCTTTGTATTAGGTCCCGTTGGGGCACCCTTTGGGTATGGAACCTAGAAAAGGGTTACGTACGAGTTAGTAGTTTTGTACGTGGACTCATCTTTTTCGATATTTACTCGGAGGCTTAAGTGAACTCCCTGCCTTGGAAACTGGATAGATATTAGAAATCATTTTCAACTATATTTAATAATATAACTTTCTGTAACTTTGCTGCAATAATAATAATAATTTATTTAATTATCATATCTAGTGTAATACCTCGTATTGCACTAGAACATGTTTGAGCTTGTAACTGTAAGATGTCAGTCCGCAGCTTAGAATAGAATAGAACAGAATAGAATATTTATTTAGCTTTAAATGTGGTGACTAATAATGATGTCCCTGTGGACTCGACCAACTCGTCGAAACCGTATGGATAAAGGAGTGACGCTATGTATTATTTATATGAGTACGTATAGGCATATACCCCGTGAAAATTTAAAGTGAAATTTTCTGTTTTTTTCTTCGGATAATCTTATACTTTTCTTTCTCATTATTTTCATGGGTCTTCATAATTATTTTGCGAGTTATATATAGAAAATAAGCAATATTATCATATTACATTCTATTCGTCTTAGGTATAACAAAGAAACCTTTTCATAATCTTAACAATGGTAAATTAGCAAGAAATACATCAAAGTGTGCTTAATGGAAGCTTTAACTTTCTTCCAGTATTCCCAGCATTAGATAATATGATATTGGCTATAATAGAATCAACAGAGTGTAACCATGTAACAGAAATTTACAAAGAATCAGCATTTACAGCAATTATTTCGATGATCCAAATTATTTAAACCACATTATTTGGAAGGTCCAAAAAAATCAATCTTAAATCTTGTCTGAAGTATTATTTTAGAAAGTTGCCATTTTTCTGACGCTATATTTAGTAAGTGTACTAACTACATCGGTATGACTCGACATGCTCGCCACTGTACGGTCGATCGCGAGGATTTGAAACGTTAACAAAACTTACATCTTTAGAAGTTTATTGCGAGAAAGTGCAAACCTAGGCAGATCTTTTTGAGTGCTTTGCTAAGAAACAGTTGAACAAGCTGTCAATCCGCTTGAGAAATCGTTTCCCTTTCAACAACTTGACACAAATTGAAATAGTACAATACTACCTTTAGTTGTGTGAAGACAATTTACAGTTGGAAAGTTCTTATTGAAGCTCGAGAGCTCGCGAGCAATAACCGAGGTACCTTTTTCGTGCATAATCTTGTTTACTTTAAGATTCGGAAAAAAAACACCGTTCGTAGTGTCTGTTCTAAAACAAAACGAATCAGTGGATACTTAATAAACTTATTTATTGTTTGAGATTGAATTATGCAAGGCCAGGCAAAGGAGTCTTGGTTTTAATTGTATAACATTGGCTAGGCCTCTTTAGACTACAATTAATTAAAATCTTACTGAAATTATGGATTAATAACGTAATACGCAACATTTAGGCTCGTTTAGTTTATTGCTTTGTAACTAGCACAGAAAAAACAGTACCTGTATCTATATGTAATTAATATCAGTAATGCCAGGGCCCCGAACACAAATATTTGACACATCGAAAAAGTGTTCTAGTTCATATGAAATGAACCTTATGAGCTTGTACAGAGTCACTGACAGTTTATTTCTAGTTTATATACTATATACATAGTCGGTCCATAAGTTCTGTGACAAATATTTTGCCGCATAGTAAATAATACCAAGTTTTATTTTATTTAATACTATATATGGTTTGATAGCTCATTAAATACTGATAAATTAGAACGATTATTGGATTTAAATGCTTAAAGCCATATTACACAAATGCTAGTTTCTTCAGAGATTTTGCACTTTTTTACCCAATCAAAAATACGGACGTGATTCACTTTATCTTTTTTCCATGACTCTTAAAACCTTTCAAACTTACGTGAGATTTTAGTCAGAACCCTCCCTGAACCGTTACCTTCATTTTGACGCATAAGATAACTAAGTCTGGGTAAAACTAATTTTCATATTCACATTTTACGTAGTGTACTTGTTGCCCTCAAGATCATTTTTATACGTTTTTCTGAAAACGTAAAAAGTACGTAAAGTTCTCTTTGGGAGCAGTTGGAACTGAAAGCTAACAGAAAATCAAATGCTAGTTGTTAAGCATGGTCTAAAATCGAGGTTTCATAATAAATAAAAAAAACCTTGTTGGTTATCTGGAACACTGTTTTTTTATTAAATTTGTGGTAAGTGGTATTTTTGTCAGTTGCGGCGTGTTTTGGGTTCGCGATTGTCTCAAGTTATAAGGTTTTTTTTTCATATTGCGATAATCGTACAAAATGTATTGTATTGCAATTTGATTCGTATAAAATAAGCTTTTTAATCATGTATAATACGAATAAGAAAAAGTTTATTGCTGAGTTTTATCTATCAAAAACCTTGTGACAGAACTTAAGGACCAACTAAGTATATACCCACACAGTTTATATTACTAGTCAATAAATACGACGAGTTACTTTAATGCAGCACAATCGTATTAAAATAAAACCAGTCAAGTGCGAGTAAGACGTCGGAACCGCAATTAAAGATCTTTTCCGATAAGATCGGGAGAGTCCAGTTCAGGTCACCGATAAACAAATTAAACAAATTTGCTAAGAAAATTGCCACACAAATAATCTCTTACATGGGAATTATTTTTAATTCTTAAAACCCGTATGTTTTCCTCAATTATTTGTTGTTACTGAGGCAATAGAAATACACCTTCTGTGAAAATTTCAGCTCCCTACCTATTTCGGTTGATCCGGTAGAGCCGGTGACAGACGGACGGTCAGACGGACGGCGGAGGCTTAGTAATAGGGTCCCGTTTGGCAAACTTAGGGTACCGGAACCCTAACAACATACGGTGAAAACTTTGCAATCATGTCTAGAATTTTCATGATCACTGAAAAGGACGTGATATAAAAAAGTGACGGACTTGTGTCGATTCAAAAGAGTGCCCAGCAGGGGCATCATATCGGCTACATAAACAAATCTAGATATAGCACTGCAGTGGGCTGCATATGACAATGAACGAATGAAGCCCGGTCCCCGAAAGGAAAATTAGCTGTGACAACTTTTTAAAACCATTTCTGCCAATCATGTGCCGCCTGTTACATTAGACCACTCAGAAACTCTTCTTGGTTCTTTGGGTTACCCACGTAAACTGAGTACTCTAATAAAGTTGACCAGTTAACGGGTTTCTATACAAATATGCATGACAATACAACCCATCATCAGTGTTCAATGGTCATTCAGTGAAAGTGAACTCAGATAGATACAGAAGGAAATGCTATTTGTTACGAGAGCAAAGGAGAAAGCTAGAGGTCTCTAAATCTTGTACCGTTGCGTTGTCTCGAAACGCTGAAGAATTGTTTCCGTATGGCTCTTTACGATGTATGTGCTTTGGGCAGTGAATGTATGTGTTGCCAATAACCAACACTGTTTATATAACACAGGTCCGGAGGCCCGCAGACAAATCAGAGTCACTGCCTCTCGCTCGGAAGATGACGGCGACAGCAGACGACCTCTGCGGCGTTGCGGTACGAGGTTCTGCCTCCCAAGCGAGAGGTCCCGGGTTCGCATCCCGGCTGGGGAGGAAGAAAAAATAAATCCCCAGGTCTTGAATATCTAAATGTGTGTGACGCCGCTGTTTCTGATTCCCACGGCACAGGGTACACTACTGTGTGGCCAAAAGTAATGTATGTGCCTGTTTAAAATGTAATGTATGTGAAGGACGATATTTAAGCAGCTCTTTCATTGAGCAGCAGTATGTTCATTCAGTCTTTATTATCTGCACTATAGCTACTTGCTGTCGATGTCGTGGGAAGCACAAACATATAAAATCAAACAGCTTTCCCCGCTCAGTAATCTACTTTTCGGATCAAACTACGGTTTACTGGGAGATAAGCTCTTCTTTTACGTCATTTACATCCCCTAAGCTTTTTGCATGTATTGTATATTGTTGTGCAGTAAGTTACGAATGTCAACAGACAAGACAAAACTATCCAGCGCGAGTTACTTAAATGTAGGTATGATTACAGAAGATCTTACTAAGGCACGTATTAATAAACAGCTCTTAGCTCTTCAGAGTTGTCTCAGCTATTTCACAATGAAGGTACCAAGATTCCAGATCTTATATTTGAAGGGTACTGTGAACTGCCCATCTTTGAAGCGTTATTCCGCTTAAAGGACACCCTTTCCAAATCCAGAAAAAATATAAAATGTGTTATAAAGTCATCCCTTTCCGAAAATTGTAGTATTTCAAAACATCATGATGTGTGATAAAAAAATATTTTTCATTTAAAACGTATTAAGTCTTGGGATCTAAAAGGAATATTAATATGGTTCTTGTGTCAAAAAAGGTGTTCAAAACATCTTAAAAGATTATGTATAAAATTACAGAAATAATCAGTGGCTTTTGAAAGATAACATAGGTTACGTTTTAACTCGTGTCATCTCTAAAATAGAATGAAGTTAGAGTTTCATCAGTTTAAAAACGTTTTGAAAGCAAAATAACTGACATTGAATGCCGAGCTTACACTTAGCTCAGGCAAAACGGCCGTAGTTGTATGTAACGGCCGTAGTTATATGTAACGGCCGTAGTTGTATGTAACGGCCGTAGTTCTATGTAACGGCCGTAGTTGTATGTAAAACCGTTACATGTATCGTATTCTAAGTTGTTATCACAAAAGGTTCGCTAAGTGAAAAATTGTAACTTAAGTGCCTTACTGAAAGTCCGTAATAAATAAAAATAAATGATGACCGGTTTAGCCTAGCGGGTAGTGACCCTGCCTACGAAGCTGACGGTCCTGCGTTCGAATCCCGGTAAGGGCAAATATTTGTGTGATGAGCATGAATATTTGTTTTTTAGTCTTGGATGTTTTCTATGAATTTACATAAGTATTTATCTTTATAACATCGTCTAGTACCCACAACACACGCCTTATTGAGCTTACTATGGGCCTAGTTCGATTTGAGTAAGATTGTCCTCTATTATTTATTATTTATTTATATTTCAATATTAAAAATTTAGCCCATTAATGTCCCCACTGAGGGTCACATGTCTTTACCCGGATACGAGTTCGATTAAGCCATACTCAACCACGCTGGCTCAGTGCGGGTTGATGGAGGGTTTTACGACCACTACAACTTTGCGATAGTAGCCGGGACCTATAGCTTAACGTGTGATCCGAAACACTGAAGGTCCGATTCTGTACTTAAGATAGATTAATTATCTTATTGATTCATGGTCAGGTATTGAACCTGTATCGCCTGTGTGAGAAAACCATTAGAGCACGGAGCACTTAAATAATATTGAAAAAAAAATAGCAAATCTACTTACATAATTTCCTTCCAAACACACAATTTCGATCCAACAAGACACTCACTAATAGCGAATTAAACAATCCACTAGTTTTAATAAAAAAAAAACTTTTCCGCGTGTTTATCGATGCGCGCGCGCAAGTGTGGCGCGTCCGCGAGCTTTGGCACGCGTCTGCGTCGCGCAAGCATACGGTGCGCTGAAGAAACCTGCACTCTGCCCTACGAAGCAGGGAAGGAAGCTGTGCGGCCTGACGGTTAACAATGTTATGAGTTTGATATGTTTGTCAACAAATATTTTATGAGTTTCTCGTAAAAATTGCACAAGAGTGAGAACTAGAAAAAACATAATAGTTAATGCAAACCTTATGTCACTGAAGTCTTATAATTACTGTTGGCAAGATCTTATTAAAGGAGCGATGGTACCTAGGTTAGTCTTAAGAAGGAGTAAATTAAAAAAATATATTTGGATCTTGGTAACCACAAAACAGTCAAGACTAACAAGATCAAGATAGTCAAGCCGGCACCGTTAACTAGCTTATGCAGAAAAACTAAGTCATGGTCACCTTGCTACGATCAGCTAAAGGACACATACGGTAGATTTGTGGTCGCTGAACAAACCATGGTAAAAAATTGGCTTTGAACGCTTTCTAATCGCTTGGCATATACTTCATTGTAAGTGCTCCAGGTGGAACAACAGTTTTCCAGCTGAGATCGGACCAAGGCATTGTAAAGTAAAATCAAGAAATTTTTGATTTACCGTCGTTGTTACCAACTTTCTTAAATTTAAAAACTTTATTGAATTCTGTTTGAATAATGTTGAAGAAGTCTGAATTGATTTTGTTCGGGTTCTGTTGATTAACATCCGGTACTGGCAAATTTATATCTATGTTTTTTCGTATACATCTTTAGTCTATGGGATGTAATAGGCCTCTAAAAAGGTACGATTATTCTGTACCAATATACCAGCCGATTGAAGTCATTTTGCAGTAGACTTGGGTCTACAGGTGATACGCTTGGACGAGAAAACTTTTAACCATTTGCAAACAATTGAAATTTAAAATTTTGGAAGCAATATTTAATATCGTTGATAAAGATGTAAAAGTATGGGCCCCAAATGGGAGCCCTGTGGTACGCCAGAAGAGGCCGAAATGCCACCCATAAGCAAACCATATGCAACCACTTTACACTTACGTTGGTTAAGCACCGCAGTAATGACGCACCCCATTCGAGTGCCTATAGTTTGTCTATTAATATACTAGTCGCATGGTTTGCTCAATCAAAGATTCGTTTCTGAGAGTTCGGAAACGTATGACACTAGATATGTTAGGGTGTATTTGGACTTCATGGATCCATGCTGCGACAAAATAAGAGATTGCACATGCCACGTTAAATGCTTTTAATAAATTTTCGTACTCTAGGTCAGACCTACATACATATTGTGAAAATCAGCATAAGCACAAACAATATCGTCGAATATCTAACTAACAAATAACATGCCGTCACACTTTTCCCGTAAATGGTGGCAAAGAGAGATTGTGGCACCTATAGGGGTTGGCGATGAAAGCTGATCACGGATAGCGCCAGTGCTTTTAGCTCCTCCATCCAGTTGCCACTTACAACTATGGAGTAATTTCTGGGATTTTTAAAGTGATATTTTATTATTATTAGAGGACAACCTTATACAAATCGAACTAGGCTTACAGTAAGCTCATCACGGCTTGTGTTATGGAGACTAGACGACGATATATTTAACAGAGATAAATACTTTTGTAAATACATAGAAAACATCCAAGACTAAGAAAAACATATTCAAGCTTATCACACAAATATTTTCCCTTACCGTGATTCGAACCCAGGACCGTCGGCTGCGGCTGTCACTACCTACTAGGCTAAATTGTATATAATAATTCATTTAATACTCAACAAATGTAATTTTACTTGTGTGTGGTGTAATTTGATGTTATTAAACTTAATTTTATATTTTTGGCAGCGGTTTTTTACAATACACAACTACTGACCGGCAATTGATCACACTCTACTGGTTATATTGAAGCGTGGGGAAAAATCTAAGTGGTTTAATACAGAGTATTGTCCCTGCGTTGCGTTTTCAGCTAAGAATAAAATAAAAATGCAAGTAGTCAGATTCCATGAAATTATTCCGACATAACCTCGTTCCATATCTAGGAAACGATTTTTGTACGACGTATCGCCTTAAGATACTGTTTTAATATATTTGTTTCTTGGGAAAACGATGACTTCCAATATCTGAGCAACTAATTACACAACAACGCCTTGTAATTGCTTATTTTGATTAAAATAATTTATACAAAATATATTTGTTACGGGTGCCAGCAATGCCACCGCCACTTTGACAGTTGCCAACCCCATTTTAACCAGTAACATTTTTAAGTCCTTTTTTTGAAACGTTCAATCGTTCAAATGTGAGCAACAACAGTGTTATATTGAGTTAGAAACTTACATACACATCTCTCTTCTTGTCTCTTTGCAGTTTGTAGAAATGAGGTCGTTATTTCCTACGACATTAGCCACAGGCTAACATATCCACCGGCCTAAGAACATCGTGTTTTTCAGCACCAAACCAAACCACGTTTCCAAATATTCGTAGAGATATATTATCTTCCGCACTCCAGGCAGACTCTATTGCGAGCTAGAGTTTCCTGTTTAGCGTAATATTGCTGTTTTTACGTTTATTGTTATTTAGTGTTGCCTTGGCAAAGCTTTTGCCTACTCTACGTTTGTTTTGCTGGACAGATTGGGTTAACTTTATGCAATGTAATATTATAATCAAGCTAATATTATGTAATTGTTGTATAAATACTCTTGTCATGAATTGTCATCATGATGGATGTTGTCACGTTCCATTCATGAAGTTCCATCGATATAAGATAATCTGTGGTTTTACATAGATTCTCTTTTATTGTACCATTGAACACTTATTTGATACATTGAACACATGACCAAAATCTGGGTAGTCTGAAACCCAATTAGCTGGGCCGGTCTACATTTTAGTATGCAGGCCAGCCCAGCCAATTGGGTTTCAGACTGTACCAGCTGTATCTGTCAACTCAGCCTGCGGAAGGTATCGAGCCAATATTTTCATGTGTACTTGTTAATTAAAGTTGTTAATAAATATCAAAGGATTTATTTTTAGATATTTATTCAATTAGGGATGTTAAGTTAAATATTTATTCTATGAAAAAATTGTAATTTTTATTATAATATACGACTGAATAGTTGAAGGAAAATTCCGTATGAGGTTTGCAGGTACTTATACGTAATAGGTCTTCATATATTAGTAATTACGTATCGCTGTTTTAATAAAGTTAATTGTTAAATTTGTAATTGGTGAATTGTTGTAGATAAAAATCTACCTTTTTAAAGTAACGTTCACTTTAGGCACGTCAATTTGTAAACTTTATAGATCTATTTTATCTTATACATATAAAAAATCGGGCAAGAGCGTGTCGGACTTTGCACATTTAGGGTTCCGTGCCAAATGTAGAATATAAGTCTTATTTTAACTGCCCCCCTTATCTAGAAAAAAAAAATGAAACGTCTATCAAATATTACCTTCTTCTATCTTCTTCTTCGATCTATTTAGTAGTCTCATGACTGTAGGTTGTATTCAGCAATTTGTTTTGATATTTTATCGTTTTGGTTTTTATTCGCTACGAAAAGAATGGCAATTTTTTAAAAAGCAGGCTCTTGAAATTTACCTCAAATTACCAAAATTATTATGTTGTGGTTATTATTATATTGCTGGAATTCGAGATCAACTTCGACATGATCATGTCGAAGTTCATCTCGAATTCTAGCAACCACAACATTGCTTAAGTCAGAGGAGCCAAAGCCCTCATGTAAGTAAGATACTGATGCTGAGATCCTGGAGTCAAACTGTCCTGATTCCACGGTCCAGCTTCTTCATGTGGGAATTTTTAGAAGGTTCTTATTCATCGGTTGAAGTTTTCTTAATAAAGTATAAGACGTCTGATATTCAATTTACAATATGCTCTTCCTCTCAACGACCCAAGGCATAATATGATGCCATTTTCCCATGCCAGGTTTTGAATTATTATACCATGGCATATGGTTCCATATCGCGAAGCCTCAAAACAAACTGGTCATTTGAGAATTAAGCATATTGTGTGTGTGTGTTGTGGTAATAGGTATGCAATTTGGTATATTATTTGTCCATATCTTTTCTTGCAATATTAATAATACCAATTATTTTTATTTTATTTATTAAAGGTGGCTGCAACCATTCCCTACAGCTTTTATTTTGGCTTGAGAAGCGGACCTGTGATCACATATATCACGATATACCTGTGGTTCTAATGACCTAATAATGAAAGTTTGATGAAAAATATAGAATCCATATAAGAACAAGAGAAGATTGGGTAATAGAAATAGATCGACCAGCGATCACTTGCTTGATGGTTCAAGAAGAGAGAGCACAAAACTAGCAGGAGCTTGTTAATGTATCTTGAGCAGTAACGGACGAGACAAATCAATTGCCTTAGGGCTATATTCCAGCGCGTTCCAAGCGGAAATCGTCGCTGTAATGGAATATTCTGCTGCCCTAAAGGAAACATCAGATACTGAAAATAAGACTGTAGTAATATATTCAAATAGTCGAGCAACCTTAACACTATCAGAAAAAAAGAGCTCCGTGGTTTAATGGCTTTCACGCTTGCTTCTCACACAGGAGATGCAGGTTCGATTCCTGACCACGCACCAATGATATAATCAATTTATCTTAAGTATATTATAGGGACGTTCTAACAGTGAAGGAAAACATCGTGAGGAAACCATCATTACTCCATAGCTGCGGTGATGACCTAGCCCCCTGCCACGCAAAATGGAGTATTGAATAACTGACTAACAATGGGCACAATTGTGCCTCTGACACCCCGTATGGGAAATGGCGTGACGCTATGTTAAAATATACGAAATAATATTATTATTTAGCATGTAAATTATACTGTATTGCACTAATTGGGTGCTATTTTGCAAGCTAGATGTGCAGCGCCGATAAAAGTCATGTAAGCCTATTATGTAACCATGTCTACGCAAAATAATCGTATATGTATTTATATTTGTATTCATAAAGAGTTATGCTGTTACAACTTTATATTTGCCTAATAAGAACGATAAAAATAAGAAAAACAAGAAAATCTTGGTTTGTCTAATACAATATGATACGGTTTGATATGTCACCTTAGTTGCCATCATTTCCTTCCAAGGTCTAAGCTTATCTCTTTTATCGAATATTTTCATAGAACTTAATTTTCAGGACTTAATATGGCCTTAGAGATTTTATCACACGATGATACTTAAATGTAAATTTTTTTGCAATATTTTCTTTTCTTGAGATAGACGAGATAATGTTTCAGAATTTTCTTTCTTTATGCACCTTCTATGCTCTAGTTATTGTTCCGAGAAGAAAACATAAATTTTCTTATTTTTTATGTCTTTTATTTTTTTTATTTTCCGGCCATGAAAGCACGGCTTTCTTTTTTTCGTAAGGCTGGAGAAAAAAATATGCAAGAAAAATATAGTAGATTTTACAACAAGTGCACAAAACGAACCATTTTTATCCGAGACTTTTAGCAGCCCGAGCCGAAGGCGAGGGCTGATAGTAATGTCGAGGATAAAAATGGTTTTGTGGACGAGTTATAAACTCTGCTTTTCACTTCGATTGCGAGAAAATAAAACAATAATTTGAGAAAATTCAATACGAAAAGTTCACGGCTTCTTTCCCGCTACTTTACTTTTTTTAATTTTCCTGCATAATTTTCGGGCAAAGAAAAAAAATATACAGCCTATTCTTAAATTATTTTGGAATAATGTTTTTTTTTTTTGTGGTAAACACGTTTTGATATTTAGTTTCTTTTTCGTATTATCTTATTATAAATCAAAAATGCAAATAGGGATGGAAATATTATAAATTAGCAAGTTTTATCCATGTACAATTAATTGTTTTTGGCTGTATGGGCTAAATGGTCACTGCCTTAGTGTATACACATTTAAAAAGCTACTTTTATGCACAAGAGCATAAAATTCAACTTTATGTCGCCTAGATCCTGCATAAAGTAGTACTTTTTCGAGCATGAGAAGTGAAAAAGACATTAATAATGAAAACACCGTTTATGTTAAACATACCCGAATGCCAATGCCGTCTGAAACAATAACATGCTTCATAAAATGTCTACTGCAGATTGGCTTACTCTCTTATTCAATAGCACACAGATTAGTACTTTATGGGTTCTTAATTCTGAAGGGAACAATACATTACATGCGTAGTGACGCCTTTTCACATATGCCCGAGGATCGATCGGGGTCAAGCCCATCGGTTATAGAGATATTAAGGTTTCATCGCGATATTTTCTATCACTGTTAGAGATTATTATTATTGACACTTTCTAAATAACTAAGGCCGTTAGTTGACAGCTTAAAACCCGACAGCTCTGGTCGGGTCTTCAATTTACAAAGTTATATTAAACTAGCCATTGGCCGCAGTTTCGCTCGCGCAGCATTGTGAGAAAATGAAATTGTCATCCAAACACTTCATCCCAATAATAAAGTTCGTCTCAAATTTGAAAAATAATTTGCTTAGTTGAAGTCGCTTACCTAGAAACTCAAAAGTGTATATTTAGCCAAGAATGACGCGACTACTTTGGCCATACAAACAAATAAATGGACCTATAAACTACCCATTCACAAAGTTTCAGCTTCATAGACCAAGTGATTTTCATACAAATTTTCCCCCCCTTAGGGAAGTAATTTCGCAAAATACCTTCTTAGTGCTCTCCTACTATACATAAAGGACCCATATACATCGTTTCATGCTTCTAAGTCCATTAGTTTATGTGCGTTTTCTGTCAGCCTGACTGACAGAACAACGTTATCAGCGTTAGCGTTCAGTTTAATCAGTTTAGTCGTGCCGTCTGAAGAACCGATCTCTGTGCTGGAATCGATCTTTAAATGTCTAGTCGAATCGATTTTGTTAAATTCACGAATATTTTTCTAGCATCGTACAACGGTATTTACTGCTTATTGAACCTCTCCTAAGCTTTTTCTATTGTGAATTGATCACTTGACGAGGCTTGGAAAGGTCGAGAAGGAATTAAACGCAATTCATCATGCTAAAGTATTGTTCGCTTAGTTAGACAAAAGTAATGTACCGTTACACGAAAATACGGCAATACTGAAAGTCAAGACTTTATTGTAGTTTTATTTGCCTGTCATCCCATGTGAGAAAAGGCATGGCGGCGACTCCGTGTTCTTATGTGCCAGGCATACACGGCTACCGACACCTACGACTTGTGTTGTAACTTGACTCAAACTAAGTTATTGTGAATCTTTGAATTTGAAATTGAATCAGGATAGAAACTCTAAAAAACACAGAGCAAAATAACATTAATTTACAATGGGCCGCTTAGCTTCCCATTCCTTTGGTAACAACACACACTACCTTGACCTTTACCCTCATCATACCAATCTGACATTGTTGACAAGTGTCTAGAATCTAGAACTTCTACTCGTTATGTATTTACTGTGTACGCTGTAGGAAACGTTTGGAGATATTGTTGGCTGAGACGCCCGAAGCGGCGCCGTCTATGGCGCAACGCAATTACGCAACTCTCGAACGACACTTTATTCATTTCCGGAATGACAATTCTATTATCCTGAATCGCGACAAAAGTCATGTCCATCAATTTGGAAACATTGAATCCTGTTCACCAATGAAATTGTGCCAAAGGTCACGGCTTAATCGATGTATAGACGACTGCCCCAGAGATGTATAAGCATTTTACCTAGCGATACACAATTCTGAATGTCTGATTATCAGTAGGTTATGTTTCAAAAGTTCAGGAAACTTTTCAGATTTTTACGATTCTGAAAATAAAATCATGAAACTCCTGTAGCCCAATATATAGGAGGTTTCAGTTTACATTCATATCTACAATTGTTTTTTTTTAGGATCGTTTGGTATCACGTCGGTATGCAAAACCAACCCAAAAGTGGGGAGACTACTAACATACAACACTAACTAACATATTGATGGCCGAAAAACCTCGAAATTTTCCGGCTTATTCCAGTTTTTGGCGATTTTAAAATTCTTGTCTAAACCTCATTTGTTTCAAGTCAACGGTTACAGCGTACGAGTGCCATCGAAGTCTACTCCTCAAAAAGTGTGTTTTATTGCCGCTTTAGTAATCAATTATGTACCATGTGCGTTTTAAAAAATTTGAAATTGAAAAACACATCTCTAAAAACCACTCGTTCTCTTTCACCACCTTCTTTCATTTAACGGTGAAAGAGCATGCTGAGAAGACTTTGCGGCGCTCCTACGCTGAAACTATTGACTTCACAAAAGGCATGCTGAGTAGACTTTGCGGCGCTCCTACGCTGAAACTATTGACTTCACAAAAGGCATGCTGAGTAGAGTTTGCGGCGCTCCTACGCTGAAACTATTGACTTCACAAAAGGCATGCTGAGTAGACTTTGCGGCGCTCCTACGCTGAAACTATTGACTTCACAAAAGGCATGCTGAGTAGAGTTTGCGGCGCTCCTATGCTGAAACTTTTGACTTCACAAAAAATAGATTAATCCAAGATATAAAGGAAATTTTCTTTGCTTATTTTTTTTTCGAAGACTGTTATATCGTATATAAAACTACTCCTGTTGGCTTAAAATCGCCCTAGAGGGAAAATTATCGAGGTTTTTGGGCCATAAAACCTAGGCCTCCCCACACGGTACCAAACGATACTCGTTTTGTTTTGGTAGAAATGAATGTTTGAATCAATTTTAAATTCTCTGGATATTGGGCTACTGTAGGATAATTAATGTATTTATTTACTGAGTCCAATAAATAAAAAGCAAACAACTCCTTCAGTTTTGTAGCCGGTTTTACAAATCTACCACGTTTAAGGATTTCAAGGTTATTATGTACAGGTTGTTCCATAAATCATGTCCCACAACGACACAGAAGGTAGACCTGCCTTAGATGTTTCGAATAAGCTTAACATGACCTCTGTGAAAGTTGCATGTAATTTGTCGATCGAGATATCTCCAATTTACATGTTTTATTCAAATTCCCCCATTTTATACGCTGTTAGTCCCAGCCATTTCTTGAATAGCCCACTGTTTTTTTTGTCTACGCTATTAGGACTTATGGGGACTGTACATTTTTAGCATGTAATACCATTTATCTACACACGTATCATAAACCCTCTTTACTGCGTCCAAAAACCGCACGTAACGATCAGCATAATGTTAAACTACATTGTAAAAACTCATTTCTTACCTGAATATTGAACAATATGACTATAATGTAAATTTTCTACATATTATGACATTCAAACTTCGAACGCCGACGCCACTACTTTGTTTGTAAAGTTGCCAATGCCACAATGCCGGTCAAACATGCGGTTCCTGAACACATCAAAGAGAGCTTATGCTATGTGTGTAGATAAGCTAGTGTATGTAACTGTACATAAATAGACATTAAAACTCTCGAGTGCTATTATTACTAAACTCGCCTTAGGCTCGTTTCATAAACCCACTCTCGAGTTGTAATGCCCTCCAATAATGGAGGGCATTACAAATCGTAGATACATAAGTATCAGTCACATAAACTACTTTTTTAGCGATAATTTTGTAGGTGTACGAGACGCATACCTTTACAAACTTCATAAACGCACCGCACAACCGACGACAGGGCGATTAAACAACGTCAGACTGAGTCCAATGAGGACAAAGAAAGTGACAGATCTGTACGTCAACGTCTCAGATGAACGAGACTATTTACTTTCTTTTTTTTCTTTCTTTAATTTAAAAAGGAAATAAAAATGGATGCTTATGTAGCTCTATCCCTTATTTCCTGTGTTTTGATGAGGATTTTGATTTGGATTTTCATGTCAGAGGTAAAATAACTGTGATCTGAGTCTGACTGTCATTTTTGTTTACAAACGTCCAAGGAAAAATATAGCTGACAAATATTAATTATTTCACAAAAGTTCTACAAAATAAATAGGGTCGCTGTAATTTATGAATGAATGTGGAGCCATTCTTACGGTGCGGTTTACGATGCGCTTACGAAGGCTATTTGCGTTGTGAGCGCACTGTAGGTCGGTTAATAATGCGCATACAATTGGCTGCCCTCAACACAGAGTTGAGGGCAGCCGGTGGTGAGGCCTGCGGCTGCTCTGGGTACGGGCGCATGTGGGGACGCCCGACAACGAGCGAGCAGACGAGCTCGCAAAACGGGCGACCCACAAAAAAACGCGTGCTGACTACGACCGGTACCCAGTATCGTTCGCCAAAAGAACGATACGGCATGAGTACATTGCCGAATGGCAGAGCCGGTACGAATCCGGAGACACCGCTTCAGTCACCAAAGCGTTCCTCCCAGATGTCGCCCGAGCACACCGCACGATGCTCCATGTGCAGCTCGACAATTTTCTCACCCAAGCGCTCACGGGGCATGGCGGGTTCTTTCAGTACCTACATAGGTTCGAACTGAAGAATAGTCCCACATGCCCCTGTGGTGACGCGGGTGAGGACCGGCTGCACATTCTCAAAGAGTGTCCGTTGTATGGGAGG
The DNA here is from genome assembly GCA_949825045.1 of Argyresthia goedartella. Lineage (NCBI taxonomy): Eukaryota > Metazoa > Arthropoda > Insecta > Lepidoptera > Argyresthiidae > Argyresthia > Argyresthia goedartella. Next base: position 38,678,027 of record OX463814.1, read on the forward strand.
AGAAGGCTTGAGGCCGAGATGGTCATGGGCGGCCAAATAACTAAGTGGAACCTTCCAAACCTCCTACAGGACAAAACAACGCGCCCAGTCCTGGCGGCATTCATGAGGGAGTTCGTGCGGTTGTGCAATATTAGGAATAAATATAGGCTCTATCCGGGCACCAATCAAATTATTTTGACATTTGACTATTTATTTTATTGAAGTTATTTTTTACAATTTTGACTTTCAGAATTTTTTGACATAATTTCTTAAATTGACATTTGGTATATTTTGTCATTTTATGATTTAATTATTGTAGGACATCTTAATATTATAGTTTTATATACATTTTAATATTATTATATTATAGTGATATATAAATTAAACAGATGCACCTCAGTTGGGGCAAATAACTTAATGTAATTAGCGTGTGTTTTATATATTTTAGTTAATTGTGTTAAGTCTAAGTTTAAGTTAATTGTGTTAAGGGCAAACCGGTATAATTCTGGCGTCTCCAAATACCTCAAATGTTAAGAATCAAAGATTATGGAATAAAGATAACAAGAATGAAGAGAAAAAAGAGAGAAAAAAACGAAAAAAAAAACAGTATATATATATATATATATAATAAAGAAATAAAAATGTATAAAAATATTTATGATAATAATCATAATTATAATTTTATATCTAAATGTAATAAATATTTATACCATAGGATCACCAGAGTGAACGTGACCACACCATCATGAGTGACGTCATAATATAGCGCGCGTCATAGCGCGCCCACAGCGCTCACGAAAAAGTGGTAGTGCAGTGTTGTGAAATTTGAATGGAATTGAGAATTATTCTTGGAATATCTATTGCTTTAATTTAATTTTAACGTTGCGCGAGAGGTGGTAAAGTACTCTGTAAAGTAGAAGATAAACAATTTATATTGTTGGAGGGTGACATGACATATGACAGATGACAGATGGATGACGCAAGCGCGTTTTCGCCGGTTTATAATGAACGCGGGAGAATGCAGGCTATTTGCCTGCTTACAATGTAAACCAGGGAGTATACAACGATTACAGTGCCGTATTGGAAGTCGCATTTGAGATCTGTTAAATAGTGGGGAGGGACTTAGCTAAGCGTCTGTAATTTTTTCCTTGTTTCCTTGTTTGGAAAAGGAAGGGAGACTGACGTATAGCTGTGTCACTATCTACTGTTGACAGATGTCAACCATGACATATCAGCGCTTCACTGTGATATATAAAGGATATCGGCTATAGTTGTATTGTTTTAGTGTGACAATATCGGTCATCGATTCCGGTATACCACGATACGCTCGTGATTGTATTAGCGATACTTGCTTATTGCGTAAAACGTTCGAAATTACTGTCGCTTAGCGTATCATGGTAGCGGTCGGGGAAAATGCAAGGTCATGTCAAGTGTTCCGAACCTATGGACCTAAAGCGACTTTGACGAAAAAGGGATATTACATGTTCAAAATTACTTAAATGACGGGACTGTTTGGGTTTAATCTAGTTCAACACAGACCTTGCTGTTAATGATTTTGTAATTATTTATTCCTGCTTATTAATTATAATAATTTATATTGTAATATTTGTATCAGTTAAGCACAACCAATTTTTAAAAGTGATCTAAAAATCTATCTGTGGAGTTTCTAAGCCCTGCTTCTACCACAGTGGTCCAATGTAGAGAAGGGGCAAAAATGACGTTTGCTAAGCATATGTAAATATCTACAGTAATAAAGAAAGTTGACTTTACTTGAATCTACTATTTCATCACTTATTTTTACAGAAAAATTGGTTGTTTGCCTCGATTATCTGTTTGTCGATAAGGTTTTTCTTTAATTTAGTTTGAAATGTTATGTAAGATATGACATATGAATTTTTAATACTTGAAACTACATTTGAAGTTCGCAGTTTTATGTTTCGGTAAAGCCTTTCTTCTGCTTTGCATTATAATATGAGTGCAGTAATTGTGTGCGTCTCCCAGCCACCTAATTTAAGTTTGCAAGTTTTTCGGTCTCTTAGTCTGGACCACCTTGAATACGAGACCTGCCAAATGCAGTTCTCTTCTCTCTTTCATCTCGAGGATTTTTTTCTCGGTAAGATATTGAGTTGTGTGTGAGCGCTTGCGGACATTAAAACAAAAACGCGCACATGCATTCTATATCATATTTGCATTGTTTACTAATTCATAATATACAGGGAATATACCCGAGATACAGGGAATCCTAGTTTGGGGCTAGATCAATGTGTGTAAATAGTCTCCAAGATATTATTATTATTATTATTATTATTATTATTATAATACTCTACTACTCTTACTGCAACTATAAGCCCCTGATGCCTAAATTTATTATTAGAGTAATAAGGATTCTCGAAATATCACATACTACGAGCCGAAAATATAAAAACGTTTTTTTTTTAATATAATATGTAAATTAATTATCTTATTCAAAGTCAAAATTATACTTATACCTAACTACAAGTCAATTATTGTTTTATATAAAAAATACCACCGTTTCTGAAGGTGGGCATCGGGATTAAGAAGAAACGGCAAGAAACTCCCCCATTGAATTCCTTTCCAGCTATAAGGGCATCTTACTTACATTCACTTTCATCCCCATTTCCAGAACTACCACTACTACTGAAATTACTGCTGCTACTCTCATCTGTCAAGAATCCTTACAAATATTACAAACGTAATAACTGCAGAGCCTATAATAGTAGTTTATGTGACCGCTACATAAGGAGGGCCTTAATACTCGAGAGTGGCGAGTTTCATAATAATATCACTCGAGAGGTTTAATGCCTAATAATGTACAGTTACATACACTAGTTTATCTACACACATATCATAAGCTCTCTTTGATGTGTTCAGGAACCGCATGTTCGACCGACATTGTGGCATTGATCATTGCTCTGCAGTTGTTTAGCTTGTTCTATAGTACCAACTTCACAGACAAACTAGGTGCGGCACGCAGGCGGGCGTCGGCGTTCGAAATTTGAATGTCATAATTTGACAAATTTTGGTACATTATGGTCGTAATCGTAATGTATCAATATTCAGATAAGAAAGGAGTTTTTACCATGAAGTTTATCAATATGCTGGTCGTAACATGTGGTTTTTGGGCAGTAAAGAGGGTTTATGATACGTGTGTAGATAAAGTATTTTATCTGTAATGATCAATGTCACAATGCCGGTCAAACACACGGTTCCTGAACACATCAAAGAGAGCTTATTATATGTGTGTAGATAAACTAGTGTATGTAATTGTACATAATTAGGTATTAAAACTCGAGTTTAATGCCCTCCATTATGTAGCAGTCACAGAAACTACTATTATGCAACAGTTGTATAAGAAGGGTCTTCAATTAAAGATGTCATGAGCGTTTTTAGGCCAGCTTAACGATTCTGTAAACATCAGTCTCGCATCTCACTTCGCTATTCACTCTCATTCATTATATTCAAAATGGGGATTAGGTGTCCTGCACATATTAGAATTACGTCATCTTATACTTTATCTGTCAGATATTATGGTCAATGAGACGACATAATTCTAATACGTGCAGGGTTAATAAATAAGAAAGAAGGGTCTTGGCGAAATTCAGTTACAGTTTGTTTGAAAAAGGTTAGGGTAGTAGTTGTATGAAACTCTGTAGTTGTATGTCAGGTAGGTATAGACAGATGGTACGTCTAAATTGCTAACGAGGGCTCCAGTAAAATGGTCGTATTGGGCATTTCCCTAAAGCCCTTATCAGCTGGATTTATTGATATGCGTCAAAAGATCTTTCAAATTACTTATGTGACATTATTATTGGTTCCAGGACCAACGATTATAAATTGTTGTCGATATTCAATTTGCTCAATTTCGTAAATTTTAAAGATATACTTTTTTGGTTTACACCCAAGGCCCAACCCGGATTATGATACGCAAGAATGGTGTCGTTTAGCGACAGACAGTACGGGAAGCGATAATTATCGTTGTGGAAAAGGGAATTCGCATCAGCAGTGGCACAAAATAAATAGGTACCTATTAATTTTGTGGCAGTGGGGTCAATGACCGGTATTCTCACTAAAACAATACACCTATAGTGAGAAGTTTTTATACATGATGTGGCAGTCAATAAGCCATCACTTGAAAATCGGCTCCAGACTTTTATAAGTACCTATGGCATAGATAGCATTTATGAAGTATTTTAAGTTCGGTTTTTCTCTTGTTTTTCTAAATAATTAAACTCCTGTATGGTAAAATAAAGAATATATGGTTTTTCTTGAGCTGCTGTGATTTAAAACTTGTGGAAATGAGAGTTTTCTTAGTTATCGAACTTTGAGATTTTCGCCGAATTACATTTCACTACATCTGGAGAAAAGTTGCGAATCTTTCCATAAGTAATGTACATATTAAAGATTGATGTGGTGAAATATTTGTAGGATCTTTATGGTCTTATTTAAGGTCTGTCACGGGGTACCCATAAACCGATGAATTTAACGTAACGGCTACTAAACTTTACGCCGCACTTGAGAGTACACTTAAATTTACAGCCTATTCTTAAAATTACAAAGTGTCGCGATTGAAATGCCCCATTTGGTTAAACTGCGTGAGATGTTTGTGGTTGTAACTGGCTATTCGATTTGTAGTAAGAAATGTCAGCCGCTACAACTCGCTTTGTTTGGATCTCAGGGACCCTTCAGAGGCCTGGCGAACCTTCAGGGTAAGTAAGTAAGTTAGAGATATGCATCTCAGTGATCGACGTTCATTGGAATTGAAAAGATCGAAGTGGACATATATGTCCCACGTGGTGGTGACATTAAAAGTTCGAAATAAACCGACAATACTTATATTGCTTCTGATAAAGACGGTATGTCATCTTATTTGATATTCTAACCTGTCGCCTTCTTGTGCGCCGAGAGTTCTAATTTTAGATTCAGTTATGAATTTTATCAATCATCCATGTGATCACAACTTTCATAATATTGTTATCATTCTCTTGACTATCATTGTAATGTTACAACTTCTGTGGCCCCAAGCGAGAGGTCCGAATCCCGAGTGTGGGGGAAGAAAACAAATTTCCATATCTTTAATGTTCATATGCGTGTGACGTCACTGTTCCTGGTTCCCACGACACAGGGTATCTTAGTGTGGGGCCAGAAGCATTAATGTACCTGTATATACATGTTCATATTTTTTGTTCAAAATTTTACGGAAACTGTGTGTAAAAAACACCAAATTCACAATGAAATGTACTACCTATATTCCGAGAAATAATGTATCCTTACACCCGTAGCACTCATACTCAGACCCGCTTAAATACAGCTATTTTGCAAATTACCCATTTAATATAATTTAAGCAATTACTGTAACGTGTCATATTAGTTATTCTGTGCGTCTGTACAGATTGCTCTGACCCTAAAAGGTGAACCTATTGTGGCAAAACAATGTTCAGATTCACCTTCATTCAGGCCAAAGATCTCATCGCTTATTTATATCTTAATGAGAATCAACCTGGGACCTCTTATTAACCCTTATATTTCTATCGCCTTATTCATAAACGTCTAATAAACCTATTTTAACTATAATGCCATTATAATTCGTTTGTCTTTGTCTGTCACTTTGAAATTTGTGTTGGTGAGAAAAGGACAAAAACATTTTAGCTATCATAAGTTTGTTAAGTTTTATAAATGACTAGGCTACTGTTTACAAAATACCTATTTTTGATAAAAATAAAATGTGTAGTTACCTCTAATAGGTAACAATTATTTCTTGTGATGGAACATAATTATGCCTCTAGGACTTCAGAATTTGCACTTTTAATGACAGAGTAAAATTCTTGATGCTATTAAAACTCTATTTAGCCGTGATTTGATGTGAATGAGATGAGACATGCGATATGTACTCTCTTACATTATCTCTACAAAAATATTAGACATTACATACATTCCACTCCCGGACTATTTCCTGTCAAAGGAAAGTTCGCGTCGTGATTTGCCGATAAAATAACACTGGTCAAACTTAAACCAACAAGTTGGCCTAACCATATACAGAAACTGGCCGGCCCAGCAGTCGCGTCTCCGCCAAACAAAAGACGCATCATCTCTTGTCGCCCGAGTGAAAGGAGAACGGCACTTGCTTTCGACTCTCACTGGTCAAAGATTGCACAACGCTTGCGCTTACGCAGCAAGCAACTATTTATCGGTAATTACAAAAACGGCGTACGGGGAAGTTGCTTGCATAATGTAATGACGGTAATACGGGGTGCTGTGATCTTATGAGTTTTAAATTGTGGTGTTCTAGGTTCCGTAGTGGGTAGAACTCGATGAGTTATAGGTAAGTAGGTTTATAGTCGGCATGAGTGGGTGGCTTGAAAACCGCGACCTAACCCTCGCGGTTATGTAAGTTTGCGACTGCAGGCACAGATAATGTAGAGACAGGACTGCAGGTAAGGGCCGAGGCCACACGCAGCAGTGTGGTGCGGCGCCGGCACTTCACCTGCGACGCCGCACCGTTGCGAAGCGAGCGAACAGATGTTGTATCCCTAAAGCGGCGAGATGTTGGAGCTGCAAAGACGAGCACGCACAGACTTCCTAAGAAAACTTGTGCCCCGGTTTAGACTGGCGAAAGTTAGCAATTCTTATCTACTTCAACAAGATACCTCTGGAGATTTTGTAATTGCCATTTGAGAAATTTAAGAACCATGTTAAAAGGACTTTGTCCAAAAAAATATGATATAAATAAGATAGATATCAAATGACAAGACTCCATGGGGTTAATCTAACTCAACACAGAACTCGCTTTTGATAATTTTGTAATTATTTACTCCTGCAAATTATTTGTTATAAATAATAATGTAATATTTGTACTACTTGAACCCAAACAATTTTAATAGGGATCTAAAAATCAATCTGTGGGAGTTTCTTTACACTCATTCTCCCACAGGCAGAAAAATACGTTTACTTAATATATGTTGATATCGAAAGTTATAAAGAAATGTAAATGTTCGAATGTCCCACACATTTCTGCCCACTAGAATTTTGGCGTAGAAAGAAAGCTTAATATTATTGAAGCTTGTTTAACCCTTAATTAAGTGCTCACTTTGACTTGGTAACAAAAGCTGATAGCTGAAGTCTGAAATTTCTTATTGATTGATTATTTACTATTCTTATTTTTAATATTGCTTATTCCTTCTTTTAAAAATTATATGGAACAAATTCCATATATCAGAATAGTTTCAAACGACTGCGTTGTTTCTGGTTACACGACACAGGATATCCTAGTATGGGGCCAGAAACAATATATGTGACTGTATAAAAATGTTAAAGTTTTGTTAAAAAAAACATACTTGATGGTTTCTTGTGTTTAGGAATGTCGGGAAATAACAAGGCAGATTTAGTTATTCCCACCTGAAGTACTGAAGTTGCTGTTTTGATTTTACAAACCGAACAAAGCAAAGTTTGATAAACTTTGTTAACTTAACATTGATGAATGGTGATTGATTACAGGTCTTTAAATCGGGGTGAATATCCATCCAGAATATAAATCAGTTCAAATCAACTCTATTATTTGAGACGACGAAAGGACTCATAAATTATTGTGATTGTGTTGAAAGGGTCGCAAATTAGCTGTCAATCTACGAACAATGAGCAGCAGGCGAGAACATGATGTTCTTCAGACAGAGAGACCTATTATGTTCATTCTTGATGCAAGAATTCAATTAGCGGTTTTGACTATTTGCTAATTAATTCAATAGGTGTGATTTTTCTGCGATGACATGCTTTATTAGCACAAACGGTCTTGAGATTACTCTATAGTAGGTATATAGCATTTGTTTGCAGTGAGTGTTGTCAGCACAGCAGACCTGCAAATTTGCAAAAAACGTAAGTTTTTATTTTACGTGCACTTATATTTCCTCTGGGTCTACAGGTAGATAAATTTAGGTACTGATGCGATGAGATGACATCATATTATGTCGGCATCTCATTGCCTCGAGAGAAATCTATAAAATTTCATTACTCAGTAGTACTTTGTGCCATATAATTATTATTGTATAGCTGTAATGTAACTTTTTAATACCTTTTCTGTCACTTTCACTTGATATTCTGCTGGAACGGAATGTATTCTGATAAATTATATTATAAGCCGGCATTGCTTGTATTTATGCAATTAGGCGATCATGAACTTTAAATTATGTTTTAGGTACGCAATGTTTATGCAATTTGTGATCTGAATGATTATCTGTAATGCTGTGCAAATTCATAACTTCGTAATTCTTTATGAACACAGTTATTTAAAAAGGATACATTAAGAGAAAACATATGTACAAAGGCGAGCTTATCTCTAAAAAGAGATTTCTTCCAGCAAACCAAGGCATGACAGGAAATTTTATCAATAAAGGGTAGGCAGTGCACAATATCTAAACAATATTAAAATACATATAAGTAAATTAAATATCTATAAAATACGGTAAATAAAATACATACTCCTATATACCAAACTAATAAATACGTATCATTACATACATAAACCTGTACAACATATAGTTTACATACAATAATAATATACATACTACAACTATCACAAAAGAGAGAGGACGTGCTCTTTTACCCGGTTTTTGAAAGCGAAAAGAGTGGGGCTGTCTCTTATCGTCAAGGAAGTGCGTTCCACAGTCGGAGCACCTGCAACCTGAAGGAGTGCTCATATGCGGAAGTGGTATGCCTTGGAGTGGCTAAGAGTGAGACCGTGTGAGATCTCCGTTGCCGATCTCCTGAAAAGAGATACTCAAAGCAGTCTCGAAGGTAGCTGGGGTAGCGTGGATTTTTCGCGGGATATTGAAAAGATAAAAAAGAATATGGGAGTCTCGGCGACGACGAATCGGAAGCCACCCCACCTCTTTGTGAAATTGAGAGACATGGTCGAATTTGCGCAGCCTGAAGATAAACCGAATCCCGAGATTCTAAAGTCGTTCGAGTTTGTTCAGAAGATCCTCGTTCGCGCTCGACCAACAGACATCATAAAAATTCATCAGAAATTCATATTAACAATAAATAATTAAATAAATATTCACTATATAAATACTCAAATAATCATACATAATCTTCTTAATCTCAATAATTAGTTGTTTTATATTTATTTCAATCTGGAATAACATATGTTTTTTTTATTAGAATGGGAAATAAATTTTGCAATTAAATTATTTGTTTAATGTATTTTCCAATAAAAACATGTGCAATGCGGATTCACTTGATAAGTAGCACTCACTGGACGACCTTGCACGCGATATTATACCATAGATAAACTATATCTCACAATTCTTGCGCTTTCAATTCAAACAAACGTCATCGTCAGTGATAGATATGAAAGAACGTTTACGACGTTGCATTGTGGAGCTTGTCGGAGGAGTTTGGAGCAAGTGGTGACGTTATGACGGCTTCACCTGCGCGCGCCGCTGCACCCGTGCAGTCGGGAACTGACGGACTCCCCGCACCCCTGGCCCTGCTGGCACCCTGCCAACGGCGAACTGACCCACAAAGGTAAACCTACAATGATATTCGGTCACGTATTTGCACAATGTGGCTAGATAATTCAGGCCTGTTTTTTCAATTATGATCGAAAGAGCGTTTCAATCAGCTGAAATTCTAGTAGAAACCGCAATCCCAAACTGCCATATTGCAGTCCACCGTGACTCAAGGTGCCATCCCTTCTTGCGAAACCGCACGGAGTCCTTCACAAACATCGCTCGACGCGAGATGACGACATAACTACACTCCCTACAACACACACACACACACACCGTAGCCGAAGAATTCGCAAGAACAATCCTGGATTACATAAAAAGTGTGTTCCTAAAAGAGCCACTGAAAATTACTATACCTATTGTTGAGACACGACAAAATATGTAAAAATTAATTGTGCAGGCCAACCTGTATTAACTTTCTCGCATGATGCTTTCGGTGTTGTTATTTTAATAAGGGTGCTAATTAAACAGACTTCTTTTTAATAGCATTATTCGCGTCTAAAAATGTACATTGCCTTCTAAATTACTAAGTCAGCCACAATTAACGAGCGTCTGAATTATGCTAGCTCAGCCACTAGTTATCTTCTAAGTAAGACACTCTAAATACAACTCAGCATGGTGATTATTTTTTAGCATCTAAATTTGTAACATGCATTCAAGCAGTAAACTTCTAAAATATGTATATGCGACATCAAAAAATATATACTATTAGCTTCTATTTTTTAAACTCGGTACGTTTAAAATGTAACTCATCCTACATTAAGTGATCGTCAAAGATTTGCTAAAATTGTCATCAAATAGTAAATTATGGACGGGTGCTAATTAAACAGACTTCTTTTTAATAGCATTATTCACCTCTAAAAATCTACATTGCCTTCTAAATTCAGCCACAATTAACGAGCGTCTGAGTGATATTAGCCACTAGTTATCTTCTATGTAAGCCACTCTAAATAAAACTCAGCGTGGTGGTTATTTTTTAGCATTTTAATTTGATTTGATTTAATTGTTATATGACATCAAATAAGATTTTCGTATAAGTACTTAAAATGATCTGTCGCAGGCAATTTGTTTGATTCCGCATTTTACAAACGGCGTCGTCCGTTTACTAACGCGCGCTGCTATGTAATATGCCGAAGGCAAATTGACACTCCTTTATGTTTTAAGAATTTATTGTTGTTCTTACATGTTCAACCTAACACGAAGGGTAAAGGGGGCTTCGCTTCGCTCACCCCCTTTACCCTTCACCTAAGCTACCGCAGTGTTTTGCCCTGATAATTTGCTATATTAATTTCAATTTGTCAATTTGCCATGTACATGAATCGAATGGCGCTCTCTGATTGGTGCAAACGGCCGGTCGCTGTCGTCTCGCGAACTCGCGCCAAATCTTGCAGTGGCTATTTTCACGACAAAAGAATATGATGTATTATTTTACATGCTAAGTTATTATAAATGATATTGTCTATAGGAGCTTAAATTATATTTTTTTGAGGACCTTGTGTTGAAGCTGTGAAACGTAAAATGGTGATGAGATGTAAAATCCGTGGCTGAGTTAGTAAATAAGGTGGCAATGTATAAATAAGAAGGACAAATTAAAACAATTGTTAATCTTTACTTGATGCTTTCTTTAGAATAATGAGTTGGTATTGTAAAAAAGACGAATTAGTTTATTAGAGGCTATCTCATTTTCCCGTTGCTTAGTTATAAAATGAGAAGTTTGATCACGTGGCTAATAAATAAATCTGCGGCTGGACTTATAATTTCCCTTTTAATAATAGTTTGTGGATATTCGTGTGCAGGCGTTTAGGAGACGTTTTAAGAAGTTCTAAGATAAAGTATAAAGGGTCTAACAGAATGGGAGTTATAAGCCGATTATTAGGGACATCATTCTGAACAACTTTTACTATGGAACCGACGTGATCAGAGCAACTTTATTTTTCTTATTTCAGTACATCGAAATGTAGGTGTAGTGTAGTGTAGTGTGTAGTGTATAGGGTGAAGTTGAAAATAAAGTTGATCTCATCAAGTCGGCCCCATACTAAAAGTTGTTTAGAAGGATGACCCTAACAACCACTCCACCATACAAAACAAATCCTTTCTACTTTAACCATGCCCCGCACTATGAGTTTATTCCGCCCGCCGCCTAATGTACGGGATATATGGCACTGTGTGCATATTGTATGGGAGCTACCATGTTTATAGTTTTGCGGTAATAACCGAGTATGCCATTTTATAGATGATATTAAGATACCGTGACGAGAAGTGTGAAAAAAATCGTTAGTCCCGTTTATAAATTAACTCAATAAATGTGTTTGATTTGACAGGTACCTTTAATAACCAAGTTATCCAAAAACAAAAAAAGTCCTAGATATTTACAAAATAACCCCCAACCTTTGAATAATATACATTATTACACAAAATTTCATCCAATTCAATTCAGTGGTTTAGGCTCTAGAGCTGACAACGGAAAATAGCCATCCATACATACATACTTACATACACACGCACACATATATACCTATATACACATTTGCTTTTTTCCACTTTTTCGGACTAAGTTAACAATAGAGAACCTTATAGAGAACCCCATCAAAATCTCAACCGCGACTTTTTTTGCGATTACTATACTTCCTTAATTTTTACTTCGTTAAACTCGAAAATACAAATTGAAAGTCCCTATGATTTGCCAAATCAGCATGATAATATACCGCATATGGGGTGTGTGTAATATTTGAGAAATAGTCCATCAAGAACAATGGCTCTTGTTTGCTGATGGTAGATTACGACTATGTAAATAGTTTTAATAAATAATTCCTTTGCCAAGATATAATATCTTGTCTGTGAAACAGCATGCTGCGCCGTATTTTCTACATATTTGAAATTCTAATATTTTAGGATGACTACCTCATCTACATATGTCATAGCTATTGCTCGACACTGCATCAATTATTTATTACGCTAGCTAACAGGAACAGGTTTTAACAATGAAAGAGAATGGAAAACCCGGACTAACCAGTCCTTTCCCGCGTCAACAGGTTTTTTACAAGCATTCATTTTTGTCTTATCCATAAACACCAAGTACCTAAGTAATTTCCATTTTATATGCACGCCCTCCTTATTGTATTGTGTGATGCATGTTTTAATTTGGAAGTGTTTGGGAACAAACCCTAATGTGATTATTCACTCTAGAACTAGAAATCAGCGGATATGTCACCGAAAGATAGTCAAAACCGTTACTTGATGAACTAAGGCGTTAGATGATCAACTATCGACAGATAGAAACTAGAACGACAGGATTTAGAATTTCCTTTTTTTTTTGTTCTTACATGTCAACCTAAGACCTCGAAGAATATTCGGGGGCTTCGCTGCGCTCGCCCCCTCTAGTCTTCACCTAAGCTACCGCAGTGATTGCCCTGATGTTTCGTTTGCAATTAAAGTTTAAACCAGATTACTATTTAATAGTTTTAACGGTTAGTTTATCAACTAACGCGTCATATAGTTTACTATCTGTCGATAATTCACGAATCTAACGAGAGAAAAAACGTTAGTTTATCAACTAACGGTTTTGACAATCTTACGGTGACATATCGATATTAACAGTACTACCCTGACTGTGGCGACATTTCTGCAACATTTGTCAAAGTAAACTCATGGATTTTGGCGTAAAATTTATCCTTTGACTGGTGAAATGGTTCTTGTGTAACGTAACTGGTGACGAGGGGTCTGAGAGGCCCACTGCGGTATCTGGTATAAATCATAGAAATTAAGTGTGGTAGCTAGCCGAAATATTTAAATACTGTGTTATCATATATAAAAGGATAAAATAAAATAAATAACTATACTCTGAATACATATTTTTGTTACGATCTTGCAATTTTAATGTATGTCGTCTTTACAATCAGAAACATAGAGATGAGATCACAAATTACAATAGCAGAAAATGTAATCAACATATTTCGACAAAAAACACTTTTTTCTATAATATTGAAGTAATAATTAATTTAAAAAAAAAATGACTCCAATCAAAAGTGTAATTGCGCGATATTGACAATGGTTAAAATTTGCCATTTTTATATGCAGTCTGGGCATGTTTTTTTTGCACACTGCAAGCACACACGTTTCAGACACGACAAACACTGGTATTTTGATTTGCGCTTTATCCCCTCAGTTACCACCGGCGTTAGCTAACGCCAGTTTTCCGTAATAGGTTTTAAATTTTATTACCATGCCAAAAGTCGCGATCCGTCCCAACTACCCTCGGTTCGAGTCGTTAATCGAGGAAGACAACTGGCTTTCGTGGTGTTTGGCCAGTTCTCGGATAAAAATACGAAAAATCAATACAGCAAAATTACGTTAAAAAATTACTTCATTGGTGACATGGGGTCTGAGAGTCCCCTGCCGAACTTTCATCAATGCAACTTACCGATTGGAGCCTGTCCGACACAGCTATGTTCCAGCTCCTTCTACGGCATATGCGCAAGTAACTCGAAGCTACTCAGGTGATGAACCCAAGGAAGTGCAGGGAAGCGGGTAAAATTATGTTTTACTTGCGCCGCTGGGCCTATAAGACCCTTTGTCACCAGTTGAAGATTAATAAAACATTTTTAAAATTTGCTTTCGCAATTTTTAGAAACGGCAACATTTGAATTGCAACTCGGTTTATCCAAAAAATATAATACCATTATTATCCCCCGAACCATCTTCTGATGACCGGTACATATTTGTCATATCTATAATAACTTTCCAGAAACTGATTGAGGTTAAGGTCGACTTGTCAATTATCTCCAAAGAAGTCTGAATCGCCAATTAGTTTTCACATGTTTACAAGGATGCCAGTCAATTTTATATATCCAGGTTTTAAATTATTTTCCCTGCCTATATGTATTTTATCTTGTCTTAATAGATGGGGATAGACTTTTCTGATATCACCCTGAGTCACAACTTATTTAAAAGACAAGAAAGTTGGCTCAGTTCTTAGCTTTCAATCTTATCTACAATGTACATCCCATACATATAGCCATACAGTAGCAAAGTTTGAGTTACTAGTCTGTATAACTACCTAGTCGGTCCTTAAGTTCTGTCACAAGGTTTTTGATAGATAAAACTCAGCAATAAACTTTTTCTTATTCGTATTATACATGATTAAAAAGCTTATTTTATACGAATCAAATTGCAATACAATACATTTTGTACGATTATCGCAATATGACAAAAAACCTTATAACTTGAGACAATCGCGAACCCAAAACAAGCCGCAACTGACAAAAATACCACTTACCACAAATTTAATAAAAAAACAGTGTTCCAGTTAACCAACAAGGTTTTTTTTTATTTATTCTGAAACCTCGATTTTAGACCATGCTGTATAACTAGCATTTGATTTTCTGTTAGCTTTCAGTTCCAACTGCTCCCAAAGAGAACTTTACGTACTTTTTACGTTTTCAGAAAAACGTATAAAATGATCTTGTGGGCAACAAGTACACTACGTAAAATGTGAATATGAAAATTAGTTTTACCCAGACTTAGTTATCTTATGCTTCAAAATGAAGGTAACGGGTTCAGGGAGGGTTCTGACTAAAATCTCACGTAAGTTTGAAAGGTTTTAAGAGTCATGGAAAAAAGATAAAGTGAATCACGTCCGTATTTTTGATTGGGTAAAAAAGTGCAAAATCTCTGAAGAAACTAGCATTTTTGTAATAAGGCTTTAAGCAATTAAATCCAATAATCAAATTTATCAGTATTTAATGAACTATCAAACCATATATAGTATTAAATAAAATAGAACTTGGTATTATTTACTATGCGGCAAAATATTTGTGACAGAACTTATGGACCGACTAGGTACAATGTTGTAGCAAAGTTACTTAACTGTTATCTACATAATTAAATCAATCATTCAGTAAAGCGTATCTTATATACTTAAATACATTTCTCAGTAAAGAGTGGCGCTTCTTATTTTATCACATATGTACCTTGCCTCTTACACTTAGTGTGGGGTTAGACCCAGAAAAAATTGACGTTTTATACATACAATTTATCCACACATGTGATAATACGAGTAGATACATAGTTTGAGATTTCAACCTCATAGTCAAGTCGCATATAAACCTCTATTTTCCATCTATGTTACGAGTAAAATATTGACTTCTTAAGGTGAAAAACAGCAGTTTTAATTAGTCTAATTAACATTGGGTTCAAAGGAACAGGAAAACCTTTAAAAAATTATCCGAATGCTGTAACGGGGCTCACATTGTTTTTAGAGAACAACAGTTATACTATAAAAGGCATTATTCCAGCGAGAATGAACATCTTTTAATTTAATTTATTTAGGATTGCTTTGTTCAGCTTCGATAAATACTACTAGAGGTATTACGCAAGAGGACTGTGTAAGCAAAATAATTTATTCGAGTCGTTTTATTACCTTTTTCAGAGGTATTTATTTTCTCGCTCAATGTGAGATATCCTGTACACAGATCCTGTACCGTTTGTATGAAAAAGTCATCGCCTAGATAGCATAGCATAGCGTCACACCCTTTCTCATATGTCAGAGGCACAATTGTGCCCACTTTATTCAATACTCCATTTCCATATACATCCATTTTTCCGTTACAGGGGGCTAGCTCATCGCCGCAGCTATGGAGTAATGAAGGTTTCCTCACTATGTTTTCCGTCACCGTTAGAACGTCCGTATAATGTACTTAAGATAAATTCATAATCTCCTTGGTACATGGTCAGGCATCGAACCTGCATCTCCTGTGTAAGAAGCAAGCGTGAAACCCATTACCATAAAAAAATGTTAGTAGTTTTATCATAACAATTACCTAGTTATTTATTTACTAGTTGTAATCACTTTTCATCATCGACTACACATTTTCACTAACAGATAGACAAAAAACTACATATTTGAAAAGTTGAAAGTTGTCCCTAATATTTTTGCTGTTGCTCTGCACTTGTTTAGCTTCTTCAGTCAACTTCACAGACTAACTAGGGGCGGCACGCAGGCGGGCGTCGGCGTTCGAAATTTGAATGTCGTAATTTGTCGAAAATTGATACATTATGGTCATAATCAATATTCAGATAAGAAATGAGTATTTACCAGTTCAGTTCAAACATTTTTATTCATAATAGCACAAAAATTGAGACTTAATGAACGTCATAACATAATCAAGCAAGCATAATATAACATTAAGCAGGTGCCTAAGTATTATTAGTGCATTGAACTGGTTTAATGCCAGATGTCGGTGTCTTGTAAAAATCCATTAATTTTATAACAGGCCTTTGTGCACACAGAGTGCTTTATATATTTTTTTAATCGAGCTTCAGTTAAGTTTTGTATTTCTTGCGGAATTTTATTGTAGAAGCGTATAAAAGAACTACTACCTTTTGTGAGTCTGAACATTGGAAAAGAAAGTTTATGTTTATTTCTAGTTTGCACAGTCTAGTTTATTTCTAGTTTGGTGGCGGCTATCAATGGTTTTAAAGCTACTGATATTTTTCCTTATATACATCATGTTTTCATAGATATATTGACTTGCAACTGTCAGGATGTTGGTTTCTTTGAAGAAATCTCTCAGAGACTCTCTATTACCTAGCTTGTAAATAAACCGGATCGCTCTCTTCTGCAAAATGTAGATGGTCTCAATGTCAGCAGCCCGTCCCCATAGTAGTATGCCGTAGGACATAATGCTATGGAAATAACTAAAATATACAAGCCTAGCAGTTGCAACGTCAGTCAATTCCCTGACTCTTTTAACTGCATAGGCTGCGGAACTAAGTTTATGAGCTAATTTTACAATATGGGGACCCCACTGTAGTTTGGCATCAATAGTGATGCCGAGAAATACATTTTTATCTACTAGTTTTAGTTTGTCTTTCCCCAATACAATGTTACTGTCAACTTGCCTTACATTAGGTAAAGTGAATTTTATGCACTTTGTTTTTTTTTATTCAGAAGCAAGTTATTGGCATTAAACCAGTCTAGAACTCGCAAGAGAGCATTATTTGTTTCCTGTAAGTCATTTTCCTGTCTCCTAATTTGAAAAATTAGTGACGTGTCATCTGCAAATAATACTATCTCTGACATGTTTTGTACCATGAATGGCAAATCATTTACATACACGAGGATAAGGAACGGTTCCAGAATAGATCCCTGTGGGACTCCCAACTTCACCTGAGAAACCGACGATTTTTTCCTATTAATGTCAGCTTTTTGAACCCTCCCATCTAAATACGATCTCATAAGCTTAGAGCTATTATATTTTATGCCGTAGTGTTTAAGGTTTAAGAGCAATGTTTTGTGGTTTACACAGTCTTGGACAGGTCACAAAAAACACCTATATCGTCCCTACGATCTTCTAACGCATCAAAAATATGTTTAACTAACATGACTCCAGCATCTGTTGTCGACCGCCCTTTTGTAAATCCAAACTGCTGGCTATGGAGAATTTGATGCGCATTGAAGCCACCACTGACCCAATATAATCTTCTCAAATATTTTACTCAATACGGGTAGAACCAAGACGGGTCTGAAATTTGTGGGGTCACCCCTATCGCCACTTTTAAATAAAGGTACTAGCCTGCTGTGTTTCATGAGATCAGGGAAAGTTCTCTCATCTACACAATTTTTTCTTTAGTGCTAAACGATCTTCCAAGTGTGCTTAGGGATGGGGAGATTTTCTTATTTGCCTATGACGTAGCTGCAGTAGTAACTGCTCCGACACTGGCATTACTGGCTTAATGCAACCGCCTACCGCATGTGCGTTTGGTTCCGCCATATTGGTCTGCTACTGAATACAACAAAGAAATAATTCGTTCAGTTTGATCTATCTGGGCGTAGAAGACCTAAATTAGCAGTCGTCGCGGACGGATCTCAATTGAGCAAGCCCACACTGCAGCGTTTCTGGGCTTTCAGGTGGATCAGGCGTTAACCTGGGACGCGCACATAGATAAGTTATGCAGCAGACTGGCGAGCGCATGTTTCGCCTTAAGTCGGCTCTCATCAACACTCCCTGCAGAGTCGCTGCGGACGTGCTACTTCGCGTCGGTGCACTCGCTGCTGCAGTACGGCTTGGCTTGGTGATCTTCTCACACCCCTTCCAGGGTGCGGGGTTGCGGTCCCGGGGCAATGGCCCCCTGCCGCGGAGTCTTCCGCTGGCCGTGACTACGGCCAGGTCATTGGGTGGCTGAGGTGTTCTTCGGGTTGTGTGGCCTCAATCCAGGGGTGCTGCCGGCTCGGCAACCAGGTCTCGGGGTAGGCGGCGACGGTCAGGCGGGCACGCCTGGTATGGCGCCAGGTCTCGCACGAGCGGGTGTTGAGAGCCGTCCGCTCAGTACGGCGGGCGTGGAGCTGTGGGGGCGCGCGGCGCAGTGGCACCGCGTGTTTGTCCTGCAGAAGCGCGCCGTGCGGTTGCTGGCGCGGGTACCGACTGACGAATCAGCCAGACCGCACTTTAAACAATTTAAGATTCTCACACTGCCTAGCCTACTTATTGTCCAAGTGGCCACGTATGTGCGAGAGAATATTTACCTATACAAACGACTTGGAGAAGGGCATAGGTACGAAACGCGCAACTCCAACAAATTAGCTACAATCGCGCACAAACTGGAAAAAACAAGAAAAAAAATCCACGCTATGGGTCCGGTAGTGTACAACAAGCTACCTGGGGCTATCACTGATGCTCCGAGTGTGTCCATCTTAAAATGTAAATTAAGAACATGGCTTATTGAGAAGTCCCTGTACAGCTATGATGAGTTTTTAGCATTAGATATATAACTAGTGAACTATCACATGATTTGACATTATAATTTACAATAACCATTGACATTATTATTTACAGTTTGATTATTTAATTTTTTGTGACATATTACTGACTTATTTAATTTACTGCGAGTAAGTTATTTTGAAATTGTTAGCAAATGCTTATTATTGTATAGGCATAAGTAATATAAACATCCCTATGTACCAATTTATACAAGGTACATAACATTGAATTATGATTCATTTCATGACGTGTAATGAATATTATCAATAAATGATGTCTATGTCTATGTTGAAGACTTTAGCTAAATGAGGGGCAAGTTCGTCTATCGCCGAGCTAATAATTTTTACTGACATGCCCAAGAATTCCTCGGAATTTTTCAAATTAAACAACTTAATTGATTTAATTATGCCATAGGGCTCAATATATGCGAATGAGAAATCTTGACTGCACTTTTGAACATTGTAGTTTTTAAAATGATGCAGCAAGATCCGGAGACGAGTCTAAAGAAGCCAAAGTAACAATTGGAACATTTGTAAAGAACTGTTCAAATGCGGCCGCGATGTCATCGTTAGAAGGTATTAGTTTATCTTCAATCATAAGTAAAAAGCTACGGTCTCCTGATTTGTTTAACCTGATTCTCTATTTATGATATTAAATTATTTTTTTAGTTTTATTCGACGATGTAAGAATCTTCGTTTTTTGTGTTTAGCTTTATGGCAGACGGCCCTAAATATTTTTGAATATTATTTTACATATTGAATAAAAATTGGGTCATGTGTAGATTTTTTTTGCCTTAAAGTGCATATAGTGTATCCCTAATTTTACGGATTCCTTTTGTTGCCCACTCACTTAACCCTACTTTACTATCGTTGTTTGTATGTTGCGACTCGCAGTCTAAGTTCGGTCGGCCGCGCGACCTCGCAATCGCAAGAAACTATTTCTTGTTCTTACTATGTTCTTACAACAGTTTTTGCTGTTGCAGTATTATAAAATAAAAACTTACGCGTGTTTTAGTGTATAACATAGTTTATCTACACACGTTTCGTTTGTTTGATTGTGGACCAATCAAAACCAGGGTTCAGAATAGCATCTGCTAATCTCATTAAAAAGTTTTATATAATATTAATAACATTGACGGATATGACATCGATTTGATTAAATTAAAAAAATTCTGTGGGGAAATGCGGAATCTCTACTTAAGTCTACATTCGTGTTACTTCATGCCTGCCACTGTGCATAAGATCCTTATTCATAGTTCTGAGGTAATAAATACCTCATTACTTCCGATTTGGGCAGTTCTCCGAAGAAGCCCAAGAAGCGATAAACAAAGACATACGCCGTTAACGGCTGCATAATATTCGCAATACGTCACATATTGCCACGAATACAGACATGATGCACATTCTTTTGGCATCATCTGACCCTTCGATCAACTCACTCAGAGAAATTACTAGAAAAAGTCCGAACAGTTAATGCCTGAAGTTCGCGACTTCATTATCCCGCTTTCAGTGACGATTTCACCAGTTACTAGTAATTTAATTAGAAACGAACAATATTATATATAATCTGACTCATCTGAGGGTGAAGAAGGATCTCGTTTTTTTTTGTGTAAATAATCGATTTAAGGTAGTTTTGTATTTATTTTTAAATTAAATAGGTGTATATTAATAAACTTGCTGATCCCACAAACTTCGTACCTCCTAAACCCTTGGTCTCCCGATCGATCACGCACAACATGCGGACTGTCAAGTAGGAAAGTCAGAGAACGGGGTGACCCGAAAGTAACGTCACCGTGATTTTATAAATTTCACTCATCATTACAAATCTAATGAATGTGATTCGATTTGTTGTTATAAGTAGTACGAATGATATACTGTATACACTTAATTCTATATGGCTCCATCGAAAGGACATATAAAATTCACGTGTGACATCACTTTCCGGCTAGTCTGCTCTTTGTTCACCTACAAATTTACCCAGTCGGATTTCAATATGCTTTATGAGAGATACTTTTAGTGAATAAAATCTTAATTATTAAATTTGGTATTATTATTTATGCTTGTTATTATTATTTACCGCGAGGGCCACGCAGACAAATACCAGAAACTGGTACTTGATAATTTGTAGAAAGGATTCGATTTGAGTTGCCCGCTTGGTTCCGATCGAAAACTTCGCGGTCCCCGGACTGTGGGTAGAGTTAGAACTAGAATTAGTCCGATGGCGCAAATACAACAAAGGGAAGAAAAGATAAAGATATTTATTGATTTATAATTGAATATTAGTTTTGATACACTTCTAGACTTACATATTACTCATAAGGAACAAACACCTCGGCAGTCGCGGGTGACTGAAAGACATTACACGCGTTGGAGACAATTCTTCAGTTCAAAATTCCAAAATTACAAATGTCTTTATTACTGTAGATATTTACATATACTTAGCAATCGTAATTTTTGTCACTTCTCTACATTGGACCACTGTGGGAGAAGAAGGGCGTAGAAACTCCCACAGATTGTTTTTTAGATCTCTTTTAAAAAATGTGTCATTATCATAATTAATAAGCAGGAATAAATAATTACAAAATTATTAACAACAAGGTCTGTGTTGAGCCAGATTAACCCCATACAGTCCCATCATTTAAGTAATCTTGAACATTCTAATATCCCTTTTTCGACAAAGTCGCTTTAACATAGTTTTAAATTACTCAAATGGCAATTTCAAGATTTCCAGAGGTATCTTGTTGTAGTAGAGAATGCATTGACCCTTGAAAGAACCCAGTCGCGGGTGGTTTGGTATAAAGATAGATGGATGAATTCCTTAGAGAAGAAAATAAGCTAGACGAAGTACTAATCTTACGCAGACTAAGTCACGGGCACCATCTAGTTATTTTCAGACAAAGGGTAAGCCCCACTTAAATATTACCCATCAAATAAGCAGGGGCTACCTGGCAAAGAACTTGTATTAGAATTATTTCTTAATAATTCGGACACTGATGTTATTTGTATTACAGAACATTGGTTAAAGGAAAATATGATGTCTTTTAACATAAATAATTACTAAATTGTCAGTTGTTATAATAGAAAGACTGCTGATAGAGGTGGTTCTTTAATCTTAGTAAAAAATAATATTAAGGTGAAACAACGGAAAGATATTCTTACACTTACTGTAGATAGACAAATACAGGTATCTTGTGTTGAGTTGGATAGCTATATTATTGTTTGTGTCTACAGACCTCCGAGAGATGAAAAAGGCCATGGCAATTTTGAAATATTCGAGAAAATTATGGAGGAAGCCCTCATTAAACTTTGTAATAACAGAAAAAAGTTAATTATTTGTGGCGATCTTAATGTAGATCTGCTTGTAGATACAACACTAAAGCGACGATTAATAACTCTTTTCAAATCATTTAATTTACGTCATGTATTTCTAGAGCCGACTAGAATTACACTTACCTGCCAAACTTGCTTAGATAACGTTTTTTGTGACTGTGCATTCACAAGTAAAAATGTAATTAACTGTTTACCATCCGATCACAGTGGTCAATTAGTTTCATTCCAAATTCCTCTGGAAATAAGACTGATCCATCATTTTATAGGCCTATTACATCCCATAGACTAGAGATGTATATGAAAAACTTAGGTATGGGTTTGCCAGTACCGGATTTTGACGAACAGAACCCGAACAACATCTATTCTGACTTCTTCAACATTATTCAAACAGAATTCAATACAGTTTTTAAATTAAAGAAAGTCAGTGCCAACAACGGTAAATCTAAATTTAATGACTGGGCAACATTTGGAATTCGTAAAAGTAGAGCTATCTTGTATGACCTTTATGAACAAAAATCCTATAGCTTGGATATAAAATTTCATGACTATGTCAAAAAATATTCCAAAACTTTCAAGTTGGTTTGTAGAACTGCAAAAACTTTACACATTAATAGAAAAATACAAAATTCTAATAATAAGTAAAGTAAAGTAAAGTAAAGTAATGTTTATTTGCATGAATATAGGTGTACATCGGGTATTTTATAATGTCACTTAGTTTCGCAATATTCTGCCATGCAAACGTGCAAATGTTATGATGTACATACAACACAATTATCATAAAATTAAAATTAAAGAAAAGTAAGCACTCATCTAAGAGTGAATGAGCATTAATTTTATTCACAATAAATTTATTATTCTGGTCATGTTACTTATCTATTTATATACCTATCATTATATTTATAATATTGCGTTAGATTGACTTGTCCTCCAAGAAGTCCTCTAACTTATAGTATGATTTTTTGATTAAGAAATATCTAAGTCCAGCCTTGTATGAATGAAGTTGCTCAATATCTCCTATGGATTTAGGCAGCTTATTATACACTTTTGGCGCCATATAAATATACTTTTGCTGAATAAAGCAGTAGAGCGGGGAGGTGCACTTAATTTAGTATCTCTTTTACTATTCATTTTCTTAAACAAGCACCAGTTTGTTTTTACAAATACAGCAGTTTCATAAATATATAATGATGTCAATGTCAATATACCTAACACTATAAAATGAGGAACGCAACTGTCTGTAGGTTTCAATTTACAAATTGCCCTTATACACCGTTTTTGTGCTCTAAAAGCTTTATCTTTGTCGGTTGAGTTGCCCCAGAAAATAATGCCCTAACTTAAAGTCGAGGCGACAAAAGCGTGATACACGGTTAATAAAGCGGATTGCCCAGTAACTTTGGCAAGCATATATAGAGCATAGGAAAACTGACATAGTTTTTTGCAAACATGCTCTACTTGTGGTTTCCATGTCAGATGTGAGTCAATATTAAGTCCTAAGAATTTGAATACATTTATTTTGTCAATTTTTTTATTATTATAGTGGATGTCAAGAGTGTTTGTTATTTGATTGTAATTATTTTTAAATGTCATTATGTTAGTTTTATCAAGATTGATTATCAGATTATTACGGCTCAGCCATTCAATAATATCGTTAAGGGAATTATTAATTTCAGATGCGTATGTATCGTCATCTGCAAATAATACGATTGGGTAACTTACTGACATAGGGAGATCATTGATGTAGATGACGAATAGTAGTGGTCCTAATACGCTACCTTGTGGTACGCCACATTTAACCATTCTCGGGCCTGATATGTATTGATTTTCTGTTTTTGTTTTCTGACATATTCTGGAAATCTGTGTTAACTGTGTTCTGTCACTCAGGTAGCTTTTAATAAGTTCAAGCACATTACCTCGTACACCGTAAACATCCAGTTTGTTTATTAGTGTTTCATGGTCGACGAATTCGAATGCTTTCGTCATGTCCATGTACAACGCTGAAATAGGTATTTTTTTATCTAAACACGTCACTACCTGCATTAAGAAATCATAAATGGCCATGTCAATCGTCTTACCCTTTCTAAAACCCTTCTGTTCCTTTGCGAATAGACATTTTTTCTCAAAATATTGGTAGAGACTATTATAAATTACTCTTTCGAAGATCTTTGATATTATGGGGATGAGCGCAACTGGTCTATAGAAACTCATGTCTTCACGGTCTTTTTTCTTGAAGTCTTTCTTGAGGTCTTTCTAATAATCGAAGTTTTCAACTTCTCTGGAAATACACCCTGTTGTATCGATATGTTAATTATACTGCTCAAAACCGGTGCTATTAAATCCGATACGTATTTAATAACTTTTGTGCATAGATTGTCATATCCAGTACTGTTTGTGTCTTTTAGATTTTTTATTATTTGATATACCTCGTATGGAGTAGTCGGATTTAGGAATAATGAGTTGGGGTTGAAAGACATCTTTATATGGTTATCGGTGGCATTTGCTTGACATTGTTGTGATGTCTGATCGATGTAAAAGTTATTAAATGACTGTGCAATTTCATGTGGATCAGTGATAAGATGATCTTCCATTTTTATTTGTTTTATGTAGTTTTTTGGTTTAGTTTTATTGTTGTGATAATTATTTATTATTTTCCATGTGGCTTTGGATTTATTAGTTGATGTTTTTATTTGATATTCGTTTTGGGACTTTTGCGTTAATTTTATTATTTTTTTGAGTCTTATTGAATAGGTTTTAAAGCTTTGTTTGTTTTGTTAGTTTGGATGCAGTCTAGATTTCCATAATAGCTCTCGCTTCCTTTTTGTACATTGTTTGATACCTTTCGATACCCATTGTGGTCGTTTGCTGCTTGAGATCCTTATCTTGATTTTAGGAAAACAGAGATCATACAAAAGTTTAAAATTATTATGGAACTCAGCAAACGCCTCATTAGCATCGTTGCTATTGAATACCTCACTGAAACTGAGACTTGAAAGGTGCTCTTTGAACTTCTTTAGGTAATCTTTACTGTAGTCTTGTCTATAAACTGACCAACTCTGGAGGACGTTGAAATGTTTTACTGGACATTTTAGTAACTGTCCTGTATGGTCTGAAAGCGCAAAATCTACTATCTCGCCCTTACAGCCTTTGATATTATGGATGAAGTTGTCCAAACATGTGCCGCTGCTTACACGTGTTGGCTTATTGAATGTGAGCTTTAGATTGTAGTTCTGTAACATATCTTCGAAATAAATCGAGACTCTATTACGTTTAAGTCGATCTATATTAAAGTCTCCACAAACAATAGTTTTTCTCTTACCTTGGCAAAGTCTAGATAATAGTTTCTCTATGTTTTTAAAGAAGATGTTATAAGTCTTTGTATCATACTTCGCTTTTCTATATAAGCATATTAAATTTATATTGTGCTCAGTTAGTGTGATACCACAGCATTCTATTATATTAGGAATATTACAGTCCACTAAATCTATTGCATTATATTTAAGTTCATGTTTTACTAGTATAGCAGCACCGCCACTTCGTGTGCTCCTGGCAGAATATGTGGCCAGTGTGTAATTTGCAACATTCAAAGAGTAGATATCGGTGTCAATCATATTGTGTTCTGTAATTCCTATAATATCAACTGATACTCCATTTGTTATTTGCTCCTCTAAGTGTACAGTTAATAGGTCCGATTTATTTATGAGGCCGTCAATATTTTGGTGTAATACATTTATACAGTTATTTACGAAAAAAAAATGTTGTTTTTGTTTCT